>VZSC01011556.1:279975-323211 GCA_013398225.1 Steatornis caripensis
CCCCCCCCCCCCCCGACAACCCACCCACATCTCTGCTAATGGAAATGCCGTAGTTTCCTACCAGCCAATTTATTCTAACACTCCATTATCCTCCCTCAGAGAAAGTTTTGCCTTGTGTTTAACCTAGTTTTGCTTTGCTCTAGTTTAGGTTCATTACATATTGGTTGCAGAGAAAAGATTATTCTTTTTCTCCTTTTACATCTCTGAAGACTGTTCCACCGTCTCTCCTTCAAATTTCTCTTCTCCAGACTAAACAACCTCAATTCTTTCCATCTTTTCCCTGTAGGTCCTGTTTGCAAAAATAGCAATGAAGCCAATGATGATTAGTTTTCTTTGGCTTTGCATCAAGATTGATCCTCTTGATGTGACGGAAGTATCTAATAGAGGCTAAGCCAGCTTGGTAGCTCCTTAGACCTCAGAGATGGTATAACAGGGATTCTTTCTCCCATCTGGCTACAAAGACTCACAGAAGCTTGTAGGAACTTGATGTGTTCAACGCTTCTATTGCTCTGTGAAATTTGGTAAGCACTAATCAACAAATTCAAAAAAAGAACACGTTCAAGCGTAAGGTTGCTCAGCAGCAAGGGGTCTCTAATGATTTCCCTAATGTGACCCAAGTCAGAGAATCTTCTGTCAACTGAGCACTCAATTGCAAATAACAGTCATTTGCAAAGCATAAAACATGCCAGTGCTTGTGAAATTATTATTAATAAGGGTTACAAGGAGAGGCTGAGAAAGCTGGGGGAGGAATCTTATCAGTGTATACAAATACTCTACAGGGAGAACAGAGAAGATATAACCAGAGGTATCCAGTGACAGCGCAAGAGGCAGCGGGCATGAAATGAAATATAGGAAATTCCATTTAAACTGAAGAAAGAACTTTTTACCCTGAAGGTGGTCAGCCACTGGAACAGGTTGCCCAGAGAGGCTGTGGAGTCTCTGTCCTTGGAGATACTCAGAACCTGACTGGACAATGTCCTGAGCGACCTACTCTACCTGACCCTGCTTTGAGCAGAAGGGTTGGATGAGACGATCTCTGGAGCTCCCTTCCAACCTCAACTATCTTGTAATTCTGTTAGTAACTGGAAAGTCTGTAAAGAGCAAGTTCAGAAGACAATGTACCCAGAAAAAAAATTAGTCGTAAAGATGCATTTAGAACTTTTTTTTGAGGGAAAAGAAGAAAATTACTGAATTTCTTTTTTCTGTATCAGATTTTTTTTTTTTTACTTCATTGCCTTCAAAGTTTGCACTCAAACAGATGTTTGTCTCCTCTGTTCCTTAGTTCTCATTTGAAACTGCAGTCTAGAATTTGTTACAGCATAACCACACTGACAGCACTAATCTTAAGGTCTCATATGTATTTCAGATGATGACAGGTTATAGATATTTATTTTCATTTCTCAGGAGCGACAGGATATATATATTCAACGAAGCAAGATATTAAGGATCTAGTACCCCACATACTAAGTATTTGGACAGCTTTGGAGATTAGAACTACTATGGATCCAAATACTTGAAAGGGGAATATTCTACCCAGACAAAACATGTAACTCGCTTGCAAATACTATGCAGCACTCCATTTGCCATCTGCATATGATGCAAGCCTATGTCAGATGTCATCTGGGAAGCCCACCTCCTTATTACCAGTTCCGGAGACTTACGCATTCGTTTTGAATGGCCCTTAATTAAAACCCAACCGTGCTGGGCAAAACAAGTAGGTAGCATTTGCAAGTTTTTGTTACACCAGCATGAATGCTTAGGTAAGTGCTGCATTTTTAGCTCTTTACAAAAAGAGCTACAAACTCTGGTATCATCACTGTACTCTATCACCACAATGAATCAACACCCTCCTCCCATGCCAACGCAAGAAAACCAACACTTCTTCAACACTGGCAAAATCACACTGTCAGAATCTAGTCTCTCAGGTATTGGCACTACAGCACAAAGGTAATGCCATTACGGAAAACGGAGTTTAACTGAATTCACAAAGTTTTGTTTAAAGATGTGTCTTCTTCAGGGGTGTTTAAAGCATTGGCTTTCACTTACCACAGACCTACAGAAAAAGCCTTCTCCTGACTTTCAGCCTGTTGCCTGTCTTTAATCTGCTGCTGTTCACCTACTAATCCTCTCTTGTCAGTCTTTCAGAAACGAAAGACTGACTCCAGCCTCCTAAGTCTATTGCTTACCCATAACGGCCTGCTCTGGAGAAGTGGGTGGAGTGAGTGGCATCCCACAGGTACTAGCAGGATCTTTCATGCTTCCAAGCCCCTGCTGCCCCGCATTTATATGGCCTCCAGTACTGGCAGCATTCTGTGACATGGGGATGTCACTCTGGGAGATGAGAACAAAGGCTGAAGGATATACCATCCTTACACCACCTACAAAGAAATGGAAGAACAGAAGTCTTAAATATACCTTATAGCATCCAGCAGCCCGAGCTACTTCGACTTGTTTTCAATGTCAATTAGACAAAACTTACTATCCGAAATACAAAGAGCTCAGGAATTTCACATACTAATAGAAATATAGCCCTCTATAAGCAGTACAGAGCTGAAACAAGTAGCTTGATACAGTGAATAATAGCATGTGGGATACAGGGAGCACAGAAGCTTGAGGCAAGATAACTAGTCAGATGTTCCAGTGTCAAGAGAGCTACAAGAGAAGACAGGAAAATTGTAACGGCTGTTTCTGATTAATTAGATTTAAAAAAAAAAAAAAAATCACATGGAGGAAAATAACCCTTCAAGCAGAATACTGAAACTTACCAACAATGACCTCAACTGCCACGGGGAAATCGTTGTCATATCCCAACTCATCTTCCTCTTTCACCCCTTCTTTTTTCTTCAGCACCATAGGGTAAAAATACTGCCATTCCTCCATCAGTTTACGTGTGGCTGGGTCCGACATCTTATACGACTGGCCCGTGAGTGTACCATTTAAACCATAAGGACTCACCAAAACTGCAAAGTAAGAAACAACAGTCCCTGCAGCGTGTATATTGCAAAGCGGTATCAGCCAGGCTCTGCCTCCCCAGCTCCTCAGCCACTGTTCCATTCACATGTTGATTTAAAGGATCTGTCTTCAGGGGAAAGCTACTGCAAAATCAGGTAAGGGTGGGAGTTTAAAGTGATGCTACACTGCACNGCGTGTATGTTGCAAAGCGGTATCAGCCAGGCTCTGCCTCCCCAGCTTCAGCCACTGTTCCATTCACATGTTGATTTAAAGGATCTGTCTTCAGGGGAAAGCTACTGCAAAATCAGGTAAGGGTGGGAGTTTAAAGTGATGCTACACTGCGCTAGCTTCCTGTACAGCCATCCTTACTCAGCTAAAAACAGACTTTTTGGCAGTTTAGTTTAGTAATTTCCACAATGAACCGCTCTAAGGGTACTGACACAGCACTCACTATGGCAAAGGGATGACCACACATCGAAGTAACAGAGGAGAGATACTCAACAATAGGGTTTTTACCAGAACATATGGAGCTAGAGATTTCTCAGCATTAAAATGGATAGAGGCAATTATATATGAAGACAACTACAGTCATAATGAATAAGGAGAACTAGTTGCTCAATAACAGGTATTTCCATTCTGACTCAATTTTGCTTTTAGTCATATTTGATTTGAGAGAGTAATGTATTTAGCTGACACAAAACCTTTTACGACTTAAGTGTCTGCCCCTCTGTCAAAACTTTACATTTAATAACAAAATGTTTTTCAATAAAGCTTCTATAAATTAATGTCTCTATAAATGCTTGTTTTATAGTCTCTGGGTGTTTCTTTACTGTATTTTCAATTCTATAAAGATTTCTTGCTTTAATTGTGCTGAAATTATAATTTCAGACTGTAGTAAAGACCATATAACTCAACGATTCAAATATTCTTCAAATACTCTTTTTTTTTTTTTTGTAGAGCATGGCACTACAATTGCATCATGAATTTAATAAGCCATTAACTTAATTCTGTAAAATCCTGATTTCTTACACTGGCAAATAAATAGTCACAGATGCGTCCAGTGTTTCATTGTTTCCGATACACACATACATTTCTTTATTTTTTAAAAACAAGCCAAAACAGTTGACAATCTATGAATGAAAAGTACCCCTGGATTAGATAAGCTTCATATTTGTATTCTTGTAGCACTGAAGTTAGATTTGCGCCCACTGACGTAGACACCACGTAAGAAAATCAAATCACTGCACTCACTTTTTAAAGTAACAAGTCTCTTCAAATAAAAATGATTAATTTCTTTGTTTTATTTACTATATGTAGGTAGCTTTAAAAACAATGTGAATTAACAGCAAGCTCTGGAAAATTCCCAGACCTCTTATGGCTGGCTATAGTGTTGAAGTCCTAACAACATTTTCCCTTATGTCCACAACTTCCTGAATAGAAATTTAACCCACTTGAGGAGTTACTTAATCTTACTTTATTCACCTCTGAAGACAACATCACCAGGAGCAAAGTCCTGGCCACACAGAAGTGAGGTTAAGCACACAAAGTTAAAAATTCAGCTCACTTACCTTGGAACGGTGACGGTGAGGACTGGGCCATATGGATATGCTCTTCGTTGATCAGGTAGATTGGCTGGTGTTGAGCAATCTCCACACTTGTGCACACATTGCTTTCGCCGTGAAGAAAGAATGTGAAGGCACACGACAAATGTTCACTGGAGGAGGGGGGAGACAAACAAGAAACAGATTGATTAGCATGTTAATGAACTCATAGAAGGAAGCAATTCTATAGCCTTAGAGGCCAAATGTACACTCTTCTGTTTCATCACCTGTGGCTACTGAATATAGGTTCGTTGGCTGATTGATAATCATATACAACAGAAGGACCTGCTGCTAGACCGCTATTTGACAGTGTTGGCAACTATCTCAAAGATTTGTTTTCCTACTTGTTTCACTTAAGAAGATCATTACAAACAAATGAGATTTTAACCAGGATTCAAGTGCAAAAAATAGAGGTATGCAGAAACTCTTCAAAATTCACTCTGCAATGGGTTCTAGCTGAAAAGGAATAAAAAAAGGAATAGGAAAGATGTTTGTCAAACACCTCAGGAGAGCCTCCATTAAAGAAAACAAAAGCCTATGAATATTACAAAAAGTTGAGGATGGTCTACGATGAACCATGGATTTGACACTGACGATTAAACTTAATTTGAAGTGAATGGTATTCAAAACGTTCCCACTTTATTCTACTCGTAGAATGTCCTCCCATCATAGCTAGCTATTTGCTTAAATATTCCTTGCCACAAAGCCACAAGAAAAAGAAAAGAAAACACATTTCATGCTTTTTATCATCATTTTAATCAACTAAAAATTTACAGAGCTGAAGTGGTAATTATGCAGTAATTTTTCTGTCCAACACAATAGCTGCACACAGCTTTATAGCTGTTGGCTTTGGCACCGGGCCAGCCATAATGTAACCAGTATTTTAAAGACAGATCTTAACTACCTTCACCAAAAAGACATAACACAGGCAACTATCGCAATTTCACTTCAGTATTTAAGTCAATCAACTGCTCTACTACGGGCAGGTATTTTTAAACAAAGGCACTGATGACACAGAATCGGAAGCTGGTTTAATCTCACTAATCTCTGAATGATTCTACACATTGTGTAGGACAACTTTTTGTCCTGTACTACAAGTTACTCTTCTGTGAGCCTCAAACACTACCACAAAAAACCTGAAGAAAGCGGTCAGCTGAGAAAAATCTGGAGAGAAAAGGTTACTTAAATGCCAGATAGCAACTGAACTTCCTTGGTGCTACCATCTTGTGTTCCAAGTACTATGTAGCGATCATTTAATTCCATAAAACAAAATGTTTCATTAGATTTCTGTTTTCACAAGGGAAAGAAATTTCACTATCATCAGTGTTGCAGAAGTGAATCGATCATTAATTTACACAGGGGAGGAGGAGGGAGGGAACAGGACACGGGACAAAACGGGTCATACATTCCCGGTATTTCTATCTGGGTATCTTGTCCCAAGAAGAAAAAAATAAATCAATTCATATAAAAAAACCTGAACAATGATTTCTGCATATACAAGAAATACAAAAATAAAAGCAAAGCCCAATTATTTAATCAAAACCCATTAGTTTCCTTCCACACGATGACAGCCCTTAGTATAAAAAAAGTATAAAAAAAGGTCTTAGACAAGAAAATATGAGAAATCTAGTTTAAGATCAAGCAGAGATAATCTCTGCAAAGAGTTCAGCGTGCAGTAGGTCAGCCTTTCCAAAGCACAGAGCAAAGCTATTTGTAAAGCAGTCATTTTCAACTCCTGTCTTTAGGATATTACACAGAAATCCTCCCAATTCTGCAAGCTTCCTACAGCGTTTGACTGTGAAAGTCTTGCTTGTCTTCTATTGAACTGAAGAAAAAAAACCAGCCTTCTGGGACCACACAGGGACTCCTTCAAGCCTCTTGCAAAGTGGTTTGGCATGAACAAATCACGTGTAATCTTACGCAACATTCACAACTATCCATAAACACTGTCATAATAAGAAATAGACAAAATCAGAGTTTGAAAGACAAAAGACCCATTTGTTTTTGCAGGGAAGGGAATGCATACCACCTAACTTTTTCAACAGAGAATCCGCTAGCACCAAAATCAACCATTAAGTTCAGAAAATTAAATAGCCTCAGATTAAAAGTGTATAAAACTAATTACAGGAAAAAACATACACAAATACAGTATTGGCTCATTTTACTTTTCTGCAAATACGACAGATTAAAGAATAATAGCAATGAATATTCCTACTCATGACCAGCAATAAATACTTCTTCAGTGAAAGATGGATCATTTCTAGCACTGGATGCAAAGTAAATCATGCTCAGCTACAGAAAGAGAACCAACAGATCTCATTCACTCAAGTACTCCTTTTCTTCAGACCACAGCTAACAAGCCCTTATGGTACGAAGCACTCTCCGCTGAGCAAGCGAGCCTCCAGCCGGCCTGTGTGCGTCCAGCATTAAGCGTTCTCTCTGCTCCCTTCCCCAAGTCTTCCTCCCGAGGGCGGTCTTACCGTGCTTTGCAAGAGAAGAAGCCGTTACATAAATTTTATGCTCCCTCTGGTGCCACAGTCATTGCTATAAGCTCAGCTTTCAAGACCAAAAATAATAAAGATCAAGGCCTGGGGACTTCCTACATTCCTAATAAGCTTCTGGCAGATTCTGAGTAAAACGTTTACTTTAGTAACAAATATGAATTTTATTTCCAGAAAGCAGCGTCAGCGCACTCTGTGATGTATTCCACTCAGGCATGCACATCCCAGCCTCCTGACATTCCTGTCTTTAGTACATTTCACACAACTCCTTAAATACCAAGCTGCAGAAATCACTCTCGTTACAAATGTGAGACAGATCTTCGAATAAAATTCAAGCAGGAGAAATCTTACCAAGCTAAAACCAGTCAGCCTTCAGCAGCAGACTGAGCACTGCGGCTTTACTTTTAATAACCATTTAGCTATGACTCTACAGCATACATTAAGACCTACATACTTCAAACTAAAGCTCAAAAATACATAAATTGTTCAGGTCCTCACTAGAGTCTGCCAACAGCGTTTTATCAACATCTACTTCTCTTAACAGATCCACTACTCTTTGGGCTAACAAAGGCACTATAAAAGTTAAACGCAAAATGCAGGTCAGACTGGAGTTTCTAAAAACATTCAGCACCATGTTCAGACTAATTTTTTTTTTTTAATTCAAATTTATTTCAATCTAGTTGAGAAACTGAAGCTGACAAGCTTTTGACGATCCACTCTACCATCTCTCCAGGTTTTTAAACTTACTCATTTCTGTACTCTTTCTTATCTCCCTGATGCTCAAAATATCAGAAACCACCCGTGTCTTGTGAAATAGCTTCCAAACCACTTCCACTGTTGGAATATCTTGAGCTGACAATTTATACCTGTTCAGAACAAGGACAATAACAAAAATACTATCAATTTGGGATACCTGCATTATGCACTTACTAGGCACGTATTAATGAATTACACAAACAAAACCAGCCTCAGAATAATGTTTTTGAGACAGAGGAAAGGAAGAAGGGACAAAGTCTCTTTAGGTGAGTATGTGGAAGCAAGGTGACCATCCTGAGCAAGTCACCAGACGTTCCTGATCCTTGTCAGGCAAGTACAACATACCACATATTCCCTAGCACTTCCAAATCAGAAACCTGAACCAGACTGAAGCATCTAATGCATTTAAAAAAACCCAGACAACAAAAACAGTTGTGGGCATTTAAAATTATTTATGCCTTGGGTATAGTATAAAGTGAAAACGCTTAGCCACGTTCCCATGAACTTGGTATGAAATATACTTCAGATGCATTAATTCAGCGACCTACCACTTAGGGTTTGAGGTTTTTAATTTCTTCCTTTCCTCAGTTTTTTTCAGGCACACAAACAGTGCCACCAGAGACAGCGGTAGCTGCAACCGTTTCCCATCAGAAAAGTTCAACACAAACTTGAGTATGACCTATTTTTTTAATCCTATTTTATAAAAACCGGAAACATTTTGAAAGAACGCAAATCTGTAATGGTACTCTCGCCACACTATGCAGGAATTGTTGCCTCCTTTTCACGGGCATCTTTTTAGAAACCCTTCTTTCCTTTATAGGTGACTGATGGCTGCCTCAGGATGTCATCTTCCCAGATAGAATGTATAAAACATCTATCGAATACATGATAGTTCCAACTATATCTGCATTAAGGCCAAGGTCTGAAAAATGCTGAGCACTGTGGTCTCGAACCAGCACAACACTTGAGCATACACTTTCAAGAATATTGCCGCTATATTCACTGACAGAGACTTAGGTGCTAAAATTAAAGTAATTGTTGAAGTAAAAGGCTTCTATTAATAGAAATACAAAGAAAGCAAACCAATCACTCCCCAATTATAGTGACAAATATTCTGTGCCGTTTCCCTTAATTTTATTTGGCATCTCTTCTTGGTATTTAAATCCCTACCTTTTAAGAGCAAGGAGATTGATAAGGAAAAGCCCCCAAAAGAAGCAGAAATGTCATATAATCTTTTGTAACAAAATGTCCTTCTCCTAAGTATTACAGGTATCTTTTTTCTCCATAATACAGAAAACCCTTCAAATAAAGAGTACGTACATCAAACCAATCTTCAGTTTGGCACCTACTCACCTGCAACTGACAACTGTCTTTCAGATGTTTCCTCTGGGATCCTCTTTACCTTAAATAACCTTTGAGATGCCTAAAAATGGAGCTGAATACCTTGTCAATGTAATATTTAGGACCTCTCACAAGCTTTATGAATGCCAATCCCTCGCTTACTATAAATGACTTGAAGGAAGTAATATGTTAAATTTACTTCTATATGAAAATCAGACGAGGCTTATGAAAACATGAATAGCTTTAAACTACACAACACTGGCAGAAAAAGGAGAACACACAATGGATTTTCGTGGTTTTTCCATTTGTTAGTAGGTTTATACAAATACCCAATGGAAACTGCACTAGTCTGTATTCAAACTTTAATGAGATTACTTCCGTACAAATAATCACAACAAAGAACTCGCCAAGATATTGCAATTCATAACTGAGCTTTGAACGTAGGCGCTAAATGTACGTCTGTGTATAAAGTCAAACTGCATCTTGTAACAGATTTCAAAACATCTCATTTTGGACGACAAATACAGAAATCAATTACTTCAGGAAAATAATAATAATTAAAAAATGCCAGTAACAATTACTTTTTGGGGATTGGGGGGGCACCAAGAAGAATCTACAAAAAAAACTTCAAAGAACATCACGATTTTCTTTCCTTAATAGAGGGATATTCCAAAAAGAGTTTTACGATACGAAGTTTATCATCACTATTTTAATGACTTGAAATAATTCACTGAAAAGTGCTTTTATTAATTTGAAAACCACTTGCTGCTCTGCAGCGTACAGTTTCTAAGCTGGGTTTCACCCCGAACACTGCAACCTACTTTCCCACCCAGAAAGTGCAACAGGAAACAGATGACAACACGGACTCTAAACGGTCCTTAGAAGTATGTGGGGAAAATTTGAGATTCCTGGATTTGTAAACATTTGTCCTGTTTTTTTAATAATTTCAAGGATGAGCGTTTTTTAAATACTTGTTTCTCTACATACGAGCTTCAGCTCCCTTTCCCTGCCACCAGGCTGCTGGCAATCTCTGCTTTCTCTCCTTTAGTTTATAAGCAATTGTCCATAAAGCCACTGACTGTGTACCATCAATTATATTTTATGATCAATAAATTGTATTGCTGTTCTAATTCCCCTCAAAATTAGGGTTGGGATCTGAAAGCCCTCAACTCACAGTTACCCCAAAATAGCTTTATCAAGCCTGATCGCAGAAAAGAGGCAGCAGTAAGCCACACGCGTAAGGAAGACAGAGTCATACAAATGAGACTAATCACTTGTTTGATGTGGACTATAGAGAGCATGAAAAGGCTGTGCACAGATTTGGAACATAAAAGTGAGAGCATAATAAAATCATTTCCTTTAAATTTGTCTAAAGCAACAGGACTGTTATGAGCAGGTCACAGTGGTGGGCTGGACAGGAGATGGCAGCAGCAGGACACACCTACAGTCGCTAACACTCTTGGACAGGTAAGAGTGAATTAATAGCCCAGTATGAAAATTACCTCTTTTTAAATAATCTGGAAATATCTATCCTCAGTGAAGTTTGAATTTGAACAAGCTCCCACAACAGCCATAGACTGAACGTGATGGGAAGAGAGAAGAAAGGCCTTCTGCTTTGATTTTGGAGAAGTCAGACCTCCTGTTCCAATGCATAGGGACCTATGCATTCTCCTTAAATGAGAGAAATGAGGCACTCCCACAGCGCCCAGATCTCCAGTACATTTCTCTGGGATACACGATGGTCCAGTTTAGGAACCGGTACTACAGGGACCCGCCAGGCCCAGCAGAGAAAGCTTCTTCACGTATACCAAGAGAGCAGAAGACGACCAGGTACTGAGGCTTCATCAACAGCAGCAAGTTAAAAAGGCCAGGACACATTTTCTGGTGCTTAGAGGGAATACCATGTTCATATGGTAAAACCTCTTCATCCCAAAAAGGGAGGCACCGTCCACACTGATTTACGGGGAATGGTTCTTGGCTGTGCTATCCCCAGAACCTCTCCTGGGCATTGCCCTGGAAGCGTGCTAGCTGCCACTGCTCAAAGCCAGGCAGGGAGCAGGCAACAGTAAAGCAGTCTGGATGACAGCATGCCAGTTCTCGAGATCCTGACCTATCTGGTCTAATAAGCAGTGCAGATACGGACTGAGAGACAAAACGTGCTTGGAAGTAACCCGTAACACACTCTCTCCCTACCAGATGGACTGTGAATGTTGCCCAAGCTGAAATAAGACCAAGTCAGTTATTCAGAAGTATGACTTCAGTAGTTTGCAACATACATTCAAGAAACATGGCATAACGAGCAGCAGTTTTTGCAGAAACCACAACTAAACCAAAATGGAAAGCACTTCCAGACAGGAGACAATTCCGGAGTTTTCTGGATACAACAGCCTTCCAACAAACGGCAGGCAGCACAGAGCTGACCACATTTCTGTACTAGGCACGCAACTCACACCGTTGCTTTCTCCGTGCTATGGGCTCGGATGCGGGCCCATGCTCAAATACGTGAAACAGCAACCTAGAGCCTATTTCATGCTCTGTAACTCTGTATATCAACCACTGGCAATCGAAGACTTGCTGCCCAGCTGCGTCCAACACACGCTGTGTGTTAGAGCCCGAGAGGGTTGTGGCACTGAACTGCAGGAGTTCGCTGGAGAGCTAACGGGGAACTCTTTTGAAGACCCACCTGAAACCATGTGTTGGAGCCTTTTCACTGTATCACTGGACTTCAAACATTTTTTCTTCCCGTGACACACACCATTGTCTCAGGAACAAGGAAAACTGATACTGGCAGAAACCTGGTTACACTGGGAAAACGTGTAACCAGGTTTTTCCCAGTCTGTGTCTCTGCAGCTGTTTTTGCCCAAAGTCAGAAATTTTTTGTATGGCAGAGAATAAGAACACAGAGTCCAAGCTGCAGATGAAATCATACTGCTTTGACGATTACTCCTTTTCTCATTCTTATGTTGCCTCTTTCGAAAAAAAAAAAAAAGGGGGGGGAGTGGGAAGGAGCAGAGAACCTCGGTTTCCAGAACTACCCAGGTCTTTTAGTTATTATGTTTTGTAAGTCAATGTGTTGTCTCACACATGCTGTTGGATTTTTCTTTTTAATGCATGAGATGCATGCGCAGAAACTCAGTATAAATATTAATTACCTTTAGTGTTTTTCCAGTGGTGGAGTAAAGTACTAAGGTAACAGTTTCACAATGCAGCAAGCATTTAGATAACATTATCTAAACACTTTCTGTGTTACAGACTTATTATCTCAACACTTCCCCAGTTGTCACCAACAAAACCTCTTGCCAAGCCTAATACATGCCTCACTATCGAGATCCTCTCCCTGATCCCATCTCTAACCACCTTCTATTCCTTCCTCTGTATAAACGTATGCACGGGATGACCTGCTAGCCTGGAGGGATGCTGAAGTTTATACTTCAAATGGACACATCAATCTGCTGCATGACAGGGCTAACAGCAGTACAAACACCTCCAAGAAGTCACGGGGAAACTGCTGCACATCACGTTAGCTAACGTTTCGAGGATTAATTATACTGTAGTCTCTCTACGCACAAGACCTACTTCAAGTCTTTGCTGGAGGAAAGGTCACGTACAACGCACATAACCTTTAATACGAACATAATACAAACTGCTCTGCATTTTCTGCACTGGCTTTGATGATGTCTTAGATTAAGACAGTTCCATGTTTGGCTTTTTTAATAACCTCAATAAAGATGGACCGGACCATACACGGAACAGGGCTTACATGCTGTAAGTAAATCACACTGCCACAGTGCTCAAGCTTAGGCGAAGTTTTCACTTTGGGAAAGAAGATCACCGAGCTTTTGCCGCACAGCTTCTGCAGGGCGGAACATGTTCTGTAGTAACAGCCAATCTCATTTTTTCCACGAAACCTACACCTACATAGAAATAAGCATATTTTTACGATACATTAAAACAGTGTTTAATATTTAGTTTCTTTTTTTTATTCATTGGGTATTTAAAATGTAGAAGTAGCTCCCCGACCCTACTGGCATTTCAAGATTTTCTTCCATGTACAACTGAAGTAGCAATTTTATTCCTGTGATTCTCAGTGAAATACTAGACCACAGTAAGTGAAAATCTCCAATAAATATTCACAATAAAAATCTTATTTTTCTACATTAAAGAAGTGATGCATGTTGAAAATGGAAATCCACTGATTTATTACTAGCTGCACATGTGTATATAATGGAGCTTGTCAAAATACGCTGTTCTGATCTAAAATTTGCCCTCATTATTTTAAAGATGAACTGAAATAATTCCTAGACTATTAACAGTTACTAAACAAATAATCCAAACTAACACAACATCCCTGAATACTTAAATTAGGCAGCAGGCTGCCGTGACCACTGCTACGTATTTCCTTTCTCTACATCTAGGGACAAATCCTGCTCTTCGTATCAGTTAATACCAAAGGCAACACGGAATAAGACGGAAGGCTGAAAGCCCCTGGATGAAGGGTAAGGTTTATCCTCAAACCGTGTATGTGGAAATTCGGGACAATGACAGATGGCACGAAAAGGTCGGTCAATACATCTGCTACTATTAAAAATTAACCAATTAAAATCAGAGTATGGCAATGCAGGTTTGTTTTTTTTTTTTAACACTTCACGACTAGAAGCACAACCGATTCAGAACAACCACACATGATTCCTGCTCTGTAAAAGGGACGTGATTCATCTCTATAACAGGATGCCACCTGCAGATCAAACTACAGGAATGCAAGCAGTCCTACTAAACAGGTGAAGATTATGTGCGTCTGCCTACTAACACTTAAAATTTATGAACATTTAAGGCACTTCAGGTTAGCAAATATACTGTTTGCAGACAAGAAGATTAGAGAAACCGAGAAATAGTTTTCCCCAAACAGAAATTCAGATCACTTAAAAATTTTGTGCTAAATTATGATTTTTTAAATAAAATCCAGCTTTTACTAAACCTAATCAATACCAGATAAAACTGAGGAGGAAAAAAAAAAAGAGGTCTCATGGATCTATGAAATAAAATTTCTGCAATGAAATCACAACCAACGTTCTTCCCTTAGCAGCAGGTAAGTGATGCAGTCAGCACTACACCACAACGTATAGCCTGAGGCACTAATGATTATTGAATGCATCTTTTTTTTACGTTTGTGTTAACACTTCAGAATAGTGCTGATTTAGAGCTACAACTATTTGGAATTATTTAAAATGACAATACCAAACCCCGATTCTGCAAGTTTGTCACACTCATTATGAAGAGACATTGGATCCTGCCCTATTTAGGGAACACAAAAGTCGTTGTGACCCTGTTTCTATTGTAATACAAGATACAGTCGTTACAATAAAATATAAAAAGGCGTAACAAAATAGGGAACATGAAGGTTATTAAAGGTACATTCAGGTTAATGTTGAAATAAACACGCTCAGGATTTCCAGTGAAAAATGCTTCTTCAGACATATGTCCTTAACAAAAATTAGGAACTTGCTCGTTATCTGTACCAGTATCACCAGTTATTCTAAAAACAATAGCACCAGCTGGTAAGAAGTACAAAATGAATTCTAATTAACTAGAAAATTCTTAGAATGAATGCAATATTTCTTGCTTTAGCATACTCAGAACACCAACATCAAGAAAAATTGCACATAAAACTTCTAAAATCACTGCTGTTATCAGCCCTCTGACATCTCTCTCTCTCCTTGTCTGAATCACTGCGTTTTGACACAGTGTTTGAAATGGACTCCTCTGGAAAACTCATTTCCATAGAAGAGCTAATATTCTTTAAAACAGGAATGCAGCCAGATAAGCACATATATTCAAAGTGATACATAATATTCATGGTACATAAGTTACATGTGGTATCTCCAAAACAGCCCTCATTTTGTGCTGTTAGTCTTAGCTTGTTATTAAATACCATGCAGGCATAAAATCACCTCAGAACTGCTAGGAGCAGCTGTGCTCTAGAGATCAGGACTGAAAAAAAATCCTTTTGAATATTAATAACCTAAAACTCAAGAACAAGCCTGACTAGCGCTGATGGAGGTTCGCCAACCAACTACTCCATTTTTTCTGCCTAAGGCATAAACTGACCTTTTCTTAACAGCTCAGTACCACAAAGTTTAAATCCTGGGTCTCCTTAAATTTAAGCTTTCTGTTGTAATTTTATCACAGATAATACAGCTATCAACTACTTTGTCTCACAAAGTGAGCTGTATTTCACTCACTGACTGGCACAGCTACACAACAATTCATCTGTGGGTCACAGACCCACATATAGCTGAAGCTTGCCCCTGCCCCCATAAAGATGCTTTCAGGAGTCATGAAGTAGGTAAAAATATCATCCTTTCCATTAATGTTTGTGTCATGCTGCTCTAGAATTAGCAGCTGTTGCATGCTGGCAATCGGTGGGCGACGGACAGGTCCACTACCAGGCACCTATTCTGCCAGTCAGCCGTGCCGGGCAGCTTAACCATGAAAGCAGAGTCCTCCTACCCCTCTGGAGAAAGGGGGAAAGGGCAAGGGAAATGTTGAGCACTTGATACATGACAGGCACTAGCATGTATTGAACAAGTCCGTCTGTAGCGGCTGGATGATGGAAACGAGACAATTTTGTTCAAATTCAGTTAGCAGAGCTTTCAATATAGCAGCCTGATTGCCCTGGTTGTATGTTGAGTCAAGTCAGTGCCGCAATCGTGTTCAGCTTATAAACAAAAAGAATACTTAACACACACAAGCATGTAAGAGTATCTAACCAAATTCACATCAGGAGCTTCATTTTCATAAATTAATACTAAAGCCACAAGTCATTATCATCCCTTAGTAACTGTGTCAGACAATTATTTTAGACGTCCTGGTTGCACAGATTCACTCAAAGGCACAAGTAAGTCTGTCACCACGTTTTTGCTCTGTATCTACTGGATTCAAAACCGCACATTTTTGAAAAGACTTTTCACATGGGATAATACAGAATTTCTTTTATAGCAAAACGTCAAAAATTGCCTAAATTCTCTCTCGTCACAATTAGCTCTGAAAGCTAAAAATTTCAGGTGTCTGATAACCTGTTTTGCCTTAAAATGGCTTTGATCCCAGCAGCAATTTGTTAGAAATGATTACTCTCAATACCCTTGTAACTTGAAAGAATACAGTGAAGAAGATAAGCATTACTGTACGTATTTTTATAGGGCTACTATGTAATTATGTATGCAAAGTCTGAAATACCACAGTATTTATTTATATAATACATGTGGTGCTCTGTACAAATAACACAGCTCGGAGTTTTTCAGTAACCGACAAACTGTTTTCTCAGTGTGGGAACCCCTAGTTGAAACAACTAGCACAGTACTGTTCAAACAAGGCTAGAGGGACCTCAAAAACTAAAAAAATATGAGAAAAAACCCAGCTGTCAACTACTCTACAACAACCCTAGCCAGAAGGTATAAAGGGGAAATAATATATGAAGGTAAGATGATTCTCAGATTGCTAACAGCATGAGGAAAGAAAGCGAAGCCACTTCAGCACTCCCGCTTGTATCACGTGTTTAAATACAGGGAGGGGTCGTTGTGTGGATTTAAAATTATTTTGTCCAAAATCTTCAGAGATTATAAGACTGTTGTACATAAATCCTAAAAACGAGGCTCAAGAATAGTGAAGGCTGAGATCTCATAAAAGACAAATGGCTCTTACAAGAATAGGACACAATTTTCTAAAAAATTTGCAATCGTCTTTTTCATTCCTTTTTAACTGATTTAAGAAGCACTGGCATGGTAGTGTCAATCCATAGTAATTCACAAGTTAATAGACACTACAATTAATTTGCTGTATCTCAATTTAAATTACTCTCTCGCTCAGTCACACAGACGCTCGCCAGACATGCACGCAGGCTCTGTCACCACAGTTAAGATACCAGACCGCAAATACATAGCATACTTTTGACATATAAGTTATAAAAATAAAAACACAGCATATCAAATGCCACTCCTCTTCTTAGCGAGGCCTCTGAACACACGCTTATTTTTGTTGTCTGCTAATGTAGGTTAATGCACCCTTCTTCCCTTCGCCCCCATGAAAGCTGAATGCTATTATCCAAAGTAGCATTATATTAGATTAAGGCCATTCGGAAAGGATATTCTTGAAAAAATACAGCAAACTGGGAGGGAAAGAAGGGTCATAAGCCCGTACTTTGTTGTCATTAAGTTCACTGAAGATGAAATTAGATTTATCAGTTTCATTCACAAAGCAAGTACATCAACAGGAGGAAATGCGATTACTTAGTTTCTTCAGCACAGGAAAAAGAGGAAGAATATTATTCTCAAAATCTAAAAACTATTAATGCAGTTTTGATTTGTGCTTTCAAACAGCTGCTTACCATGAGCACCTCAAGGGAAAAGTAGAGATAAAAACATTGTATCATGAGTTTTACCTCAGAGATTCACACAACCTTAAAAGAACCCAAAGTCATCAGGCATCAAACCCATGTATCCACTGTCCAGTATGAGCCAATTTTCAGGTTTTCTGCCAGGTGAACTTCAGCGCTGGGAGCCCTCCAGTGACGCAGCAGCCATGCTCTTAGAACATGTAAGCTAGGTAACTTCTGACCATCTTAGATCAATTTTAAAATGACAACTGGAAACAAGATTTGCAAGTGCTGGAAGACTTGATTCCCCTCTATGTTCATTTCTCCCCCAAAGCAAATCTTTTGATACCTTTACATGAGTATAAGCCTATGATAATAACCCAGTATTTAAATTACAGAACATGAAGAGATAGGAATCTTGATGGAGAGCTTTAATATTCCCAGGACTTGCAGCTAAACTCTTAAATTTTGCAGGAGGACAGCACTACTGTAAAATGAATGACTTTTTTGTCCCCTGAAAGAAAAAAACCCTCAACTACACCCTGACTGAATAAAAAAAAACCCCAAACCAAACAAACCACAAAAACCCTCCAAACCACACAGCAAAGCAAAGTACCTACACCTCTCGACATTTCTCTGCACTGCACACCTTGCTCAAGTACCGAGGACTATGCATATGATATCCCTCACACTTCTACTAAAGGGCACAAGGGTTACCGAGTTACACAGAATGGACCCATTTTTGTAAGAGACCTGAACCTCATTCATTTTACAGCACGGTTCAGAGAAAATTTGTATTCCTTGCTGTATTGTCTGTAAAACAGACTGCAAAAGATGTAAATACCTACTAATATGTATTTAAATTCATGCTGTAAGCCTGCTACCAGCTGGCCTTTAGGGGGATGGCTGCACAAAATTATTTCACATGCGTCCATTATGCAGTATGATCACAATTAATGGAATAAATTTTATGATTCAAAACAACATTAGGTAACATGTAGAAAACACTAAAACCATGAAAAATGCATGAATTTATTCACTGCCATGCATTTATGATCTTTCCACTTTCAGAGTACAGTTTAATTGACTAGTTTAGAGACCAATTAATCCCTTTACATTGAAGTCAATCACTGAAACCTCTCCAAATAATTTAGCTTCTACATGCTGACTCCCATTTGATGTCCCTGGAGAGTGAATGCAGTTGAAACAGGTGGCACACAAATCACATTTAGTAATAGGGAAAGAACTGCATTAGCAGGGATACAAAGTATTAAGAATAAAGACTCACAATTCAGTCAACCATATTCACTCTCTATTCTCTAGTGCTCCAGCTCCCAACCATATCCTGAATGTTTTCTTTTTTAAAAATGACAATTGCAGGTCCCGGATAATTAAATTTTGTTAGTTTCTAGTCCTCACCTACCTACTGCTCCGCTCTTCTCTCAGCATAGCTCTATGGCTTTTCTCTATGCCACCTTAGCTTTCTGCTCTTCTACCTTTTGCGTATGTAGGTCGATGCCAAACTGACCTGAATTAATTCCGGAAGGTAATGTCCTGTTTACCCTCTCATTTCTTGACTTGAAAGCCCAAAATTTCAGGTTCTGTAATAACCATCTTTCTAGGATTAGTCTTCTGTAATCAGGATTTCATTTCTTCTTGCCAAGCACAGGTACCTGGTTTAACAAACTTAGTCACACTGTATTGCTCTGTATCACTTCATATCACCATAACTTCATGACGTACAGGAAAATAATTTGGTATCAAAGATAGGGAGATCTGGATCTGTCAGCCAAGGAAATCATTACTCAGATGGGTAACACGTACGTGACACCACCGCAAACCAGTGAACTCCAACAACACAATCCTAGGAGGGGAAAAGAGAAAAACTGGGGGCTTTGCTTATTAAAACCAGTCACTATCTCACCAATACTAGAACTGGATAGGACATTTTATTTTCCCACAAAATAACACATTGAAGGGTATCGGAATGAGCATGAGATTTCTCTATTTAAACAAAAAGGTAAATTTTAAAATGAGTCAAGGAGTTCACCTTTTCTGTAAGCTGCCCAATCAAGCAAAAAGTTTGACAAAAGAAATTATTTCAAATAAACTGCAGTTAAAAACACCTCCTGAAACCACATGAAGCTCAACTGAACAGAAATTAAAGGAAATTATTGTTTCTGTACACCAGTCCAAGATTTGTTATATTTTAAACATTTATATAGACGTGTCATAAACAAATTACCTGAAAACTAAAGAAAGTATGTTCCGAGAACCCAATTCAAGAAAATCATGAGAAGGAAAAATAATTATTCTATCATACTAAATGCAGGATTTCCTGTTTTCAGTCCCACCAAGTAACCTTATATTATAAATTATTTCCTCCTTAGTTTTTCCCTTGAATTAAGAACAAGTTTAGAAACATTTCTGTGGTGAGAATTGTTTTATATAAATGCCTGGCATACCAATTATGTGCCTTTGCAAGGATGAAACTACAAATAGCACTGCGGAACATGCTTAACTAAACAGAAACCTCTCGTGAACAGCACCCATACGCGCTGGGACACTATGAAACAAAATGACCTCTAGAGAAAGGAAAGCCGGTATCATTTACTCATCCTCAATCTTTAGTTGCGATAAAGCACAAGTGAGTCGACTACAAGCCGTTACTGATCTCTCCACGCTAAAACACATGAGAACTTTGTGCAAACCCTAAGTAGGGTTCGCCTCTTTAAAACCCAGTGTCTGTGTCTCGGCCTATATTGCCATCTATACTGCTGACTTGGGATCTCTGCCAGTTCAAACAATTCCTTCGGCAGGAATGTGCTGCAACCATCAATTTTGCACTGAATTCTTACCCACGTAGAGAAATGAAACGGTTGAAACTTCAGGCTAGTTCTGTGATGGTAGCTATTGTGATGGCACAAGTTGGGTTGCAAGTGAGAAACAATGCTGTTCAAAATGACGACGATCCAAAAATGCAAACAAAACTAAAGAAATTACTTGGCTTAGTCAATTCATTACCATGCAGAAAGCACACCGCTCTTGCAGTGTGTGGGCACGGTGTGCAGAGACGTACATACATGTAACTGTGAGCTTCCGCGGACAATGCAAACCCATGCTTAAGTAGCATGTGGGGAAAAAAGATGCAGTCTGCCGTGATGTTCTTCAAACCTGTCTCNCGCAGAAAGCACACTGCTCTTGCAGTGTGTGGGCACGGTGTGCAGAGACGTACATACATGTAACTGTGAGCTTCCGCGGACAATGCAAACCCATGCTTAAGTAGCATGTGGGGAAAAAAGATGCAGTCTGCCGTGATGTTCTTCAAACCTGTCTCACCAGATAAAGTACTGACAGGAAATCTAAACGAATGGAAAAGCTGAACTCCATAAACTGCACGCACAAGCTAGTATAAGATGAAGTAGCCACACTCACACGCACCTCCGAAGTGTTCGGATTGTACAAGGTTCATGAAACTTTTCTGAAAACCCCTAAGACTTCATTATTTTTAACAGGTCACTGAGACTTGGCAGGATTTTCCTCAAGGTCAGAAACATTCTCTTCATGCTTTTAATTAAATACTGTTAAATTCTGACTGAATTATAGGGTGAAGAAAAAATAAATAACCACTTCCCAATTCCGGTTCCTCCTCCCCTCGCCCAGTAACTTGACAGTCTGCCAAAATTTCTGAACATTTAAACTCAAGCCCATGCTACAGCTATTACCATGCTATTCCTGAAGAACCCAGAAACAGAGAAAACACAGGTGTAACCAGTAAATGTGGGAGAAGGGAAACGAGTTTGACTGAAATCACACTGATAGCCTTCAGTATAGTCTGCAGCTTCAGGATCCAAGTCTTTTCAGTCTAGCCTACAGAAAACGTCTCATACCGTAACTAATAAAACGGAACCAAAAGGAGTTACACATCCTCTACTCTCGTTTTTTAAGGTTCTCCTTTTTGCAAGTCATATTAAGCCACGCCTCACCAGCTATAAAGCACACACGTGGTTTATTTAGAAGCTATTTTGAGAGAAGAAAAAAACCGTCACCGCCAAGGAATCAACTTCTCCTGCCCCACAGCGCCCCTCGGACAGCACCTATCGCAGCTTAGTCTAACGCCAGGGTGTTTGTTGAGGCGTACATCCTCGATCACTGGCCGACGTGTTATGTTTTATGCTATTGTGATTTGCTGTTTCACTGCAGCTCAGAACGAGCAAGGCAACCCAAGAGTATTTGTCTTTGTCGGTAGTTCAGAATTCCTGGAATGGTGCAGGATCGCTCCTGTGAGTCTTCCCAGCAGATTTATTACCATGGAAAAGAACGAGTGCTGTTGTAAAAAGCAGCAACTGGAAATAACCCAAGACACTGAAAGGGATGGCCGAAGATCATCACTACCAGGAAATTCTCCCACTACTACATCAACAAAGTCTGTTGCCTCTTCAGACTTTGGCCTCTGTACTGACACATCTGTCCCTCTGTGGCATGGATAATTATTTTATGCAATGTGCAGCCTCACCCAGTACTCAGTCTGCTCTCCAGAGCTACCTGTCACCACTGAGCTGTCCGGATGCACCACATCCCAGCCGTTACAGCATATGTTCTATCCTGGTACCCCTCTGCTCCAAAGGAAAGAGAGCTAGCAGCAGAAAACGGGAATTTCTCAGTAACACGGAACTGATCTCTTTTCACCCCTGACATCCGAAGACAGGCAGAGCCTTCACAATATTGTGTTTACATGCCCCGCGAAGGAGGGAGTCGTTTCCTTTTGAACATACTCTGGTAAATGGTGGCATTGTTCACCAGGCTGATTTCTATCAGGAAACACGAGAAGGTTTTTGAAGATGCGAGTACAATAGGCTGCATAATCTTAACACTGTTCCCACAGAGATGTCAGGCTTCCATCATGCACCTACATAGCTGTCTGCACACGGACCTTTATCAAGCTCCTTTGTTTTAGCACAATCAACTACTGCATGAGATACGTTAAACTATTCTAGAAAAAAGGACATGTAAATACACGTGAGCAGAAGAGCAAAGAGGAAAGTCAGAGTGAACGTTACAATGCGTGGTCTTTTGTGGGGAACAGAGTGGTAAGACTAAGATTGCAAATGAATGAAAGGAGTAGAGAACGTGCAAATTATTTCACTTTTTCCTTTAGGGCATATAATTTCCTCAATACGCAGGCTACCCACCCAATTTAACCATCAGAAATACACAAGCCTTCTTTGTTGATGCTTAGTGACCTATTCAAAAATTCCACTGTAAAATGAGGCTGTTTTCAGGTGTTACAGAAGGTCTTGAGAATCAGAGATACCATTTTTGAGAAATAGCAATAGAAACGCTGCACAAAAAGGTAGTACTGAGTTCCTTTATTCTGTCCTAAAAACTTTTCTGACCTTACTGTCGTGGAGATGACAGAAGTACCCCATGGAAACGCCCTTATCAATAGAATGGCAAAAAGGTAAAGTCCACACTTGCATTTTATTCCAGAATTTAAGCCTAAAATCCACGAGGTAATTGTTTGCACAAAATCGGTACAGAATGCAGTCACACGACGTTGTCTAAAAATATCTGTGAATTCACTCTGTTCTCAACTTGAGGAGGAAAAGAGGCAATGCTGCCCTAGTGACATCACACCTGCATCTTCGCTGCTTAAACCCTGTTACCATAGCAACTGCTACAGAGGGCTCCGTGTCACTCTACACAACCACTAACTGGAAATGGAGTGTGGCACAACCCAAACAACTACGTACTTGAGAGACAGAGAGAATGAGGAAAAAGCCTTATTTCACAAGGGTTAAAACAAAGGCCCTGTACTCCCTTCAAGCGCTTCTGTTTTGTTACCATGGACTTACACACACCTCCCAGTAAGCACAACTGAATTTCAGAGAATGTGCGAGTATTTGCGATCGCATCCAACGAAAAATAAAATGGGTGCAGACAGACGTGGCTGCATTTTTAGGCAGGGTGTCTACTGTTCCTTCGAGAAATCCAAAGCTTGGAAAGCAGTGCTGCTGGTAAGACCTCACTGTGGTGAAACACAGCGCAATTTGGGGAAAATCTAAAATCCTCCATGAGTAGAAAAGGCTTTGAGTTAGAATTTCTGGATAAATTCTTTTATTTTTCCATTTTTTTTCATGGCAGATGAAAAGTACACAAGAGTGTATCAAGTATATAGGTATGTAACTCTGAGGAACATTTAATTCAGGGATGTAACCAGCAAGTAGAAAATACTTGGCAAACTCCAGCTGTCTACAGCCTTTTGTTTTCTCCTGAAGCAACTCAGACATTAAAAAAGAAATCTGTATACATGCTTTAATTTTAAAGCATGTCATTTTATGATTGACACATGAAGGAAATCTATTAAGGATGACCTGAAAAAATTTTCGTGAGCGTCATTATCTTTTACAAGTGATTGCGAGTCAGATTCAAGGAATTACTTTCAGATTTACAAACTATTCGTATTAGGACAGTGGGCATTTTTACTGAGGCTGAAATGTTTGGAAATCCTTATGCTAGGTGTTTTTGAGAATCAGGCTACAGGCATTTGTCTTCAAATTAAAAGACTTCTCCTTTTTTGATGTTTTAATTTTACCCATACATTAATAATATTAGTATTTACTTCATAAAGCTGTGGCTTTATTTTCCTTCAAAAATAATTATTGTAAAGAAACAGCAGTTTTAACACAACAGCAAACTTCAAAATGGTCAAAATACAACAAGAATGCTTAAAAGCACTGCAACAATGAAAGGAGAAAGCATTTTCTTAGCTGTGATTTTTCCCCCCCCTAAGAAATTAATCAGAAAGAGAAGATTCTCTTAGTAGTCCAGCTGAGAAGAAAATCCTGAATGGATTTGACTTCTTTGGGCAGACAGAAAGTATGAACTGTAAAATAGGCTAACAAGTTAAGGAGACACAGAAGAAAGGTAAATATTAAGTCTGTAAAATATACTAGTTCTTTCTTGTTAGTGAGGGAAAACCAAGTTACGTATTCTGGAAGTGGAGTATAGTGGAGAGCGGGTAGATTTGTTTGTGGGGTTTTGTTGTGTTTTGGGGATTTTCTTGGGGTTTTTGGAGAAGGACGTGGCTTGGGTGGTTGCTGGGTTTTTTTGAGACCTTGACTCTAAGCCCAGCCTGGCAAACCTTAGTGGAGTGTTACTGCTTGAAGCCCCAAACCTCTCTTCCCACTTGTCATCTTTACTGTTAACCTTGTCAGAATAAATTCGACAGATTCTACATTTCCCAACATTCCCCTGTGCATGCCAGAAATATACAATTCCCTTGTACAGAAAAAAGGCCAGAAAGAGACTTAATCCTTCAGCTGCATGGTCAAACGTGGAACACAAGTTGGACTTATACTGTGCAGAGGCCTCACAATCTTAAATTTCTTAAAATAACTTTTTTCTTTTTAAATACAAAAGCAGAGCACAAACAGACACTATCAGGCTTAAGTATCTTCAAATACCTTTATCTGTGTATTAAAAGGGAAAATAATCATTATTACATTTTCATTTGATAACACAGCAGACCCTTCCCACTGTCAGAATCACATACGATCACTCTTTGTGAAGATCATCTTCCTATGTTCTTTCCTTGCTCCTCACCTCAATAACACTGGGTACAAAATAGGGAAAAATAAACTTTGAAGGCTGCTTCATCTCAGATTGGACCTCCTCTCCTCTTCATGGAAAATGAAGGACTTCCCTAGTCTCCTCCGCTTCTTCCCCCCACCACTCGAAGCTCTTCCATCTCACTGAAACAAGGGCTGGCTAGAGCTGTCTGTGGGTGTCAGCCCTTTGTGGTGGAGGACGAAAAACACCACCTCCATGCTCCCCAAGTCTCCCTCGTACCAGTAAAGTAGCAGTATGAGCACAAACCAGCAAAGTTATGCAGAACAACAGACGAGGCCAGGGACACAGTGGATGCAGACACGTGGGGGTTCTAAGTCTTCAAACTGATGTACATATGTATCAAGTATGCACAATTTGACAGAGAGCTGCAAAATGCGCACAGACAGGTAAGTAGCCTACATGGTATTCGTATTCTAGGAATAAGCTGTAAGCCCTCTGGAATTAGACTAGCATTTTTACAGCTTCACAAATTTCTACGGCATTTTGCAACTAAAAATCTACTGTCTTTCATCACCGGATAATACTGGTAGGCATGTTTTTGGATAACAACTTTAGGTATGAATACTAGATATGTAGATTCAAAGTAAGTCTGCTGTTTATTGGTAATGTATCTGCAAGAAAAATCACATGGGTACTTTATGTCCAAGAGCAGAAAACAGATAACATGTCAGAAACTATAAAAGATTTTGCTGCATTCCTGCTGAGAACTCTGCTTGTTAGACACAGCATTCATACATTTCTGTCATATTCTGTTACTCTCTAATAAGAATTGACTGAAGTAAGCACATCCCTGGTAACAGTACCTTCCTCTTTGACAGAGGAGACGAAATAAACAATCCCACTGTAGTACCTCTTGTGTCACTGAAGACACTACCTTTCTGTGCTTCAAACAACACTGGAGTGAAAGAAATGAAAACTGCTCTTAGAAAGACATAGTACGCCTAGTAAGGCCATCATTAGTTTAAATAGAAGTTTTTTAATGCCCTAAATCAGTACTTAGCAGTAAAACACTCTTCACATTTCTACACAGAGCAGACTGTTAGTATTTTGCAGCTTCCTATGCGCTGTAATAAATCCACCGAATGGAAACAGAAGGAAAAATGATACTACTACAGATTAAGGGAAGCTAGAAGCCAACCTGTTTAAAGAAAGCATATGAACAACTGGCTTAAATGCTTTCTAATAAACAATACATCCTGTTTCAGTAAAGAAAATGAAGCCTATGCCATTATTCTACAGTGCTTACTAACACCACTCTAAAAGGCTAAGGAAAAAAAAACAGGGTTATTTAACCACACAATTCTGAATTATGTAATTCTGTAAAATGATCCTTATTTTTATGGACCATAAGCTTCAGATCTATGAATTTTAATCCTGTTAAAGTTTTAACTTTTCTTTCAAAATTATTTTTCTTTGAATTAAAAAATTAAATAAAAAGCATAACCATTAAATTGACACAAACACTTCTTTTTTCCCCCGCACAAAAACAAAGTACCAAGAAGAAAAGCACTTACTGGTTTACAATAGCTACCCCTGGAACTACAACGAGAAGCCTTCTGAAGAACTACTTAGTCGCACTACACTTGGTAGGGAATAGCATCTCTAATAGGAGAGTACCAATAGCACTTCTGTTTCTGAAGAACATTTTGCTGATCAAATGTATCCTGTAAATTTTATTCCAGTAGTCTGCAGAGAAGCTAAGAGCTCTCTGTTTACTTGGTAAGACTAAGATATTAGAACCGCATATAATAGCAAAATAGCAATTTTCTAAGTTCCACACAATTACTACAACTTAGGATTGAAAAAGGTAAAACAAATAGAACGATCTAAAATTGCTCATGAAGCTAAGACGCTGCAGTAGGTGATTAAGCAAAATATTCAAACTAAAGAAATGTTTTCTTGTTTCTTCTCATGCTCAGCCTGCTTCAAGAACAAAACGGAAAAGCAGATGTAGAAAATAATTCTCTAGATACATCCATAAAGGTATATTCATTTAGTCTTAACTGCACAAAGACAAAAATAATGACATCAGTATAGGAATTTCTTTAAGATATGGCAAACACCACAGATAGGAATGCAGACAAGCAATAAACAACTTCACACAAGATCTTGCTCCAACTTCATTCCCACTGCAGTATTAGCTGCCAATACTGACGAGTATGTCTTTTATCACATGCCTGTGCTCTTAGTACTAAGGGAGACTGAAGTTTTGGAAAGAAAAAAAAAATAGTTTTCCTCATCAGCACATGTCAAAATCAAGCAAATCTCTGGAATTTAATTCAGTTAAGATTTAATTTAAGGTCAGTATTTATTGGTATCCATAACAAAACTGTATTTGCTAGTACTGTACTGATACACACTTCAAAAACGTTTTATCTGATTTTGTACACTGTTTCAGTTTCTGGAACAAATGGGACCAGAACTGCTCCCCCCAGCCCCCTGCAGGTACCCAGGGCACAGCTGGGCAGCTCGCAAACACTGCGACATCTCAGACCCACTCCGTGCAGACAAGGCCATAGCGTCTCCACCTGCATGCACAGTACATCGCTGCAATTACTTGGAACTGTGCCTTGCACCAATGTAATAGCTCTTAGCATTCGCTTTTAATTAGAGCAGGATCCCATGAGAATCAAATTTCTACCCACGAAAGAGAAAATAGTGAATATATGAATGAATGAATTCAAAGAATTTCTAAAAAACTTTAACAAGACAAATAAGAGAGCCTTGAAGGGCATGCTGGACAACAACACAATTAAAAAACTGCAGCAGGGAAGGGAAATTGATTTATATTCTCATCTTGTAACTTTTGGACAAACCCAACCTCTTAAGACTTAAGTATGAAACTTCACCCAACTACTCCTATGTTTCTCAATGACGATTTTAAACAACTTCATAAAGAGGGAATTCAAATGAAGAGAAAAAAACAAACCAAGGACCAGAACATCTATGATCTTGAGGAAGCAAAAGATCATACACACACCACATCTTACCTCCTGACCAAAGCCCAAACCACCAGAAGCAGTCGTCCAGCAGTTTTCAGTTACTGAATGTTATTCTGCTCCAACCATCAGCAACATAATTCCATAGGAATCGCTCAAACTGAAAATAGAAAAAAAAAAAAAGCCCCCTTCCCCTCATGCCTAACACAAAAAACTCCCAGCTAAATTACGAAGAGGCATGAGTGATTTCATACTTTCTTGGTACTTAGCCTATAAGGATCAAAGTCCCTACAGTTCTTACGCATCCTGTACATCATTTTCCCTCTTTAATACCCTGTTAGTTAAGACAGGCTTTCAGAGAAAAAATACAAGCTTCCCTGGAATACAGGATTTTACACAGTCCTCGTGTAAAAAGTAAGTGTAAAATTAACCTTCGAAGTGTTAGGTTGTTTGTTGCACTGGCCAGTAATACTTAGGTGACAGAAGTTGTGAATGTTTAGACAGCCAGCAACTTGCAACGAGTACCAGTAATGAGACGATTTGTTTCTGTCAGTGTGTATGCATTACAGAGAAATTTCCAACTTTATGTAAAAAGCTACACATTTCTACTTTACATAAAAATAACTTTCAACAAGTATCCGCTTAGAGGAAGAAACATTTCAATGATAAACACGAAATTATATGTTTGTGAAAATATATTTACATATTCATATGTAGAAATTATTTTTGTCACACAAGCACTCAAAGTGAGACCTGTATCAAAAATCCTGCATGACTCTACTGCTATTTTATCCCTGAGGAAATACTGCCTAAGTTTGAGAGGTCGGCAACTGTGTAATGGCTAGCAACCGCCAACTAAATGCTGCACAATCTTCTACAAGGAAGTTTTAGTATACAGTGATGGAACACGATGTTCTTATTTCAATCACACAACTAGTCCTCCACCAGGCTTAAGGGGAAGTCGTTCTTTATGGTACACCTAAGAATATCTTGAAAAGAGTTAAGTGAATTAGAAACAGCTCATCTCACTCAACGTGCCCAGTCAGTTCTCCTGACCCATTTTACTGGTTTCTTCTTGGAGAAAAGAAAACACCAAGAGAACAAATATGATTACCTATCCTAAGCTGAAAAGAGCACGGGTCACTTAGAGATGATTTTCAGGTGCAAAAATCCTACCGAAACATAGCCGACACCTCAAAACATTTTTTGGCATGAAGAGGAAAGCTCCAATACCCCCCTGCCCACCGCCATAACTATGCTGGCAAAAGCCCTACTGGAGAGGAATCGGTACGAGCAAAGAGTTACCTTTTGCCAGTAGGATTTATTGAGAACTACTTTGAACTATTTGAATACAATAATTCTTGCAAATTTAAGGTATACCAGCATTTAGTGGTTTATTTCTTCACAAGCTCGCAATAGAGGAAGATTTTTCAGGAGTCGCAGTTGTTGAGTCACTACAGTCAACAGTTAGAGATGGGAACGGTGAAGTACACGTACGAAAAAACCATCTTTTTTCATTGCACATTCACAGTGACTACTGAGAAGGCAGCATCCATGTTCGTCTTTTACAAAACCTGTCTGTAAAAGTGCACATGTAATGATCATACAGAGCACATGTGAACTGTAAGAATAAGGTCATCTAAGTGAAAAATCAAACACATAACTGGTTGTAAAATACGGCGTCCGTCTGGGTTTTGGGAGGAGGGTAACATCTTTTTGCAGTACAAAATTACTGCAGGAAGACATATAATAGTTTTAAGAAACGACCAGTACTGGGAACATTGGCAATAACTAAAACCACGGGGCCTCCCTGCAAGTAACAGCTAGTATTGTAGCTAACTACTGATGCCTACATAAGAACTAGTATACAGCCCTGGCTGTGTACAGCATACGCTCTGCGACTGTTGCCAAAGAATTAAAGCATATGAAACTAATTACAGACTGGATTCCATACCGCTTTATTTTTTCTTAAGCAAACAATACCAAGATTCTTAAAGTACCTAAAAACATGTGTCTCATGAGAACTTTGTAGTTAACGTTTTTCCTCTCAATTTGTTCTTCTGTAACATAACAAAGGCTGATCGTAAGTAGTGCAGTACTGATCCAAGCTAGCCCTAGAATTTCCATTTTTAAACCTCTCTTCATAAAGTAGAAAGGATTTCAATTTTCCAGCAGTCATGGGAATTCAAAGGAAGAGAGGGGGAAAATAAACCCAAACTTCAGACAGATGCCAGATTTTATTACACGTGGAAGTTTGAAAGCAATCTAAATCTAGGAAAATCATTCAGAAACAAGACAGAAACTGGCTTTGTAAAAACCACGCAGATTTAATACCACTGCCGTCAAATGGCTTTAGCAGGTTCTGTTTCCCTTGTGTTAGGACCAATTCATGAATTGAGTACGAGGAAAGACTTCTTTCAGGGTTGAAAGGGTAATTTAGTTTCTATGGTCTATTAATTTCTTGGCTTCTTTCCCCAGTCTGCTCATTAGTGTGAAGCGCGGTGATGAGTTTCAGAACGTGGAAGTTGAAACAGCATCTACAAAATTCCTTTGCACAATGATTGCAGAACACCTATCAGAAATAACACAGCTGTGAAATTTTTTGACCTAGAATTCATGCTGGTGGACTGCATCAATAACCATATTTACCGTTAAAAATCATATTAAGTCAGTTAATTACATTGTTCATGGCTTCTTACGGTTACTCATCAGCACTTAAGCCAACAGCCTCCAAAGAGACAAACTAGTTTTACTCCAGCTGAATTAGTAACAGATGGAGAAGATACACTACCCTCAATCACAAGGTTAAACAGATAATTATGGGGAAAAAACCCCAAGTCTTCGATATTATCTAATCCTAATAATGCTGCATGTGCAAAGAGTAACACGTAGCTGAGTTTAGGAATAAGAATTATTATTTAGGCCACTTGAAAAAACAGATTTCTCTACGATTTCTTTCCTTCTAGAAGCACAGACTGCAACCACTGAGCTGAAGAAACCAAATTTGGCACCACGGAAGCACGTATAAGCCATAAGCCTGCGTGTACGTTCTAGAGTCCTAGAAGGAGTTACTACTCTGCAGTAGTATTAGCTCCATTTAAACACTAACGTGATTCGACCCTTTTCTTCCAGAGGGCAGGATGAAATTCTGTTAGCCTATTTAAGACAACTTTGTGCTACACCTTCGTAGTCTCTATCTGTAACACACACGTAAGAGCCGACCCTTCTCATATAGAATTAAGTGGCCTGGGTTAAAAAAGGATAACAACATAAAAGCCTTAGGAGCACGTCAGAAACTAAGATTCAGGATTACCCTTCATGCATCCCCACCCCGTACCTCAGGGCATGGTCCTTCATTTTCTTTTCTAACTGAGAGTAAAAAATGGTACAAACTCGAGGAATGAGTCATTCTTTTCTTAGCACCCACCTTCAACCTTAATATTTTAAGTAGATTCTCAGCAGAATAAAGGAAAAAATTAAGTAAAAACCATATAGCTACAGTAAAAAGAAGTTGAATTCAATCACTTCCTGGGATTTGGCTGGTTTCACTGACAACACTTGACAAGAGAATACAAACTTCGCCAATTCCTGCAATCCAGAACTTCGTGCAAGACGTACCATTTCTAACTCAAGGCACTTGGGTGGGTTACAAAGCCTGCCACCCCACTCCAGAAGAAAGTTTCCGTTCCCTGCAGTGGAGCAGAATTGTGACTGCTATTTCCTTTCAGGGGAGTTTTCTATTATCAAATTCCTCTTGACAGAGAGGGTAAAAAATTTTAGCAACAAATACACCTTGCCAGAATCCAGCATTAGATCTTCCCATCACTAACTGAACCAGCCAGCTCCAGCTATTAAGTATGGCAGTATTTCACAGTGCTGGCTTCTACACAGGGTGAGCTATTAAACGTAATCAAGAGTGAGCTAGTAAAGGCCAGCAAGTGTACCACAAAGTAAGAAGAGATAATGAAGTCCACGTTAATTTGCCTTGTCCTTGTTAAATTTGCCTGCTTATATTAGCCTTTCAGTTCCAGCTTAACACCTACGGGTAAATTATTACGCAGATGACCCTAGCAAGTGTTACGTTACTGCCTGGAGGTGGTCAAATTGCCATCCGCTACAGAGGCCAATCCTGTATTGCAGTTTTCTTATGCTGCTTCAGCTGCTTCCTCTTGTGTCATTTTAGACTTCGACGGTAAGGTGGTGGTTGTGTTTTAATTGATTGGCCTAGCACAACGGCATTTTGACAAATGATGAAATACTACTATAGTATACCTGCTTTTGAGGATGCAGATATAAAGTCTAAGCTCTGCATTAGAATTATTTATTTCCTTGGAAAACAATCAGACTACCTGCACTCCTTTCTTACTTTGAACAACAAGCAGTATCCCAATACTAAAAATGACCTGGGTGGAACAGCTCAGCTAACGTTTTTCAACCATTAGCAAACGTTTTCATAATGCTACTGTTGAAAGGCAAAATCCCAATCAAAAATATTTTTTAAGTGATTCTTAAAATGCTACTATCTACTATGAAGACTAGGTCAGAGCAAGCTGTAAGCAAGAAAAATCTAAGTATTGACTTAAATTATTAATTACCTAACCACAAAATTCCCATCTAAAATTAGGCTCCGAAAATATGAGTAAATTTTTGAAGCGCTTCTTGAAATGCAAGCTATACTGTGTGCATTCTGTCAACAAAGTAACCCCACAAAATCAAGTTTTAATCAGAAAAGGACACAACAGTGACAAGGAGATCATGATATTTCTAAACACATATACAGAGATCTATACACACCCATGTATTACCCATCTCAAATAAACACCTGTACAAAATCTAAAGGTCATATAGGAAAGAGGGAGGAAGAAACTAACTCCCTTCATCCTGTGAGTAAATACAGCCAAACATACAGTGTACTTTGGAACCTCATGTCATGTTGGGAAAGTTTTAAGCTTGTATAGGTATGTGACTGATACACGATTAATGAATTCATCACAAAAACATGTGAATACATAAGTATCTAGCATAAGATAGTATAACATGAATGTGTAACGGGGATATACAATTCCTGTGTCTGTACGCATTGGTACATACACAGAGGGGTTTTATTAATACACAGTCAGGATTGCTGAACTGCAAGTGCAAAGTCTGGAAGTGAATTAGGCATCTTATATGCTAGTTAAGGCTTTACAGTGTATCACACAATCTTATATTCCAAACATAGCTAATACCTACTTTAGGAAACAGTCCCCCAAAATTGCTCAATTTAAAATGGAGATTTAGATTGCACATTCAGATCAGAAAGCTGAAGTATCACTAGCAGGATATTTGGCTGGGAAAAGAACCTCTTTGAAGCTGCTCATGAGTTTGGAATGTACAAATGAAGACTGTATCCTAATTCAGCCAGACAAGGAAGTAAGGGCATAACTTTAAACAATCATGTGGTTACAATGGCTTCAATGGAATGTGATATTCTGAAATTATGTGCGGCTCCAGTGTTTTTTAAAGAACTTCAAGTAATCAAACTGCAGATGAAGGAGTCCGAGTACTATTAAAACCAGCATGCATCATACACAATACTTCTTACATGATGTTCTAACTGAAACACTCAAAAAGCATTTCTCATCTCATTATTTACCCCAGTCCAGAACACACTGCACTTTTGCCTTCTACAATACAGATGTATATTAAGTTTACGCTCACTGTGAGAAACTCACCCACAAAACTGTGTTTCCTGACCATTACTCTCATTAGTTTATTTCACTTTTCATTACTCATGAGGCCCATCTCATGATGAGTCAACCCTACATTAACAGCTTTTTATTTGCAAGTAACTCATTTGAACGAAAAACAACTACGCAGTGGTTAAGCATTCCTTTGTTCTGTGATTTTTCATTTTAAGGACAGGGGTTTTGTTGTGTTTGGGTTTTATCTGTTTGTTTTTAATGACAACAAGTTATGGGGCATACCAGCACAGTAGGTCCATGGTTAGGGTTTTCCAGCACTGATACATATAAGTGTAATTTAATTCTTCATATGTACCTTCATAAGGTTTTGTAAGTAATCCCAACGGAACTGTTCACATGCAAAATTAACTAATAGTGAAGTGCTTAACACATCTTGGTCTTTAAGCAGTAGGATTTAGCTTAGGAAATTTACATTAATTCTAACTGCTGTTATTTAGGTTTTTATAGAAAAATTTCTGTAGAAAAAGCGCTCATTTATTCAGCTACAAAAAGAGAAGAGCAGCTCTGTATATGCATTTCAGCTTTTCACTAACAATATCTGAAAACTATTTTCCTTACCAAAATATCTAGTTAAAAAGAATAGCGGCAATCCATGCCTATCTACAGATAAGTACAGCTGTAACGTGCGTGCCGATGCCATAACGGTCCTACAAGCAGAATGCAGGCATCTGTAGCCATCATATTCTTGTACTGTTTCTACAGTTTATTTCAGTGTAAGGGGCCTCTAAACTAATAAGCAAACAAAGCGAAAAAACAAAGGGTTGTTAAAAAGATAATCACATACAGATGTATCATCTGTATTAAGGCTGAACTCTAATATGATTTGATCAGTGCCATTCCTTGGTACGTAGATGGGGCCATCTAGTAGCTAAGCCATTATCATAGGAAATCCCTTCTACTTTATCGACAATACAGAGAAAAGCTTTTCAGATAGGGTCAGCTCTGCACAGTTAGCAAAAAAGAACGTAAAAACAGCTTTCCACTCCCACTTCTCCAGGGAAGGCTGAATATTAGGCTATTAGGTAGTCAGATACATTATTTTATAGCTAGCAAAGCCCGTGGGTAATAAAGAATGAGTGCAACTGCCACAGGCAGCTTTACAGGAAATTGTGTGAAACAATGACAGATGCTCCAGAATTGTTTCAAAACAAAGAAAGCCAGGAAGAGCAGTGTGTCAGCTGAGGGTTTTTTGCTCATGAACTATATTCTCTAGCATTCTGACAGACACTATGTGCATAAAAATTATATTTTGAGATTATGTGCACATATGCACACAAAGAGCCATATGGATACAAAGTTAAATAATTCTACCCGTACTAAAAATTTTAACAAATATGTATTTCTATGGCTGTTCTCAAAAACCGTTGGAAAAGCCTTCCTCATTTAACAGAAATAGCTTGAGAAGCTCACTGTGAGAGAAAGCTAGCAGAAGTAAGTGACACAATTAAAGCTTTCATATAAGACTTCCCAAAAAAGTTGAAGTCCTTTTTCAAAAAAACACTCCGGCATTTGAAATACTAAATCTCACTAACCCTCAGTTGGATTTAATATTCTTTACTCACTTCTGCAGACAGGACTTACATCACCAACTCACTCTGGAGCTACATTTTAAACGCAATCAGTTGCCCTAAGACAGAAAAAGACACCAAGCAGGATCTTAAAGAAACAAATAATGCCCAGCTCCAACAGAAATAAACATGAAGTAGGTGCCTAAACATGTCTGAAAACCCTACAAGTAGCTACCTGCATATTAAATCACAGAGGTACTACTAACTTCCCCCAAAACCAAGCTGCTCAAGATTTTTAACAGCAATGAAAAATTATCTTACAGATTTAGGAACGGTAGAAGAGAGATGAGGCTTTTCCACAGTTGAGTTGGCGATCTGCTCACTGTTGGCAGAACGACACTGATCTTGTTTTGCAGTGCCATCCGACTGTTTAATAAATAAGGCTGACCCTCTCTGATGTTCTAGTTGTTTTGTGTAACTAATCACATCTTTTTCTTGCTTAATATATGTTTACATTTCCAGTGTACTTTTTGCTAAAAACTGCTTTAATCTATTTATTTGCTGTAATATGCTAACAATGCAGTATGTAAAAATTCATTTGGACTTGACTTTTATAGAGACCTTTATAAAAAGTAACACTATTTGAAGCTTAACAGTAAAATCACATCAATAGTCACTAAGTACTTTTCAAAGCAAAATAGGAGAATTTCAGTGACGTATGCATCTGCAAGACAGGTGAAATTACTGTGACACTGCCAACAGCGTAGGCGCTTAATTTCAATTGTCATTCTAATTGTTTATTAACATTTATAGAAAGCATTGTCATTTTAAAAAGAGTTTGGTCCCAATTATTTCTTCAAGTTATAAACTCCGTCATTTAAACAGTAATGCTTAACCCTCTTAAAAGAGCTCTGAAATTTTTAAAGCATGAAAACTGTACCTCAAAACGTCTTGTAACACGACACAGTGAAGCAAGACCATATCCCTCTGGCCCCAACGGCAGTGGAAGCCAAGGATTCTTACTTTAATCTCTCGAGTTTTGCATCAAGGGAATTGTACGCTCAGCTTTATTAAAGCAGTCCACAGCAAAACAGGGAGTGGGGGGAAAAAAAAAGCACACCTCCGCGTAGCAGACAGGTCATACGAGCGTGTAAGTAATACACAGCATGCTGTCAGAAAGCAGAAAGGCATTATGGCGGTCTAAAATAGAGCAATGCTATTTTTAATTTTTTGTTGCAGTTGATTGCACTGTACCAGAAATAGATTCTAAAATAAGTATGGAGGTTCGGTGAAGAGTTTATTGGTCCATCTGTTCTCCAGGAGAGTGGATTTTTCTGTAATGCCACACAAATGACAAAGCTGTATACGGAGCTGTTCTTAACAATAAATACATAAGCAAAAGAACTTTCACAAAAAATACGCCATAAACCAAAGTTAGTCCAGTCTCAAAAGAGTGCCTTACAGTTCTCAACTTGAACAAAACAAATATCACCGAACTAATGCTCTTACTCCCAGATCTCTGATATGAGAGTATATTGTAAAAGTCTGTTTTTCAACTCAAAGTGTATCATCTCCACTCACACAAAACAGTCATTCAAATTTGGAACATTAAATAGATTTTTCTTTTTATACTGTTGAACTAGTCAGTTACATCCAAAATGAATCTTCAAAGATCATAAATGCTACATAAAGGGAAATTAAGAAAACAGCTGAAATCACCAGCATATTGTGACATGATTGGGAACATTCACGTTCTTGCAGGAGTAGTGGCTTTAAGAAAAATGAAGTACAACAGAAAAGCCTGCTACACTGCACGCTTTATTACATATTAAGAAAACATTCACTATAATAGAAGATTCAGTCCCATTAACGGTATTAGTGTTATCTACTGTAAATAAAATTAAAGTGTGATGTAAGGCGCCGTGGAATGGATAATTAAACCCATTGGCTAGTAGAATTTCTCAATCGATTGTTTTACAACATTTAATTCCTTCATGTAGAATAGCTTTTTCTATGTTAACTTCCATCAGTAAGATATTTATTTCTCTATGGATTTTTACAATTAATACAATAAAGGTCCTGCACATTTGGATTAAACTGTATCAAACAGGTCTGCGCATGTAGTTTATACATTGCTCCAGCTTTAATTAGCTCTTTTAGTTCACTCATTTATACAAACACTACAGCTACTTAAGTACCTCTCCTGAGATCACTTAGCCTCCTTTGATTTCTTCACAGTATTGAGACACAGTCCTTGACTTAACTTTTCATTTAAAGGAAATGTCACCGTTATTAAGGCTAAATAATGAGAATTAAAAGAAGAGGGAGAAACAGCATGATAACAAGTTCTGCTACTAGTATTATATTGAAAAAAATACAAAACCCCCAGAACTCAGACCTGTGCACAGACCTGCAGCACAACTTCACAAGAGTTAATGACTGAATGGGGAGGGTGGGGTGGGGTGGGTGTAACCAAACCAAAAAACCCCCACAAATTAAACTCAATACAGATAAAGAAAAGGTGCGGGGAGGGGAATAAATCTTTCTTAAGGATTCTGGCTTTGAAAAAGACATTACTGGCCAGGAAAGAAGTTCTTCAATCTATAGGAAACTTTTCTACAGAGATATATCACTTCAGGAAGAATAAAAAAATCCCAAACAAAACACACAACAATGTTCAGAATTTGCAAAGGGATGCAGAACAAACAGAACATACCATTGCAACAGCCCAGAAAACCATGAAGTTTTCATATAAAAACAGGTGCCGCTCTGAATCTCCTCAACCCAAAGGAACGACAGTAGAAATAAAAGATGCACAAGGAGGTAACAAGAAAGGTAAGAAATGTGGAACGGGTTCCAAAGGCAGCTAAATACATAATGAGCCTTCACTGTGAAGGAGATGAACCGAACAGGGAAAGAGCAGATGTGTGCTAAAATCAAACTGATTGAGACAAAAAAAGGATACAGTTAGTTACATTCTCTCCTTAATGGAGGAAGTAGAAGACCTAACACTACACTGACAGATGAAAGAATTAAAACGAGGACCCCAGACTTTTTTCCACCCATTGCACAGATGAACTATGGTATTAATTACCAACGAGTATTTGTGCATGCTGAAATTCTGTGTGGGTTCAGACTCAATTAAACTCACAAAAGAAAAATTCATCAACAGTTGTTAAACACAAAAATATGTCAAGTTGTATTGCCAAAACCAGCAGGAAGCTGACCGAGTGTACAGAAAAATAACTGTACTCTTGGCATGACCTTACAGTCTTCCCTAAGCTGTTCTACTTTTGACCACTGCTGGAGACAATTTTTACATTAAGGGATTATTTCAGAAGAGTATCTGGGTATATTTCTTTTTAAGACACTAGAAGCACATAATAGCAGACAGCTTCCCGAAACATCCACAGTGACTATATTACACTGCTTTTTATCTTACTTAGTTAAATGCCACATCTGTCTCCTGTCTGTGTCCAAAGCAGACAGGATCTGAAACTCTTCAGGCAACATTTCCGCTCCTTCCTAAATCAAATCTTTTTCTAGGAATTGAGTGGGATACTAAATAATTTCACTGTATGTCCCTGTGCTAGGGGAACTGTTCTTCAAAACATAAAATCATAAGTGTGGTTTAAACAACATAGTGCGTGCACACAGACGTGTTTCTACATAACGTGAAGACTAGTAAAAAGATAATTTCATACATTGGACATCCAATTCCATAAATTAGACTGTTGGATCCCTCAACAAGGAAAAAAATGTTCTTCCTTCAGATCTTCTCCATCAGCTTTCCAGTCAACAGATGGAAATTATGTAATTAAACGTATTGATATGATCATCAAAAAAACACTTGCAGTTCCCCATGTCTTCAACAGCTGGTAACATGAACAGATTAAAAAAGAGATGAGATCCCTCAAAGTAATTTTTGCAGCTTGGCTTCCTCAAAAAAGACAGAAAATTCCCTTCTCTGGTGGGAAATTCAATCCACCCCTAAATTACCATCTTGTCCTTCTAAGATTCTTCTCCTAACCATCCTGTCATGTCTATGGTCACAGTGGCCATTAGGATTAGTCTCTCACTCTCCCAAGTCACATCACGAGACCATACTTCGGAAGTTCTTGAATGATTCACACAGCTACCTACAAGGTGGTGGCTCCCACTTCTCACGGAATGCCTTCCCTGCCGCCAGGGAGGAAATTCCGAAAAGAAGAATTATCACCATGACATTCAGACTGATAAAAAAAGAGAATCAGGGAAGTGCAATTGTTCTCCAATCAAGTTCCAATTTTCCCAAATATTCTGGTATATAGTAATGCACTGCTCGAACTTGAAGATGGCAATCATTACTCAATATACTTTAGAAAACTGCTTTCAGTCCAAATTTGAACTGATTCTCAAAAATCCACAGAAAACTTGAACGGTAAGCCAAGAAGAAAGGGTAGAGAGAAAAGGGCGAAGTCTACTCACTTAGAAGGAAAAGATCTTGGAAGTCACACACAGAAGAGGTTCACACAGACATTGCTAAATCCCACGATGCATGACGAATGACTGATTTTTTTTTTTATAGATCACCAAGGATCAAAAGGCATTGCCACGTGAGTGATTTGAGATCAGAGTGTACTTCATCTGCAATCCCCTGGATAGACGAACCCTGACCAAAATATCGACTGAAGCAATTCTACACAAACAAAGTTTCAGGATTTAGAGTGCCTTACATTACTGTGTAATATAAATTCTTCGTAACGGACATAAGCCAATCCAAAAGTAACGCTTTAAATCCTAAAGAACAGTATCCACGCTCAAGTATTATAATGGCAAATCTGCAGAGGTATAATTATAACAAAGCAGTTTGGATGACAAGTTCTCCACAGAGGCAAGCCGTGTGATCCCCTGCTGCAATGACAAAACCTGATGTCAGTAGATGGCAGTATGAAGCACATTATGGGTAAAGAAGATTAGTTTGTCAATAGTTGAAGAGATGAGCTGGGCACCTGGAAAAAAGGTCCATCCTTAGCAATTACTCAGTCTTGGCTTTAGTATCAGGCTAAAGTCCAGAGAGGCTAAATGCAGTCTGATTTATTACACGTATTTTTTATGTTTGCTGATTTTTCAGAAAGAAAACTTTAAATATAACTTCTGCTATCACTAACCATGTGAAAGAGGACTGCCTACATCCTAAGTCAGAAGCAAGAGAGCCATACAAGTGGAGATATCCAACCTAAAGTGAATCTAGTCAGCTCAGACGCAAACATAGCTGGCTCAAGTTTTCTTTTTCAAAACTTTATCCAGTGTTTAGTCACTTGTTCAGGATTTCACAACTTCAAAAGTGCCTACGTTCAGAACATACAAAGTCACTTCTCTGTCAAACTAGGAGTGCTTGAAAGTTGCTCAGCATTTGTGCTTGAGAAATTACCAGCTCCACACACGCCCTTCACCCTGCCTCAGGCTTAGACCACGTACAACTTGTCTGAAGTTCAGCCTGAAGGAACAAGCTGTACTGTGCAACTCCGAGCAGGACAGGAGGATTTTTTCCTGAGGTTTTGCCCTCAAAGGGCAAAATTCCTCAACAACTCACCCTAAAATCTCAGTTTGAGGGAGGTACGCAGGCAACTGATCAACCATCTGTTGCCAGACCCTTATCCTCCCTACCCATCCTGTCCCATTTTTCCACGAAAAAGCAAGACTTTTTCCAGTATGAGATGTTTCAAAGAGGAAAAGTAAAAGCCTAGTCACCAGTCAATACTTCTTGCTACAATGCACTCAGAGAAAGCATCCAAAAATAACCAACAGTGGCTTCTTAATACATCTTACTAATCAAACTCTATCCAGTTTGTAACACCAAACATAACTGCTCTAACTACATACAGCTCCTCCCATTCTAGACAGGTTTAAAAATAAATATTACTGAGCACAGAACAGAGTTCAGTTACAGTGATTACGAAGGAGAAAAGAACAAGCCCTCAGAAGCAAAGAGAAGGGAGAAAGGCGGGAAGAAGTAACTCTAAAACCTCAGCAAGCACTACTTCTGTACTTTCAACAATGGACTTGAGCCATACTTCAGAACTTATTTTGCTTTACTCAGTTGCCAAGTAAATTGAAGCTAACAGAGTTCATTAACGATGATACACGTTAAGATGTATCCGCTCTGTAATTACTGTACATCAGCAGATCGGCCCTCTGTAATGTTCATTTTAGTCCTGAAAAGGATGGCCTAGGGCCCACCAGTACATTATTAAAAGGAAGAATACAGGTTTATTTATATTACTAGTCCTACATAGAAGAATCGGTTTATATACCCTTATTTAGGTTATATACAATATGCCAAGTGTTCACTCAAGTTCCCTATCTTCTAAACTAGCAGTAAATTAATACCAGAGAGAAGCTATTTTAAAAGTGTGTTATTATCTCAAATCTTAAAAGTTTAATACACCAAAACAGTAAAAGCATTCAAAAGACTAAGTCAGCTTTCTCTTCAATTTTACAAATGGTTCCAGCCAATTACCTTTTAAAAATAAGCATTTACAAAACTTTTTTGTTATGCCAGTCACAGAATAGTCAATTTATATCACAACATTAGATGACTTCTTAAACAAGCAACCTGATTGCACAATGCCTAACTGATAGCGTGGTATTGCACAAAGATGACATTATTTCGCAATATTTTAAAATACTTGTTCTACAGACTACTGAGATAAACAGAACACTGACCTGCTACAGCTCACATTCAAGAGCACTCACTAAAGGCAGACACAACCAAACCTGATTAAGAGGAAGACAAAGACTGCAGAAGAAAGATTTGGGGGACAGAAGGGAGAAAAGAGTCTGAATCATGATTTCAACCAGTTAAAATGAACAAGATGTATTTACATGTATTTAATGAACAAGAAGTGTATTTACTTCCGAACTTGTCTGAAAACAAATCCTACAGTGCCACTGTTTTTGCAGAACTCAAAAGGCCACATACTGCCTACAAGGATTTTACATCAGTTTAAGCACAAAATCCAGCTGGATTTTCAGAAATTCAAGAAAGCCGGTATCTCCTGTTTTGCAGAGGTTCTTGCAGTACAGTAACCAGCACTATAGCTGTTAACTACAATTACAGTTGCAACAGATTTAAGTATTCAAAACTAAGGCCCTCTAAATATCTACAAAAGCCCTTAAGTCAATTCATTACTGATACAGTAAGTGACAACACTTGTGTTTGGCAGACAGTGCAACTGGGAGTCCTGACAAATCTAATTAACAGCACATCAGGGGCACTTAGTTTATCCTTTACATACAGCGCCAATAGTGAGCGTATAATGAGAAAAGGAGCTTAAACATTAGTGGGACTTCACTAATTGGTCACCAAGTCCTGATTAAGCCAGGCTTCATATATAATTGTTGAAATTCAAGTGACTGACAAGTGTGTCCAAAAACACTTAATGAAGATACTAAATCTCTTCTAAACTACAAAAATAATAATAAGGCACAAAAAAGAAGAGAAGCAGACAACAGAAATAAGCAACTCTGGTTTTCTTGAATTACTTGCCATTTGTATACCTAGTCCAAAATATTTCAACTGTTTAAATAACTACCTTTTAAAAGGTTACAAAAGCATGAAAAAATATATAGTTTCTCACTTACATTAGGTAATGCAAATATTTGGAATATATGTCGGCATTCCAGCAACCTCAGAAATAAAAATATTAGTACATATAATGAATATTGCCAGCAAATAATAACTACACGAGGAGGTTTTATAAAATCTGAAAGTTAAAGATGACAAGAGCAGCCTTATATATTTGTTCATTTACATTCATTAAATCAGTTCAAAGTTCCTTAACTTCAAAACTCTAGACATAACTGATCTGCATTATAAACTTTTATATATATATATATATATATATATATA
>VZSC01011556.1:323378-350429 GCA_013398225.1 Steatornis caripensis
ATATAAACTGATATATAAACTGATCTGCATTATAAAACCCATACATCCCAATACACCTATCCCATATATCCTGGCTTCCTCAAGATCCTACAAAGAAATGGTAGTTATGAACATACAGTGAAAATAGACGGATTCAGAGTATTTCAGAAGAAAAAAGGGAATGCAATGGCTCGGGCACCTCACCAAAATCAAACTTGTGAAAACTCCGTGATACTCTGCGACAGCACCTTGAATATCTCTCCTGGCTCAAGTACAGCCCAGGAAAACAGGCTACCTTTAGAGGCAGCGGGCCAGACAGTATTTTTCTTTCTCAAGACACAAAGTGGTAAGAATTCTGCTAACAATTCATTTCCAACTGGTAGCTGCTGGTCAGTAGTATCTTGCTTCTGTGTTGGACGCTCACCAGGAGCCAATCAACTGGAGGTTACAAACACCCTTTTACGAGACTCTGCCACACAAGATTACCAACCTTTGCCAATTCTGCTGCATACCCTCCTGCCTCATCCCATCCTGTCCACATGGTGGAATTTCTGTATGAAATGAGGGACCCACAGTCTACATTGTGGCTGCCAGACACACACAGGCACTCCAAAACACACCGTCCAAATACCACAACAAATTTCATTAGCAGCAGTCCCGTTTAGAGATAATGCTGCATGATTACAAAAGGGTCACTGCAATAACATAGCCCCCGTTAGCATGACCAGGGTCTACTTGCAAAGAAGGAATTTCAAACTCATATCTATCAACAAAACGTGAAACATCAGAGGACTGAACAACCAATGGCATACCTATCAACACCCCTGATGTTTTATCTTAGCTGTCTGGCTCAGTTCCACGCACTCAGCAAACAGCTGCGTAATGTACTCTACAGCGTCATTTGAACCAGATGAAAGGGGTATACACAGCATACTGGAAGCACTGCCCCAGTGACATCTTCCCAATGACCCCGCACAGGGAGTCCTTCTATTGTTGTCAGGACTTTATCTTGATTGGCAAGGGTCAAGGCATCTGAAGATTCAGTGCCTGGGGTTGTTTTGCCACTGTCTTTTTAGTGCTCTTACCCCAGCAAAGCAAGATAAAGTTGGGTCACCATCATGAAGAAAGTATTCCTCAGCGGTAGCTGTGACGAGTATACCAATGTAGCTTACCGTTTCATTTACTGAAGGACATTCAAGAAAATAACAGCTGTAGCTTGCATTACCTCTACATTATGGTATATAGCTAAATCGTATATTTAATATAGTCAATGAAAATTTCACAGTATGCTCTGTGAGAGTTCTTACCATCTTTTAGAAAATAGTTTTATTATTTTCATTATTAAATGAAAAACATCAGACAATTGAATACAAAACACTGTAGCTTATCTAGAAAGTTACTGTGGTGATAAAGCACATGAACATGATGATTCTCAGTCCAAAATGTTTTTTTTCCTGCACAGTGTGCTAACATTTTCAATCAAGGTTTTTTTACATACAAGATTCTTGGAATATGACACAAATGAAATAACACAAGACATACACATAGCACATATCCACAATAGATAATAGTAATTAAAGTGGCAGTGCTTGAATAGCATTTTCCCAAACCATCTTAATAGTATCCTTAAGTAACACTAAGTTACTAATAATGTTTTACTGTCTTCTGTCTCTAAAACATAAAAATACATATTTATTAATAACATTAGATTAATATACTTGCATATAATTATATTAAATTACTTTAAAACATATTTATAAGCATATGGATATCAATGGCACCAGCTTTTCCTGAAAAATGCATCTGAAAACACTTATTTTATAATTTGTATTTTTTATGTATTCCTTCTGCTACAAGATGAATGCAGACTGTATTCCATTAGGTACACTATGCAGTATTTCAGAGTAGGTAAGAATTAAGTCAGCTTTAGCACACACAAGGTCACCAACCCAAAAAAACCCCACCAAGCCAGCCCAACCAACCAACCACAGACAGAATACACTAGCTTGGCATATGATTTTACTAAAACTGTTAAGATGGAGAAGTTAGGTATAAGCACACATTATCTAAAATTAAATTGGATTGATTTTTATTATTTTCCTTCCTAGTCTTTCCTCATTGACGATGGCATCAGTTGGCTACACTGTACATATGTATTACTATAATATCACTATATATCATCTTCAAGAAACACGTACAAACACATTACTGAGTTTTTAAAAACATCGTTAAAATACAGCTACACAAACCTGCAGAATTAAAACTATTTATATGGCTTATTTTTCTCAATTTCAAGGAAAAAAACCACCTCTAGTTGTAAATTGAGACATTCTCACTGCATTGCAGCGAACCGTACGTGTACAATCAATCAGTTACCATTTCTCAGGAATTTAAGTCCTATTAGAAATTTAAATAGATCACTTCAACTTGCTTTACCATGCTGTTACTGAACTATGTCATCATTTAATGAAACATCTTAATACCACTTGCCAACAGACACTATCAGCGTAATGTTGCATGCCAGGATCAATCCTCCATATCCAGTTCCGACAAGGTGTGCCAGTCCAAATGACAGGCATGAGCTCCGCTAGTTTCCNCTATTTCATCATTTAATGAAACATCTTAATACCACTTGCCAACAGACACTATCAGCGTAATGTTGCATGCCAGGATCAATCCTCCATATCCAGTTCCGACAAGGTGTGCCAGTCCAAATGACAGGCATGAGCTCCGCTAGTTTCCAGTTCCTCCTGGCACAGCACTGCAGTTCTTCTCTAGGGCTCACTAAATCTGATGTTTTCAGATGAACATACTGACTGACACGAGTTCCTAGCATGGCAGAAAGTGAATGCAGCTTGCAACATTGCTTGCAACAATGCTGAAAGTCAATTTTGGTATCACTTATCTAGATATACCTTGGATAAACCCTGTGACTACTCCCAGGAAACTGAAGGCAACGATAATTTCCAGGTTCTCAAAGAGGAAGCAGTGCTTAAAGTGTCTGCAGTCTTCAGGTTTTGATGGCACTGATTAATGCCCAATTTTGACTGCGCAAAGAAACACATGGACGCAGCTGCTGAGCAAAATTGGATAGAGATGTACCGACTGAACTCTGTTTCAGTGGTAAAAGGTCATGGAATAGATCTAGGGGGGAAAGTTGACATGTGCATGCCTAGGATACCATATTTATTAAGACACAGCCCATGCACTTGTAACTCAGAAATTTCTATATTCCCTCAGTACCCCGTGAGGTTGTCATAACCAACTGACTTAACGGGGCAGTAACATAAACAGAAATCTGTTTCGAAACCTAAATCACAGAACTCTACTTCATTGCAGCCTAACTGTAATTCCACTCTTCAATCTGCACTGTTTCAAGCGCAGAGGATAATGTGGCTATCTAGATACCATTTCTATCTTTCAGTCCTCTCACCTACTAACGAATAAAGAAACAAACTCTACTTCAAAATATTTCACTGATGAAACTTTCTTTATTCTTAAGGCTAAAAAAACCTAATAGACTTTTGGAAGAAGAGATGACCCCCATCAGTTACTTAAGCTACAAAAAGCAACAATTTTTTTCACCCGTTCTTTACATTTAAGCAAATTAAAAACAGCTTAACAACTTATGTGAAGTTGCTCACACAGTTCAGAACAAACTGATTTTTCCCCCTGATTTCCTACTATGCACCAAGAAAACAATCACTAAAATAATTTGCAAAGATTCTTGCATAAGATGGTCATAAGGTTTTTTGTTAGTAAGATGTTTAACAATTTATGGTGGCGCTTTGCGAAACAAGAAAAACCAACCCAAACACACAAAGCTTTGGAAGTGATTTTGAACAGACTGTGAAGATGAATTTTGACCACACAGTGGAAGGCACTATCAATGCCTTCTATCGGACAAATTCTCTAAACTCCAAACATACAGATCTGCTTTTGGACGTTGTGTACATAAATAAGCAAGTTTGCCATTTTCCAGCAGTAGCGTGGAAACGTATTTTAACACGCACTGCTGTAGAACAGACAATACAACATGAAGAATTATTTAGCAAGTGACACATAATATTAAAGATACTCAGAAAAGAAAACCCACAAGTTCTGCACTAAATTTCCTGTCAAAAGCATCTGTTTCGCACTGTAAACAGAACAAACCGGTGTATGGATCTGTCTGTAACTCCCTCTGCTGTTCCCTCACTCCTCTTGAAAAGCTCATCTTGCATATTGTTTCTAATTCTTGGAAGGCCTCAGAAGGTCATCTATCCTTCCTAGACCTCCTTTTCACATCTCAAGACTAACTAGGTCATGGCCACTGCCATACTCCACTTCATCTCTGACTTCATTCTAAAATCACAGACCTCCCTGCCCTGCTCCTTTAACGCCATTCAAAAAACTACAGGTCCTGAATGAATTTACTCCTCAAAAGCCAGCCACATCAGTTTTAACTCCTTCCCTGTTTATCTATACCCAGTCCAAGACTTTTCAGTATACTCCTGAAATGAAGTTAGTAACCCAGGACGTTGGAAATTTGAGATGACTAACTTTGCCACAAGTGTAAAAGTGGACTTTGGAACCATTTGTATATCATTGCTCGGTTTTTCTCCATTCAAGGGGGGTACACATCTGCATAGACCTATCTATCTGTCTGTATCTTTCCCCATTCAAGGACAATAGTGTATGCACTTTCGACGGGGATTACCAGCTCCCAGACTTAACTTCATCACTGTACATACATGCAACTTATTTCTAGTAATTTATAGGTTAACATGGGTTTAGCCACTATTATTTAAAATACCTTTTTTTTTGTTACGAAGGTATTATCCACAATGCTAAAGTACCTACACACGCTCAGCTGGCTGCCGCTTCCTGCGACTGCTCCTTATTGCTTTATCTACAGCAAGTGGTTGCTTAGAGCAAGAGTTTCACAAAGAATTTATATGGAATCAGTGTGAATCATTTAATTTGTGTAAAGATAGCTTTTTGTGCTATACTGAGAAAGAAAGCTGAAAAGATTAAATAAAAAGTGTCTGGACAAATCAGTTCCCAAAGCCTCCTGCTATTTGCTGCTACAGTAAACTTCTGCAGTCTTCACTACCATCTTTCAGTAAGATTAGTTAACTCCAACAATACGTTTACAGCAGAAAAATTAACAACCCGAAACAACACAAAACCTATCTCAAATCAGGCCATAGTTATTATTGCTAAATAAATGGTCTTAAAATGGAGTATATCCCTAGGATCTATAGTGACAAGTACTTTATGAAAAATCAAAGGAACCAACAACAATCATGATCTTTCTTCAAATCAAGAGCTCCCCTTCAACCCTAAAATTCTCTATAAAAATGTCAGTTTTGTATACAGGAATACTTCAAATACAGTTTAAGTCCAACATGAATTCATTTCCGGTACCATGTTCCAGACCAGTTATTTATGTGCGTACTGAATGTATTTTTACAAATTTAACTATACTCCACAGATCACCTCACTGTGCAACTGATTTGGTGTTACACACATGTAAAAAAGACGCAGGATCTAATAATCTGCCAGAATTCTAAAGTAACAATACCTTACAGGCCAGTGCTGCTGCTGTTTTTGACAGACACTGTCTACTGTATCAGATGTTTCAGTTCTTAAATTGATACGCAGCAGGAACAGACATGAGACTCACAAACACATTTAATCCGAGCACTAGGGCTGCACTAAAGTTGATAAAACAAATAGCTTTTGCTGAAAGGAGCTGTCTTCCCTCTTCCAGAATCTGGAAAAGACACGACTTCCTACATCACTTTAGGGAATTAATCTTCCACAAAATTTAACTAAATCTCGGTGTGATCGAAAAAAACAGCAGAGAAAACACGAAGGAGGAAGGGGGTTATGTACAGCCAGGACAGAGAAAGGTATGGAAAACGCGAGACCTTTCAATGGCTTCTTAGCCATCAACAGATGCGAAATCAAAGGTTACACATACACAGCGTAAGTCTACTTAGCTACAAAGAGTATATAGCAGAAGAGAGCTATTCCCATGCTAAGTTAACGCTTTCTGGTTTTGGAAAGGAGACAAATCCTTGTTTAATTACTGCACTGTATCTTAAAACAACTGCTGATTCAAAGTGCCTGGTTAACACAAAGAATGAAGCCAACCATTTGTAGTACTACAGTGTAACAGAGGTAAGACATTTCTGTTGTAAGACACTGCAGCGAGACAAAGAGATGAGAGGGAGAAGGTATGTACGATCTACAGAATGAGCTCCACCTGTACCTGCAGCTGCCATCAGACACACTGTTGTGACTAGCTATGCTGGACGAAGAAGGTGCCACCCTGCTTCATCTCCACTTGCTCATTACCTTCAAATCTTCCAGCATAACTGCATGTTTAGTCACTTCCTAACCCAGTTCTGTCAAAATGATTCCCGTTAGAAAAATCTGTGTTTCAGCTTAACTCAGATTATTTTTGACAGAACTTGTTTAGCGGATGACTATAAATGCAAGTACCAGAAGATCTGAGAACATTGCAACCTTTAGAGCTAGGAGAGGAAACAGCAATGAGCAAGTGGAGACAGCTAGCCCTTTTCCATGGTTGTGTTGCTGCAAGAGAAGCGCATTAAGCAAACATTCAGGTCTGATTTGTCAGCCTGCCTCATCAGTGAAAGCTGTGTATCAAGGCTGGCATCATTAAAGAAAAGAGATAAGTAAATCTATATATTACTTATTTTACTGCTTAAAGTGCCAGCTTGGGATTAAGCATCCAGAAATACAAACCATTTGTTATAACCACCTGGAATTCTCTTGTATAATGAGAGAAACAGGTAGATGCTATTCAAAAGATAGAAAACAATGTGACATTTCTGTGGAGCTAAGGGATAAATGCCAACCTCCTCTTCTTATCATAACAAGGCCTGAAATAATACTTCATTGCTTTCTAAGTATTACTGAAGTGAACTAATAGTGCCTGCGTTTTCACTTGTTACATGGTAAAAGAATTGGAAAAACTACGGGCAAAATGCAGCATCAACACACCATCATGTAATATACAACACTGACATATATAGACCACCTTACCTTTTATTAACAGGCTTCTCATCCTTGTCATAGGGCCTTATGAACCATTTTCCAATTCTTACAAAGTTTTTATCCATCAAGCACCTAGAAAATAATGACAGCAACAATTATTAGTTACCTCTTAAGATGTAATTAAAAGCAGTCTTTGAAGACAGTAAAACTAAAGGATTAAGCAGGTGAATTTCCATCATACTGAAATCAACTCTGTAGCTTTTGAGTTCCATGTAACGTTGCCGCTTTATTTTCCCACGGTAGTCATAGAGAATCTGTGTCCAATCTCATCATGCTGTCACTGATGTTGATCTTCACATATGCATTTTCCTATCATCTCTCACTGGATCTTTTCTGCTCCATGCTACTCTTTTCGCTGAACGATCCATCACCCTATTTTTCAAACTCCTGTTCTTGAACAATGACAATTCATAGCACTGATTCTTTTCTACACAGTGTTTCCCTCAGGCTTCATGATAAAGAATATGCATTCCTGTGTCTGTGGCATGTAAATGGCATAGTATAGTATATGAATGACAGGAAATTGTATTAAGCAAATATTAACAATGAAACATTTTTCCATCACATGATCCACAGCATGATTTCAGGTGTTGAACCTTCCATAATTAGTTTCCTCTCTCAGAAAACCTCATTCCCGCATCACTAGATCTAGAGCAATGCTACCTGTTTTCTGTGGTCCCTCAGAAGTGTACAATTTCTTTACAGAAACTGTATATTCTGCAGCTTTAAAATAAAACCTAACAGTGAGGATGCAAAGTGATCAATAACCAATTTAGCTTGACAAGTTAAGGAGCACTTGATGCCCAAGACTACCTGTACAGATGAATCACACTAGCCATATGCCAACACTGTTTAAATATGCTACCTATATTAAGCATGCAGTTGAACGTACTGCCCAATGGTTCATATACAGAAATTTGTTATGAAGGAATATTTTCCAGTAAGGTAAATATTATGTTTCAAAAATTCTGAAAACTGGTCATTTGTTGCTAATGGTTTATTTACAATTACGAGCAACATACAAGCTTTCCCTATGCGTTTCATGTCCAATCAGTATTTACTTATTGAGATGGAAGAACTATACTTCTCCATTTTTCAAAGTTTTCCAATAGTTTATTTCTATAGCAGTTGCTAGAGATCAGCAAAAGAAAACAAAAAAAATTAAAAACCACATGAAACCTTCTTGGAAGGTACGTTCTGCAAGGTTTAGAAAAACTGTGTGATCTGTACTTCAAAACCATACCTAGAAGACACAGATAGGATATGGACGCCAGACAACGTAGATACCACTATGCTCCTAATTCTGCTGTCTAAACTTGGAAGGGTTATCTAAAGTTAAAGCTAGGCTGAAGAAAATTGGTAACAGCACTTTCTCAATTGAAGCAAAAAGAATCCAGCTCAGTTGAACATACCGATATCTTCAAATGAACACGGAAGCTAACCCAACAGAGATGTAAAGACACCACTCTTCTGCTGGTGCGAAATAAAGGATGCTTCAGCAACTGTTTCTCTTGGAAAAACTGGCTATCACAGAAAGCCCGTCAGTGTCAGCGCACTTCACACAAACCAAAGAAAGCCTGTGAAGTTTACATCAGATGCCTAAAGAAAATAATCTGTACTAGCAAAAAATACAATAAACTGTCCATCACACACACACACTTTAAAGCCACATCACCATGTCTCATGAACGCCGGTTTAACTGCCTCAAACTAATGCTACTTTCCTAGAAAAAAGGTCTTCATGGGTAGACTTGGCCTTAAAAATCAGCCAACCCTCACATGCTAAACTAAACCATGGGTTATTTAAGGTATAATCCCATATGAAATGAGAAACATGACTGCAGAAGCACAGATCTCAAGTGAACAATTAATGGCAGCGCGGCATTATTTTTGCTGTATAAGCACACAACGGTAACTAGTCTTTAACAGTAAGCTGTAAAAATGAACTTGTGTAAAAGAAAAAAAATGCTGGCCATAAAATCCCAAATGACTATACACTTAAACGTAGTTATTTAATCACATGAAACAGGGACATTAAATACTCTGAACTCCTCGGCTCATTTCTCTAGTTAAAGCTGAGTGATATTTTCTTCCTAAGCAGTACAGCTGTTGGAGCCTTCCACTGTCACTTGACCTCTCATATTTTGGGTTTTTCTGTGAAGAAAACGACCTGACAAGGGCACACTAATGATTAGGAAATAATACCATAATATTTGGAGTGTTATTTCCCCAGATCTTCTAACATTTTCTAAATCGTACCGGGGGAAAAAAAAGTACACAAAAAATTGCATAAATACCCTTTCTTGCCCTTCCCTGGGTTAAATTAAAACCAACTCCTCTCCTCCTTTCTTCCCAGTCACAACCTGCTGTATTTTCACTGCGGGTTTCAGTCAGTCCCTCCCAAGTCCCCGGTGAGGCGAGGCACGGAGGAGGTGGCCATCACCCACACCACCCTTCTCCCCGCTGCCATTTGCTTCCCGCCGCCAGGTTCTCCCCGCCACAAGAGTTTTCCTGACCCCTTCTCCAGCGGCTGCTGCTTTCCTCCTTGAGCGCCACGGTGCCCCAGGCTCCTCTGGCTGGCGGGAGATTTGCTGTGGGGCAGAGCCGGCTGGAACTGGTTCTGAGCAGCTCCCTTCCGTAGAGGCCAGCCCTCCTCCCCTCAGCCCAACTACCCACAGCTGCGACAAGTCAGAACCACCGAACTGCCCTGCCTGGAGAAGCACACCTCGGTGGGGCTCAAGGGGTTTCCGAGCGAAGAGAACCTGTCCTTCACTAACAGGAAACCAAAGAAACCCCACAAAACTTCCAGCACAGGCAACAGCCCTGTCACTTTCTGGTAAGATCAAAAAGAAATCCAAGACTTTATTTTACTAATCAAGCTTTTCCTAAACACAGGATAAAACAGGCCTTCAGAAATTAACGTGTTATTTCTCTTTTTAATAAATCCTACACACTTACTGATCTTACTTTAAATGAAGTAATTAAGATGTTAACTTAAGATTTGGTATGGCAAACAAAAAAAACCCCAAAAGTGTGTAACTTAAAATAAACTCAGCTATAATACTGTAAAAATGAGGTAGCCAATTGGACAGATATTTGTAAACTATCGCCCTATGACACCTTGACAACTATTTCATTAGGAGACTTCTAAAGTAAGGGGTTCCTGAAGGCACAGCGGCTCCAGGTGAGGATCAGGTTCGTGCAGTTTTCCAGCTCTGGAGCAAGGCCACCATCACGGCCAGCCCCTCACCTCGGCCGCCCCGGCGCTGCTGTCGGCACCACGGTACTCTCATCTCCACAGGCAAGAGGCCGAGCCTGGGGCACGAGCCAGATCAGCTCGCGGCAACATGGAATGAAGCTTTCAGCAAACACCTGATGTGTGTTGACCAACTGTATTTCAAAGACCATTGCTGAAAGAAAAACAGCTCTGAAGACTTTTTAGTCACAGCTGGACAGAACAATTCTGCTAATTCTGCCAACTGATTTCAGTTAAGTTATTTAAAAAAAAAACCCAATGAAAAGTTTACTTCTCAAGCTTAAAAAGGTCCAATGAATAAAAATATCCACTAGGAGTCATACTGAAGAAGTCAGTTGGCTGGGTACCACCGATTAATAAACACGTATAAAATTGGTTTTCCCTTTTATACCGCAAAGCTACAAAAGAACTAGTGAACATTCTAGCCTGGGAATTCCTTTTTTATGCTTTTATTCACTCTAAGTAGTCTATTACTCATGTAAAAATCCCCTAAAAAGACCGATGAGTTGGAAAATAGCAAGTACCACAACTAGTCCTTGTACCTGTGCACATGCATATAGGAAGCCACTCAAACTTCACTTGCTAGCAGATACGGAGAAGTAACCAACAGTCAAGGAGACAGTTACTATACTCATGGAAACACAACCTCAGGAACACAATGTAAACCTGATTACTAGTAGATCTACATCAAAGCAAGCAGTATACTAAATTTGACAAGATAAAAGATATTTTGAAAGAAAAAATAAACGCTACATTCTGCAAAATTGCTGTAACACAAAGGTACATGGGAGCTGCATTATATTTTGTTGTTGTTATTATTAGTTCAGAAAAAGTGGAAATAGCCTAATAACACTTAATTCTGAGAAGATCTCCAAATTTGTAAAAAGAAGAACTGAAATATAATAAGGAAGGTGACGATGACCTGAAGAACTGCAGTAACAGAGAAGGAATAAAATGCAATAGTCCAAGATGTAATGTCATACGCTGAAGGCCTAATAACGAGGTAATCTTCAGTAAGCTTAACAGTTGATAGCTGGATTAAGAAGAAAAAGCCCTAAGTGCATTAACTAATCACAGAATAACTTTGCAGTCAAGTCATATATATACATATACACATATATATAAAATGAAGAAAAAATAAAGCAATCTAGGATACATTAGGCCTGTCAGAGCCAGGAACTGTTAAACTTTATCCTGAATATTGTGCACAAATTTAGGCAAATTGTAACATGCACATAACTAGGATGACTGGAAGAACAGAGTTAAGATCTTTTAATGTTATCTGTTAAGATACGTACTGTTTAACCTCATCAAAGGGGTTGGAGGTCAGACACAATTGTTCTCTAAGCACCTCAAGAAGGTGAAAACTTTTTTTTGCTTTCAAAACAGCTCCCCAACAAGAATGCAAGCAGAAATATACATCGACTTTTTTTTGTGTGAGTGTTTAAGTAGTTTGCACAGCATTTTATGATACATTACCAGAGTCGTTGACTTAAAGAGATCCACCTCTATCCTGCATCTCTTGCACTAAAGTGCTACCTCTAAAAAAATGTGGTTTAAATCAGTAATGGTCTCTAGGTATTCTGCATTATTTTAAATATAAAAATGAAATATTTGAGTGCAATAGTTTTTCTTACCTTTCCAGAAGATTATGAATTGCTTTGAAGAGCAGGGTCCTACACTCATAGGAAAGTCCATTCTCCCACAGTCCTTCTTCCACCACTACAAAAAACATAAAATGTCAACATGCTCAGAACAGGGAAATACAAACACACATAACTCCAACAGCTTTAATCTTCAACAGTAGCATGTTTCATGAAACTTTCAACTATTATCTATATTGCCAAAGCAGCTGTAATCTTTACTTGCTGAAGACACCAACTTTGAATTTTAAAAAAATGAAAACAAAAGCATAAAAGCAAACATGTTTGTTCACAGCATTCAATATTAAAGTAGGAGGGTGAGGAATTCATGATCATTCTTTTCCATCACTGCTGAGAGATCCTTTGAAACTTCAGGGCAGATGCAGACAATCAAGAAACAAAGTGAATCATTAAAGGTGTAAAATCAATTTACATAACTTAAACAACATTTAACTATCCTGAACCTCACTGTGACACTCCAACGAAATTCCTGCATTGTACTGACAAACTACTGCGGTTTAAGCAATACACAGCAGTTATTTCTTCCAAAATTAAAACTGTAAACTTGGTACCAAACTGCAGATTTTAAGAGAGTTACAAAAAACAATCTATTCATCTCTCACAGGGGAGTGCAGCGCGAACTCGTCACCTGAATGAGTACCTGAAGGACATACAAACCCCAAAAATATCTGCTGTCCTTACTCCCGTTGCTTTTGGATGCTAAAACTACCATGAGTAAAACTATTTTTGGTATGCCTGTACCAGATTCTAAAACTTACTCTGCCAGAAGATGCAATCTCAGCTGCAGAGTAAGAACAGATGATTAAATAACTTTGTCAAGGAGTAAGAATTTGTTAATTGTCAGAGTTCTGTCATTTCAATTTTACAAGAATACTCTGCAGATCTTTAGAAATGCAAACATAAAACTCTACAGCATGTTAAGAACGGAATACTTAACACCCCTCCTTGGCCAATTTAAAGGATGAAACCTTCCAACAGCACGTCTATCACGCAGGGATTATTACATAACTATAGTTTACTCTACAGTCATGTTTAAAGTAGAGCTTCTAAGGAGTTTCTGCTGTATGAAAAATACTAATATTGCCAGCAGTCTTCAACTACAGCTTCAAAGCCTCAAAACCCAGCACTGTTCGTTCTGCTGCTTCTCCCAGTAACTGTGAGCCGTATAACCTCAAACAAGAAGAGGCACATTTTTTGAATGTGCAATGTTGTGATATGCTAATGTTGGTAACAGAGTCTCTCTCCTTTTACAGCACAAGAAAGCCAGGGCTTTAGTATCGAAATCATCTTATCGAATAGCAGAGAATGAAAAGGCAGACTTGTGCTTTCGGGCACAAGCATGAGCCAAATACCTTTCCCTATAAAACCATTAAAGGCCCTTTTAATGCCTGCAAAACCTGACACTGAGTAGGTAGCTGTTTACTAGGTAGAACTTCACATGGCCTCAGATTTCATGTTTAAAACAGTATTCTTCAGAAACTTCAGAATCTCCACGCATTTTCAGAACTATTGATGTATAAATTCTCGACAGTTCAGAGCTACTGAAGCATAACAAACTGCAAAACTGGTACCGTCTTGCACTTAAAAACTACACAATTCGCAAATACGTAAACAGTTATATATTACAGTATGAGAGAGATCACACTTGAGTTCACCTCTACGAGAACTCCCTATTTAAATAAAAACCTCAAATTTTTAAGACAGTGTCATGAAATTGACCGAATCTGAGAAGTCAAAAGAAATTCCCCATGACACAGCACTGAGCTCTTCTGGGGCTTCACCCTAATCCTACCAGGGCATCCGTGGCAGAAGCCATCGTCCCTGAATTGAGGACTTCATGCAAAATAGGAGAAACAAGAATCTATTCCATGATTTTACAGGAGACTTCTCACAGCTGGTTCTGATGTTCTCGATCATAACTCACTATCTACTACCAAGTTGCACAACAAACTAATGGGACCCAATTAAAGAACAGCTTCTACCATCTCTCAAAACTATTTTCTGCAAGTACAATTTTGCCACTGACTTCAGAATAAACAGGATCAGATCATACTGCTTTACATTGCTTATACAGTAATATTCTGTAGAGCTGGAATAATTTTAATACCAAAATCTTTAGGTACTGGACATTAACTGTTTTCTTTTGCCCTGCTTAGCTGTGACTGGCACAGCTCCTCTTTGGGCTATACCATCCTGCTACTCTTCCACAAACTGAGAGCCCTCTCCCCAGGACTGGTGTGATGTGGAAGGCATACGCGCCCCAGCAGAAGGGACTGAGACCGAGGGAATGGGAGGGAATGGGAATCGGCAGCACTCCCCCTCTCTACACAGCAACACAGCTGCATTCATGGTTATCCTGCACTCGGGAGAAGGAGTGGCTATGCAAGGGAATGTGTCCCAAAGCCTAGGAAAAGCAGGGAAAAAAGCAAAGTTAACCTCACGGTGGGGGTCCCTGTAGGTAAGTCTCTAGGGTCAAGTCTGCCAGCGAGATCAGACTGGCTGAGGAGCAGCACTTGAGTGGGACCAGGAAAAGAGGAAAATCTGAAGTGGTATCATCCTTCAGCATTCTAATTTTCCAAATTGGCTTTCTTATTACTCAGCATTCACATAAATTATACATGAAATGGAAACAAAATTATTTCCCTATTAAATTTAACTCTAAGTATATCATAAGACATCTTCATAACTGTTTTCCTGTAATAAATAATGCCTTTGATTCCCAGATATATTAACGCACTGTATCCATATATATTAATGCACTATACTGACTGTAATTATCTCTAATATTTCTTTAGCCTACTAAAAATGTTCCCCTCAGAACTGGGAGTATGTACATACATCTGTTGCAATAAAAACAGGGAGAAAAGAACCTTAGAACTGCAGCATTCCACTTCCTCTCTGCTCTTCGGCTTCCTGATCCAGTCGCCAAAAGAGAAGAGTGTAAATAACTGGCACAAGTTACAGCTTCAAGATGCAAATGGTGACCAGTAACAAAACTTGCCAAAACACCGGAGATTGGTCTATCCCTGGAAATTGCGAAGTTCCTCACCCTGTAACAATGTAACTAGATTTTAAATAATATTTTAAATTCCTTATAGAATATTGAAAGCTAGGAAACAATTGTTGGTCTCTGTCTGTCTACACAATGATTTGCAATGCTTTTAACACTCAACACTTTCACCTCAAGCCCTCATCAGCCTCTCAGTGCTGCCTGACAGCATTTTCAGATACACAGCTAACAGAAAGCAGGTGCTGCGCAGGTTCAGAAACGTAGTTATGCCAGGCACCTATATCCTGTCCTGAAGATATTTTCTGCTACTGTAGTTGAAATATTTCTCTTCAGAGGCAACAAAATTGACGCTATACAACAGTTGTGAAAGCCATCTTCAAAAAAGAAAACCTTTAGGGGGAAGAATCGAGCAGAGATTGAATTTTAGTAAGAGAAAGAGTACGATAGAGCAGGTAACTACTTTTTACTCCACGGAAGTCAGAGAGGAGACAAGAGTTTTGGAGAGGCAGCAAAGCAGATGCGTCACCACTTCCCAGGACCTGGGTAGACAAAGCCGTCACTAATCTGATCCGTTGTTTGCGGCAATCCCATTTTGAGTAGATGTCAGACTGTATGACCTCCAAGAGTCCAGGCTCCTTCTCACCTGTGTCATCTGTCAGATGTACTGATCCTCGACTGTGATAGATTTATATAGATAGATATCTACATCTCTATCTGAGTGTGTGTGTGTACATATATGTATACATATATATAGCTGTATACGCTAACTACGTTATCTAAGCACGTGTACATTCCAGAGCAGTCAAGCAGTCAAGAGCAGTGTTTAGTTTCTTGTAAAACAGGCAGTTCATCCCCTTCTCCTTGTTTGTCCTGCAATAGACGAATAACTTTACCACTATATTTCTCACCAAAACAAGCAACTGTCACGTGTGTTTTGTTGGGTTTTTTAAAAATGAAATCACCTCTCAAAATAAACAACTAAGTCTATTAATACTCCATCTCTGAAAAACCTGGATTCCGGGACAAAAATCAAGAAGATAAAGTCACATAATCTCTGCCATTAATTGTAATTCTATAAACTGCTTAGTTGAGACAGTCAGTTTAACTGCCCTTCCTATTTCATTCCCTGTATACGCTCTTTAAATTCAGTGGAGATAGAGAGCATTTAAGAAGCACATGGATCCAAGAAGCATGAAGTTTTCAGCATTTTTCAAGAGCAGGGGCGCGGGGTGGAAGCGGACTTGAGATAGCCGGTTTTGTACAAGAATATTCTATTCATTTATCTGAGAAGCATCATTGTTTCAATCTGTAAGAGTTAAGAAAGTGAAACTATAAATAGTCATTAAAATTTTCATGGCAAGTTAGCAAAACACCAAAGCAATGTTTTAACAGATACTATGGCAAAACATTATTCTGTCTAAGCTGACAGGGCACTGTGTAGTAAAAATAAAAGTTACTGTTACAGCTGAGTGCCTGCATATTACCATTACCCAACATACAAGTGTGTACGGGAATAAAGTAAAAAAACCTTTTGTATGTAACACCCAAGAAAGAAAACAATGCAGTGTTTTTCAATTGCACGCAGATCTTCCACAGAGAAAATACTTTCTATTTTCTCATAGCCAAGATATCACTAGCAGAAAATCCAAAAAGAAAAAAGTTGTATTTGACACTTATCATAATGGATTATGACTGAGGTGCAAAATCTCACTGTTAGTCTCCATACGGAATGGGAATTAATCGATAGCCTTCACATACAAAGTATTAAAATGTTTGCTATAGTTTTGTTTTCATAGGTTCAAAAAATGAATAGAACGTTTGTGCTGATTTTGGAGTTTATTCTTGCAGATAGGATGTTAGAAGAATTAAAGGCAACCACAATAATTTAGACTTACATTGGAAATTCATAATTTAAACATACGTTAACAAGCACTTTAGTTGGCTTGGGGTCTTTTTTTATTTTCAAGTCAGAGATATTAAGGTCTTCAAAGTGTCCAACGATTTTTTATGAAGCCAGCCATGTTCTCAAAAAAAAAAAAAGAACCATTATAAAAATTTCAAGGAGAGAAGTCACAGCAAAATATCAAAGCAAATACTTCAATAATTTGAGGTCTCCCAGCAGAGATACTGGAAAGATAATAAGATCTCTGTTCTGCTTCAGTGACCAAACTGACATATTTTACTTAAAAGAAATACAGAAAGGAAGGAGAAAGCAAGTTGAGACTGTGTCGGCATTGCAGAGATAGTTATACCTTTAAGAAATTCAGCCACCCACATTTTAATAATTCAGGTCACGCTGCCTTATGCAGTTTAAAAGTAGAATTAGTTTCAAAGAATACATATTTCCTTAGAGCTATGTTACATATTTCCTTTTAATGTATCATATTGCAGCAACAGCTGAAATGAACGTCTAGACATCAAAAACAGTCTTTATTCCCACCTACTGCTTTTTTACCTCAGGCATCAAAACTAATGAAACCTATTATCCAGAACACTGACTTCAGTTACCACATTGGCCACTGCAAATACGAAAAAACACTCTGGGACAGGACCAGTTATTCAGCCATTAAAATTACTGAAAATCAATTTCTTGCTGCACACTGCAGAAATACTGATAGATTAAAGCAGGACACATGGGACAAGGAGATTACTTCAAGGCAAGATTACTATGTCCAACTGCTGAGGAAGGGGACTTATTTGGCTACTCGGGATTCATATTCAGAGCAGCGTACGCTCCCTCTTACTCTTTGATATTTTGTCTCCTCGTTACCATGAAATATGAAGAATGTGGGGTTTTTTCCCCCCCGTGTACATACAGTTTTTAAAAACACATGGCCAAGTAAATTGAACAAAACCAGAAATTCAATTACTAAAAGCAAGCATTTAATTTTTCATTTTAATTTTTATTAACTGTGCCCTTAAAACAGTATTTCAAAGACCAACTAGCATTTTGAAGCATCATTTCTTCTAAAAAATTGAGTTAGAAGAGTAACAAAGCAATGCAATGGTACATTAGTTCTGAAAAACTATATTATACCCATAAAAACCCAATTAAACGCAATGCTATTGATCGATCATTGTTATACTGCCATTGATCACCTTGTAAAATCTGTGTTTGAAGTCATTAGTGATTAAATTGACTTATTACTAAATCAGATTCAACCCACTTAGAGATCTAATTTCCTTGCACTGGTTATGATTGTAGGGAAATTGTACTGCTTACTCTTACGGCACTGAGAATTCATCTTGGCTCTCCGTCTCCCAAGTCAACTCGTCAGCCAAAAAAGAACCAGTACAGAAGAAACGCTCACCAGAATGATCCATTTGTGTTAATCTATTTGCAAACAGAGCTCACCTGAAGCTCTGAGAAAACGCACCTTACGTGCCAGCAGCGTTTACAATCAAATGTCCTGCCGAGGTATCCTTAAGACCAGGAGTTCTGCACCACACCTCCGGGGAAATCAGAATATTAACGAAGACTATCGCTGAAGATTGCGTTTCAATGGACACAATATTCTACATAAAAACTAACACTTGCAATCAGACTCGAGTGTGAAACTGAAACTGTTGCACTTCAGAAAGAGATAAATAAAACCTTCAAAGGCAACAGCTGTTGACTATCACAGGAATACTACCGTGCTTTAATTGTTGCGCATTGAAACAGAAATTAGCATAATAGCTATTTATTGAAAAACAGATGGTAGGTAACTATGTGCACTTAGATTATTTTGCACTATTACTTTCATCTCTTCCTCACTCCTGGTAGGTGCAAAATGTTTTTCTATAAAATATACTTTAGATGTTACATCCCCTCCCTCTTCCTGTCCCATCCTCTCACATTCCTCTACTCCTGCACGGTCTCTTTTGCCTTTCTGTTGTCACACACCACAGTACAGACCTTTACAGTGAGATTTTCTCAGTATCAGGGTTAACTAAGCAACATTTCAAAGGGCACTAGGAACAAACTGGTCGCATAAAATATGTAATCACTTCTGGTTCTTTGGAAGTTCACTTTGAAATATTCCAAAAATCCAGGGGTAATATCTAACTTCTCCAAAACCTAAATTATTATCTATGAAATCAGAACAAACATCTCTGTGTAATTACAGCTCAAGCTCTGCTTTCTGCGTAGGAATGCAAAATTAGCTATGCCAGAGAGCTGAACAGCTCGCTTCACAGATGTAAGAGATTCCAAATAAAACAGTTCAGTTTGCTCTGTGGTTTTTGCTTTGAATGCTTTTTACAATCACCAGCTCTGTCCCAAGAAAGAGTAAAACGAACATAAATAGGGCACAATTTTCATGCGGTTTACGCTGCTTCCTACAGCGAAGCGGGAAGTTGGTTGCAGTGTGAAACCTGCTTGCGCGCCAGAAGATTCCCCCGAAATCCCTGATTTACAGTTTCGTTTGTCGCACCACGTACTTGTGGTAAGCAGTTTTATTTTGAAGCTACTTTATATTTCTTTGCAGACGCATTTCCTATAGATGAAAAACATTAACCCGACCATAGTGGAAATGGACTAAAAGCTTGGAGGGATCCTCACCCTCCTCCTCAGAAGCGTTCCTGGCTAAGGATGCCACTAAGAAAGAAGCACTTTCTTAAGTTTACCCCTGGGAGTTTCTAGCATTTCCTCCCACATTTCTGAACTTTTCACTTTCCGTTACATCTCTTTTCCCTCTCCAACTCTGTGGTCTAAGGGCATTAAAAAATAGTTTCTCAGAAGAACATAAAAGCAACCCAAAAAGTTTGAAGGAAAATACATTTCTTGAAGTATTACACTATGCCTTCCTAATCCCAGGAAACAAACTCTCTAAACTTCATTTGCTCTGTTCTTTCCCCTTCCAAATCTCCACACCATCTTCATTTCCTCCCATTTTCACTGACCCCCTAGGACTTACAGCCAGCGCAACCCTCATTCCACACATCAGCTGCAAATGCCCCGTGCTTCTGCCTTTTGATCTTTCTAGGTTCAAAGAAAATAAAGCTACTGAATTCTGTCTACATCAGGAAGATTTTCCTCTCTATGCCGATAATGCAATGAGAATGTGCACTTTTATTTTTCTTCTCTAAACAAAAATGTTGTTTTTCATCGACAGCACGCTGACTGTATTTCCGCATCCCCTACAGTCGCAGAGCTCCGTTGGAGGTAATAGCATGTACGAGGGCAGCGAGTCTCTAAAGAGAAATTAGAGCAAGTTCAGCCATCACCAGAGTAACACAAGGCTTGTTCTTAGGAAAAATACGGTTCGTATTAATCCATACTTGGAAAGCAAAAGAAACCAAACGTCTTTTCTCATTTATAAAGTATGCAAGACGTCATTCTTGAAATACAGATAGATCACTTTGGAAAGTGGTACCGGGACGCTTTCTTCCCTCATCTCGAACACAGTTTGCCTTAAAAACAACTGCACAGCTGAGGACAGACCATTCCGTTTCGAACAGCAATTGTGACGAGCCAAGTCCCTGAAAAGCCTTCCACTCGCCACTCAACCAGTTGGCCGTCACTCCTGCGCCAGCCCTGGTGAGTAATCCCTGCAGCTGCAGGGGAAAGCAGGGGCTCAGCAGCCTTCCCTCCCTCCCGCCCCCCCGCAGCCGGCACTTCTGCGCTTGCTACAACCATCCCAAAGAGCATTTTGCAGGAGGCTTAGCCCTGGCTAAGGGCACTCTGCAGCGTGACCAAGAGAACATGGAAACACGATTCATTAGACATGCCTGGAGTGCTAACAATGGAACCGCTTCTTGCTGCCTTTCGTCTCTTACATTTCATGGAGGCTAATGCATTCGCGTTACACAACAAGCACGTTTACAGACAGGAAAAAATATAATCATCTTTAAAAAAGCCAGCTTTTTTCATTATTATTTGCTGCTTTACAATATGTTTGCAGGCTGCCACTGTTTTAATTGATATGTTAAGATCACAGATGTAAGAAGGACAAGCTCTCAAACCCATCCAAAGATACATTTGTAGAGAAATTCAAGGCATTATGTCGGCCAGTCTCTCCGTGATCACAGCTATCTTCCTTCCGCCCAGCTAGGCTGCACTTTTGGAACAAAAAACCTGTAGTATTTCCATCTCAGTTGTATTTACCAAGTAAATATTTGGTTTTCCGTTAGTTAAAATATGAGCTTACTCTTTGGCGTAAAAATTAACAATTGTGCTTATTTTTTCCCAGTTCACACTTCCTTTTGGTACTGTGTCATTACTTACAGCCCCCAGACTACTTTTTCCTTTATTTACTTTTTTTTCAACCTAATGGTTACAGAAATAACAATTTTTATTAGAAAGTCTTCTTTTCCTTAACTTACTTGTAACGCTATACTGTGAGAAAACAGGATTTCAATTCAACTAAGGAATATAGAAAATATTTTTATAGCAGCCTCTGATTTTAAACATACATCATGTACCACAAACACGTAACAGCTAAAGGTTGTAAGTGTGAACTACACCACTAATTCCATGATATGTGGAACATATTAGATAAGTCCTCTTCATATTACTTTTTGTAAAACTAGGAAAAGAGTTAAGCAAACACATTTGCTTCTAGTTTATACATCACTTGACAATAATGTTTTAAAGCTTATTTTACTACTTGTTTTCGTACCTCCCTACCGGAGGTAGGAGGTATTTTACACAGGAGTGAACTGCAAAATAGGCTTTGCAATTTTTGTTTACTTAGAAACTTGCTGAGGGAAAAGTTGAAGCAATTTGAAAAAACCCAAATCCTACCCATCAATCACCAAATCTACCAACAGAAAGTGACAGCTAGCAACAGGCAAAATCAAACTTAATAATGCTGGCAGATTTTTTGAGTGGCAAAGTTAAGCAATAAATTTCAGATTATAATGTTTATACACACTTCAGAAGCAGAGGGTCAGGCTCCAGACATAACCTAACATCATTGCAAAAACGTTTATGGTCAGACTTGATGCTCGTAAATGAAGTACTGTATTTTCGAAAGAAAGTCTAAGTTTCCAGTCTCCATTTTGCTGCTATTTTTTGAAATAAATTGATAATGCATCTTAAATTTAGGTATTAAGAACAGCAGAAGTGGTTGAAATGAAGCCTCTCAAAAAACGTGACAGTGCAAACCGTTTCCTTCAGGTACACGTCTGTTTTGAGAGAACAGTAGACTTTCAAAACCACAGGCACGGAACAAAAGGCCAGAAAAGACTTCAGAGACAAGACAACCATGTTTTTGTCATTTCGTTTGCTCTTTACTGGATTTTAGTGCTCCCCAAGAAACATGCCAAAATACTTTGAGCTCTTCCGTGAGCAAATGTTTACTGTAGTTTGCCACTATTTAAACTGAATTAAACGTGAAATAGTAGCTGTTGTGCAACACCAGCGTGTACTGAGTTCTACCAACGAAGTGGTCTGACTTTTAAGCAGCAGAATGTCAAGCAGGTTTTTAAATATATGTTTGTCATCCTCTGACAGTCAGCAGAGGGAGCTGTGTGTAACCAGGTCCTGGACTCTTCACGTAGGATCTGTTTTTCCGATTAAGAAAAGGCTACGAGATCATACAAGCTAAAAATAAAATTTGTAAGAAAATGACCACATCCAATAACAACCATATTAGACAAGGGCAGATTTTGGAGTAGGAACATTTTAATTGCCACCTGTAAAATAAACCCCTCTATACGAAAAAGCTTTAAAAGCAGAATAACTTCCTCAAAAAATAATCTAGTCAAAGGGCCCAGTATCAAATCCGTATAACGGTTCCTTCAATGTCATTACTTCCACTGGTTGAACAGATACTTACATATTTTCAAGCACCTTTGATTTTTAACTAATGTTGTTTCACACATCTGGCCTTTCCCAGAAAGTTTCAAAATTTCTGAGTATTTAAGTTCACACTTAGCCAGGCTGCCACAGCGATCAGGGACTGTGCGACACTGAGGTAGCTTTTTTTTATAATGCTGAGCTTCACTAACGCTACCTTTTCTAACGACTGCTTTGTTGGCAGCACCTTTCAACAGGGGAAACTTCAACTATAAAATTAATCAATGTAGATGTGCTCAGAATCTTCCTCCACCTTCACAGAAAGATCAGAATCAGACAAGCATGATGCATGGCTGTTCGTAAGGCCGGCCAGCCAAAGCAATTTCCAGCACTCTGGAAATACGTGAAACCTTAAAATTGTGCACAATAACAAACTAAGCGTCAAGATTTTACAGACTACCTGAGACCATCAAATATGCACCTTTTCTTGTAATCATTAAGGCTGAATATATATATATATATATCAATTACTAATTTAAAGCCAGTCCTGTTCTGTAAAGATCTCTTCTATGAGAGTTACTGCAAAAGACGACGTAATTGAGAACCATTTCCCTAATGATAAGCAGGCGCTGAGTGGAACGGCCCGGGAAGAAATGATGCCTGTCTTTTCCACCAAAAAGTGATGCACTTCTGACTCTTTTGTACTTGGAACTCCCTTTAAAGATCATTTTTTAAAAAGTTGATAAAACACATCTACAAAAAAATTCCCCTTCAGAGGCATCTCCTGTATTCACTGTTGGAGTTATTTCACATATCCACGTTTGAACAGGAGCCATCTCCCTCACCGCCAGTTCTGCAATGCAAATGCAATATGTTGTTCACTTTACAGTCTGTTGCCATGGGTATTAATGTGATGTCATAAATTGTTACATCTTCATTGCAGAAACAAAATGAAAGGGCCTGTAAGCAGGAGAAGAATAAGAACTCATCTAAGAAAGCATATTTAAGAACAAGCAACTGTTGTACAAATCACAAGCTGAAAAAAGACAAATAAATTTGTATTTTAGTTTAGTATTGTTGCACGTTTCTCTACGTAAGAGCTACCGAAGAGATTACAAGTTACCTATTTAAATTTATGGAACTGTTACCTGCACCACAGGATGACCTCAGCAACGAATGTAAAAGTACTTCTGTAATTTAGCTTTTCACCACGCTTGGAAACGTCTTCTTTGGTTCTGGACTCTCACCTTAAGTATCAGGCAGTAGCTAATCATCCCAGCAATGCCTACGTGACTCTCTCCTCCTTTTCCTCTTATTCCAGCTGCTTTTTGACTAACCAATTACATTTATTGCATCTAGGCCATGTCAGAAGCATGGCAATAGCAAGCACTTCATTTCTGAAAAATCAGGGTTGCCGATTGCCCTTAAAAATTATTACCTACACAAATTTCTAAGGCTTTGCTCTCCAAGGACTCCAGGAATAAGGAGTAACAAAATTTGCCTTAGCCTTATTAAAACAGTAGTTAAGGTTGTGATAACTTAATCTACTTTATCTGTAGATGTACACAAAGAGAGAAGGAAAGAATAATTTAGCTTAGAGAAAAGTATAATAGCGTATAAAGCACACCCGATGTTCATAGTCAATTTACATCTTTCACAGTGAAAAGAATCCAGGATTTCTCTCATTTTCAATTAGCCAAACTGTCTTGTTTAATCTTTTTCCCCAAACAGTTTAGCTTTTCTGAAAGTGGATTTAATTAAGTCGGAAGACACACAGCAACTGGGGGATGAATGGGCATTTCTGCCTACTCAGACCTACTGACCTGCCAAGCAATAAACTACATGTGAATTAGGTGATTCGCATGATGCAGGGATCAACATATTCCCCCTTTCCTGCCATCACAGTCACCGAGACACCGAAGATCCACCCAAAGGTGGAGGCAGCACTTTTGGAAGGAGGATTCTTGTGCTGTCTGACCCACTCTACCACTGTGATGCTCCCCAACCTGCTAGGAAACCGAGTCCCTCCTCCTTTACCTCCGAATATTTGCTTTGGCAGCTCAAATAGGGAAAAAAAGTCTCAAAACTGGCCTACGTTTCTCAGCTCTTGTGGCACTTTTACCCAAGGCTACCAGTTTAACGATGAGGTATGTAAAGCGTTCTTCCTCTTTTCAGACTTACTTGAATTGCATAGGAAATAGAAAAAAAATCTAAGCCTTTCCATTCAAATCGGTCATCCAACATTTACACAAGTTCAGACAACAGAACAGATCTCATCTTTCACAGTCTATTTTCCCATATCTTACCTAGGTCTTCTCCATTCAATCTAATGAGGAGTCTTAACCTTTCCCTCAAAGTCTCTCAATACTCAGCTCTTCATCGTAATTCATTAAATACCTTTTTGTCCCTATGCCCCAGAGCACCCATTTGGGGGGAAGGAGCGTGCAGAAAGAGGTGAAATATATATAAAATGAAGTGCCTGCCATTCCAAGCTTTCCAAGACTCAAGTGACTACTGAATAGCAGAACAAATAGAAAATAAAAATAGTGTCTTGATGTCTTTTACAGAGAGAGGTATTCTGTAACTGCAGCTTTGCTAATCTTTGGAAGACTTCTATCTCCTTGTCTTAACCTTTATAATTCAGTTGCTTACAAGATCTGCTACTACTACTAAAGCATGCAACGAACAGTAACCCTCCCAATTAAACAGAAAGCAGAGTCCCTCACAGCAAGCTATATTTCTTTGCGATGTTACCATTAGCATCACTTCTACAGCAGGTGCACGCACGCATCAGGTGTTTCGGAATAATCTGAACAACTCTGTTAACAAAGGGTCACCTACACACTGTGTTCCTGCTCCTATTTTTAATTCAGTAGCTTAAAGGGCAAACCAGCCACAAACCAACATCACCCTGGTCGATGTTGTCTTCTGGATACTGGAAACAAGACACACACAGTGTCAGGCACGAGAACATAACTGGGAAAAAGGGGGCAGGCTGTGGCACGGTACCCTCCAGCCTTCAGCGTTATGTATAACATGAGAGTTAGTTCAAGAGCTAAGGCACCTCAAAGGTCCGACAATTTTGCCATACATGTGGATCTGTTTCTGAAGGGTAACGCAAAGGAAACAAGGAGGAGTGCCACCCATTACCTGTCTTGATACTCTTTGTACTGGTATTTTACGTGTTACCCATTTCCATTTAGAGAAATCAAGGTTGTAGATTCACATTAATTGCTCAGTTTTGAAGCATTTCTTGATTGGGACTGTCTAATTTCAATTCCCAGGCCCTGTAGGTCCCTATTCTAGAAATAATACATCTCCACTGCAGGGGCCGGGGGGCCACCAACACAAGGACACCAGCAGCAACTCAGCCACGTAGATGAGCTCTGAAGAGTTAAGCAATAGTTACTGCATGAGGAATAATATTAAGAATTTATCTTCCTTGACGGATATTCCTCCTACAGCTCCACACACTTAAAGCCCAAGGTCAAAGGGCAATAAAAAGTAGACAAGCCTACAAGACAGCCTTGAACATGCACTGCAGCACCATGCTGAAATATCAAAACCATCAAGTAGAACCAGACATCAGCAAGAGCAGCACGGGCATTTGAGGAATGTCTGCGGGACGCAATACGAAGTGCAGAGATCACCATGCTGGCAGAAATTTGCTCTCATCAATCCACACAGAGTAATACTCACAAGCACACTCACGAGCCAGCATCTAGCAGCGATTTAGACACATTCACTCAAGGACAGTGCTATGCACGCACAGCCATACAGCTTCTTTCTAGACTCAAAATGTTGCTGTGCATCTAGCCCAGGGGTTTGTTGTATGTGAGAACAGAAAATGCTATTTCTAAAAAATAAAAAAAAAATTAAAATTGAGTTTATTTTATTGAAAATATGTAATCTTGTTTAAAAACACACCAATATGAAGATTATACTCCAGTCTACTTGATTTTTTCCTACTATTTCAGTAAATAATAACCATATATTTATGCCTCGTAAAGGAAAGACCTTAGCTGTCAAGCAGAAGGACCTACGCACAAGACTCTTTGCAAAGACTTAATTGAAATCAGAGCTGACACTGTGATCCCAGCAATCTTCGTACGCCCTAAGCCGAAACTCTGTTCTGGCTGACCATGCAGCCCACGTCACCACGCATCAGCTTCAGATAACACTCGCACAGCAGTGAAGTGTTTCGTCCTTTTGTGCTTGCCTCAGGCCACGGCCTCCTCTCACGTACGTCAAACCAACTCCACTGGACACTGCAGAAATTTAACAAGCAAATTCAGGATACTGACTGAATATGACAGGGAGTCTGAGGGATCATTATCAATATCGGGGGG
>VZSC01011556.1:350590-428128 GCA_013398225.1 Steatornis caripensis
GGGGAGAAGAAGAAATCTGTTGTCAGGCTGTTTTAACTGACATTTAGCTACTGTAATGGGCATCATAGTTTTCCCTTTCTGTCAACAATTTTTATGTCAAAAAGGAAGTACACATACAGCTACATACCCAAAAGACTGCCTGCGAGATCTGTGGCTGTCCTTCATGAAAGCAAAAATAAGCTGATTTTACATCCATGATAAATCTTTCACTTCAGAACGCCTACAACCACGCACAAACTCTCATCCACTTACAACAGAAGCAGAAAAGCCATACGTAATAGAGTTTCTCACGCTATCGATGTAAAAAGCAGCTCTGAACTACTGCAAACCTCATACACACTGCTACATCGCTAAATGAAAATCACAGCGCTCGAGTTTAAACTGCAAATTAACAATGAAAAATCCCCACCTGAAATGCAACATCAAGTCGGCAGCCCTGCTCAGCTTGATCTCTCTTGGCCAAAGAGCTTCACTGCTTTGTAACACTTAAACATAACCTGACAGCAAATGAGGCTTCCAAGCGAAAATTACTGAAAACCTGGGTTTTGCTTACTCCCCCGCCTCGCCTCCACAGTAGAATATAAAACAACTGGAAACATATCCTGTTGGATATTTATATACATATATATCTCACATATAGTTTATCCTGATAAAAAGCAACTACTGAAGCTAGCCAGCAGATGAATGACTGACGCTACTGACAATTTCATTTTCCTTCTTTTATCCTTTCCTTCTTGTTTATTTGATACCCACATATCCTGTAAGATGCCTTTGCCTTTAAGCACAAAACATTACAATTACTCCACGTATTACTTGCTGGCATAAAAATCCAGATATAAAATATTTAAATTTCCACAAAACATATCTAGGTTGTTTAAAAGAGGGTAGCAAACAGGGAGATAATCCGAGTTTAATAACTCTAGATGTAATTGCTCTGAGCTACCATCTTAAGCTGTCTTACGTAAAAATCATCCCCTGCATCAATCTTCATGCTCCTTACCTCTGATCACAGCTTTCTATGCAGCTGTGTCTCCTGACTCAAATGTACTTGACTACTGAATCCACCGTCGTCAGTACTACACGGGTCGCGCACCTCTTTGAATCAGCTTTCAACATAATCATGGCAGCGATTGCTTCCCATAAACTTAATTCTACAGAGACATGAAGACTGCCCTAGTATTTTGCAGAAAGTATCGCATGAGAAGCAAAACATATCTTGATTTCACAAACAACAGCCGATACCTACGCTCGGTGGCGCTTTTTTTATTACATTGAAGCATTAGCGCATTCAAATTGTCAATATGCAGCTTCTTTCAAGTAAGAATTATTAGAGAGGATTTCATTTCTACAGTAATTGTACCACCTCTGTTTTAGTTAAAAATAAAAAAATACTACTGCTAGCATTTAACTGCTACCTCTAAAATTTACTTTCAGCCATAGAAGTGATGGGCTTTACCTGTGACTTCAGAAAGGAATAAAAACTAGGTCAGTGGGGGTAATTCTGGGAAATCATTGGTATTTTTCAGTTATGCAAGACTTCACATCAATCCAGTTAGGAAAAACTACCAGAATCTTGGCAAAAAAATGCATAAAGTTCCTACCTTTAAGCATGAGAAATAATTTCACCACAAACGACAATCGCTTTCAGGACAGAACAGTGAGAGACAGACCAATTATTTAACACGTAGCTCATTTCCAATTTCAGCATAAAGCACGAGATTCATACGGCAATGGGAAAACGAGTTTGATAAAGCAGTGGTTTATATCTCAATTTCTTCTCATTCCCAACAAATTTCCAATGAATTGTCAGCAAATCTGTAAGGCAATATATCCTCGATGTTCTCACTACTGTCATTTTCTGTATTTCACAGAACTGTTTTGAATGTCTTTTCCTTTGACAAGATGTCACCATTGGAACGCTATATTTATTCTGCATTTAAAAAACAAAATCTACCCCACTCAACTTCCTCTCGGTCTCTATGTATTTTAAAATGCCTTTTAACATGACATCAGACACAAAGTAGGCCAAAAGACTAAAAAGTTACGGCGTCACTTCCTCTCGTTCACTGCATCCTGCCAGCATTAGCACAGTGCCTACCACGGCCCCAGTACGGCTGCATCCACTGGTGCCCACAGCGGCATCCAAGGTAAGGTTAAGGACAATATTTACCACTGACACACGTACAGCAGCCTCGTAAGCTGTCCTCATACTCAGCCTTTATTACGTTGGAAATGCTAAGATCCTAATAACAGTATTAACTGACAGCTTCTCCTTACGCCAGCCATTACAGAAGCAGAGAACTAACGAGATGACTACGCCCTCTCATCACCAAAGGCCACCTTAAATCAACAACCTTAACGTACAGATATTCATTTACATCAGAGCGGTTTAAAAAAATCATACAATATATGAACATTAATATTAAAAATATACTAGAGGCAGGCGTTCATGAAACACTAATAGGTTAAATCACCATTTGGGTCCGACACACCGCCAGACACCCGCCCTCCACACCAGTTCTGTGTGTCAGGAGTCCAGGGTCATGCTTCACGGCTGAAGTTTCATTCGGAGCAGCCCGTGGTGACACTGTGTCTGTTCGTAGGAGACACTGCTCTCTAACACCAAGCCGGGCAAGTAAATAAGCTGACAAAATTAAAGCATTGGCAAGGCTAATGGAAGTGTCTTCGAACTTACTGCTTGCTTACTTCTCAGCAACTCCTGTTTACAAGAAGTGATCATTTCAAAACAGTGACTCCTTCCTGGAACAGCCGCAGCCCAATACAGCCCACAGGGCGACAGAAGTGTTTTTGAGATGACCCATCCCCTTATAAACAATTATGAAATGATACAGAAAATGAGAAAAGGATTGAAGTATGTGCTTAAGTGACATGCCAAAGAACAGGATTCCTTCCATGCTTTGCCGAATGTACTAGGAGAACCTTTTGAAATTAGAGGTTACAGAAATACACGAGACATTATAGTGTGCAAACGAGTACTTGTAAATAAGCTAATTTTGGTAAAAGCAACAGAATCAAATAAACACAAGCGTAACTAAGAGGGAAAAATGAATTAACTTCTCATTTGGCTCATTTTTAAACCACAGCTTAGGAAAGAGAAGTGGAAGTGACCGGCATCATCCTGTAGCTGTTTAATAAACTCTTACTTCTGTGTATCAAAGGAAAACATGCATGTATATATACATATAAAATAAAAAGGTTCCTATACTCTTCACTACCCTTTAAAAGCATTAAATCAATTTTCAAATCAATGCATTATTCAAGAAAATATTACATAAAGCTCCATGGACACTTTTAAATACAAAACAGGGGGGAAGATAAAGGCACACGATGTATTACGTATTCACAAAGTTTAGGAACGATACCTTCCAAATGCCGAGATACTCATGTCAAACAAGCACACACTAAAACCTTGGAACACGTAAGGGCTTTTCNATTCAAGAAAATATTACAGAAAGCTCCATGGACACTTTTAAATACAAAACAGGGGGGAAGATAAAGGCACACGATGTATTACGTATTCACAAAGTTTAGGAACGATACCTTCCAAATGCCGAGATACTCATGTCAAACAAGCGCACACTAAAACCTTGGAACACGTAAGGGCTTTTCAGAGGAAGCTGTTCATTCAGTACTGGCTGGCTGCCCAGTGGATACCAGAACATATTTTAATCCAAACAACAGAACGGGAGGAAGGAAGCTCAAAAGTAATTTCAAATCTATCAAGATTGAAATATGACCTCAACAGCAACATTTTCACTTTGGCAGTACTGCCAAAAAAGAATAGTCACCCTACAGTAACTGTTGCTCGTTGGTATGGCATTTTTAACCGAGAAGCCCCTACAGGAGTACATCCATCTTATCTCGCCTCGCCGTCTCTTCAGCAGCTACAAACACAAGGTAGGATTCAACGTCTGCAAGAACCATAGACATATGTCAGAAGGATCCTGCTGCAGCTTGCTGACAAGAAGCATCCTTCCGTGACGTTACTGGTAAAGACCTACGGATTCACCAGGAAAAAACGTAGGGGAACACTCTTGTCCTGACCTTGGCATATGACCCAAGAATTACTGTCAAAGAATACAGTCCTACTTGCTAGCTCACCTATTCAAGGCCTTTGGATTCCTGAAACAAGCTGAGTACATTTTGACACTAAGTTGTGAAGTCTCAGCGTGTGTCATAGTTTGGTATGCTAGTTTGCTAGCGACAGAAGACTTTTCAACACCTCTTCGATATACCTCCAAATCCACCAAAACCCATTGCCTATATAAACTTGGCACCAGAAGCTAAACAGTAAATGGGACAGAGACAGTCAATTGAAAAAATAATGTTGGGAGACAAGAGAATCAACATTGCTGCCTCTTACTCTTCATGTCTCAGAAGACCAAGCAGCACAGGTTGCAAGCACGCCCCAACAAGCATTAAGTACTTTGTCACACAACATCACACAAAGTGCGAATAGCAAAATAGACAGTGAGAGGAGGTTCACGTAACAATGAAACCAAAGGCACTTGCAATAATATTTGCAAGGTGCAATTCTTATTTGCATCTCCCGGTTTAACTCAGTTTAACTGGTTGCCATTTTTTACAGGTAAATTAGCAGAAAAAAACCCCAACCAAACCTGAGAGAAAAGGTTTAGGATGAGTATGCTGTTGTAGGGGTGTGCATTTATCTTTTCATGAGTATTAGTGAGGTTTTGCTGTCCATGGATCAGTTGTTTACAGCTCATCTAGGCACCATCCACATCTTTAATTCCATAACAGCTTCCCTTGCCTTTTGAATTAAAAATTGAACTTTACTCCAACCGATTCTCAAGGGGAAGGCATTAAATGTGCCACATCCTGTTCTTTGTTTCAGAGCAGTGGTGTGAAATAATGTAAAGAGCTAACACAGCTCTGATGATTACTGCATATTTCATTAAGACTCCAATACTCTTTGTCCCACTTAAAGGCTGCCTACATGCTTTTGGCCATATGGAGTTAGTTAAGCGGGCCTTGTGATTACTAGTTAGAAAAATCTACAACATACCGATTCTCAGACAATTCTCAGTATTATAATTATTAAACTTCCATTTTTTAAAACCCTAAAAAGTACTCAACCTTATCTAGAATGTCAATAAGCCCTGATTTTTCAAAATTTATTAAAAGATGCCACCGATTATATAAGTAGGACTCACAGCAAGTAACCGAACAGAGGTGCAATGTCCTGTATTTATTTTTGCACATCATTTTCAGTAGGTTTGGGGAAACCTACTACTCCGAAGTCAGAAACTAGCAATCTTTTACAGGGCTGAAATCCATGGCAGATCGGCGATACACACGTTTGTGACAGGTCACTTTAACCATGAGCTGCTGTAAACTCGGTTACTTCTGTTGTCCACCTTCTGCCTAAAACTTTCAAACAATTCAGTTTCACTGGATCACTTCTTGGATCTGTAACTTGGACAAATGTGAAGTCACATAAGAATTCGTGACCACAAAAATTTCATCTGGAGCCTTACAAGAAACTGAGGACTCCATTCCTGCAGCCGTGAAGAAGCCCTGAGGCTGCCCCAGTGACATACCACCAGTGCGACTATCCACTCCACAGACAATAACATCATTTTTCTCCTGCTCTCTACAGACATGCATCACTGCAAGGCTGTTTATTTGGACTGTCCAGATATATTTGATTAATTAGATAATGTTTGTACAGCATTTGGGAAAGGAAGACACCGTTAATACTGTAATATCTGTTGACAATTATATTTAAGTTTCCAATGGACCTTTTAAAAGCAATCATTTCATTTTGCTCGCGCCGTAGCCTCGGCAGCAGCTATTCACAGAAAGCTGTCCCAGAGCAGAGGCTTTCCGTGCTGCACACCCCACTCACACAGACCTAGGCGACTTGCTGAACCAAGCTATTTTTTGGAGGTCTTTGGCCTGGCTAATTTCATAAATTAATCCTGATCATTCTTCAGGATACACTGAAATTACTCATCCTCCCTCCTTGCAAAAAACAGTATTTGGTGCTGAACTTTGTAGTCCAGAGTTTGCTCAGCCAAGGATACAAAGCAAACTACAGTCTAGATGACAAAAAAAAGGATTAAAAGGTCTGGAAATGCCAAAGATCACCTTCACCAAAATTCTTTGCTCCTTATCCAGAATGCCTTCTTTTCTAGAACCTCTTCTCTCAAGCACTGACATGCCTGCTCGCTTCTAATGGTTAACAGAATGCTCCAGTCATCCTATTCCCTATTGTCAAATACCGAATGCTCAACTCTAATACATTTTTTGCATTTATGCTCACAGTAATGGCTCTTATTCCCACTGGCCCAAAGTAAACGTTGCATTCGACTGCACAAGAGAAAGTAAGTTTTAAGGCGACGCAAAGAGAAGGTGGGGAGCAAGGCGCAAATGCAGAACACAATTTTCGCAGGTCTCCTTCATCCCCTCCCTTCCGCCTCGTAGGATAAGCCCCCAGCTCCAGCATCCCAACGTTGTCCCACGTGTACGCCAAGCTCAAACTTCCCCATGTTCTACAGTAACCCTCATTTTAACTCAGGGACTCGGAGGAGGAGGAGGAGAAAGAAAGAAGATCTCACACTTCCTCAAGAATCCGAATAAGGAAGACTCCAGAACAGAACAATACCTAGCAGTAGAAAAACACCATCTATACTTGCCCATATACAAGTAGTTGTAATAAATGGGTTTTAAAAGCTCATTAATTTAAATGTAAATTACAACACTTTTGAAAAATTAACTTTATAACGTCCCGGCAGAGTACTACCGCATCCATTAATCAGCACGCGTAACACACCACCATAATCGAGCAACTTTGATTTGGGAACAGCCCGTTTTCAAAAGTCAAAACAAGAGACTCTCATTCTTTAACCACAGAGGATTTCTGCACCGTTCTCACTCTGGCAGGTTGTTGATAATATTAATACACAATCATTACAAATCTTGGGTTTAGAGTTAAAGACATTTTCATTAGGTATTAGAACATTGTGTCTTCCTATCCGGCAAACTCCGCATATCTTCTATCTTGTTTAATCAGGGCAGAAAATCTATAAAAGCAAGAAATACAAAGGTTTCATTTTAAGAGACAGATTTTTTTATTTTTAATCTTTTTAATTTTACAGAGTACAATGTCCAGTAAAATGGATTTTGTGCTCTCTACCTGTAGAGCTTCCCTTTAAAGATGGGTTACGAAGAACAGAATTTACATTTTCCAAAACGCAGCTTTGGATCTCATTTTCTGACGAGCGGCTGGGATTTTTTTGTTTATTTCACTGTGTTCAGACAATTCAAAGTGTCTAAAGAGGACAAACTCAAATTAATCACAAATTACATTGACATGTGTCAGGTGTTTTAATACCATCCAATTTCTATCATCATATATTCTCCTTTAAATCAATTCCCTGAAAGGGGTCCAGTGATCTTCTATTACTTCATGGCTTATCATAGTCCCAGTATTATAATGGATATTTAAAAGCAAAAGTAAAGAATTTTATGCAGAAAAACAACACTTACAGCATATGCAAAAGCTAGTTTAAGAGCAAGCACAGAATTAGCTATACAGATATTTTTTCAAGTTTGACAGTTAAGCCTTCTGTGCTTGTCATGCATATGCCACATTAGAAAAAATAATATTCTTATGTAGTAGTGAACACATGTTTATTTAATGGCATCTGCCCAGAGGGATGATATATTTTCTAGTTAGCATTCAGAGAACTGTTTCTCTCAAACCAAATCACATTTGAAATATCTAGGTTAAAACCGATCTGGAATGGTTTGATTTTTGAAAAACAAGACCTTTTTAACTTAGTAGAATTCAAAACCAGGGGTTTTTTTTTCCTACATAGCTGTATTTACTATGCAGCAAAATAGCCACATCTGAAAAGAGGGAAAGTAAATTAAATAAAAACATTTTTAAAGTATTGTAACATTTATGAACAGAAAATACGGTTTCAAAGAATACTGGGAAATTTTGTTTTGTCAGTTCCCCCAAAACCACAGCGGCTATCCTGATCTATGTCTTTAAGCTCAAGCCACAAGGAAACAGAAACTAATGTTTCAAATAAAAACACTTTTGCTTGGTTTTGCCTTGCATTCGTGGGAGTTTTTTCTGTGGGTTTTGTTTTGGGGTTTTTTCCTTAGGTGAGGTTTTGGTTTGGNTTCCCCCAAAACCACAGCGGCTATCCTGATCTATGTCTTTAAGCTCAAGCCACAAGGAAACAGAAACTAATGTTTCAAATAAAAACACTTTTGCTTGGTTTTGCCTTGCATTCGTGGGAGTTTTTTCTGTGGGTTTGGTTTTGGGTTTTTTTCCTTAGGTGAGGTTTTGGTTTGGGTTTTTTTTTTCCTAATAAAGCAATGAAATATTTACTACTTAGAGTATTTGTTGAAGGAAATAATCAAAATGCACACAAGAAAGCTTGTTGTGCAAGATTTATTCCTTTAAAAGATAAAAAACCAATAGGAAGCACTAGATAAGGCTCTAAAAATAAATAAAATGAGAAATCCTGTCCTTTATTCCTTTACTTGTTGTTCACAAAGTGATGACTTCAACTAACNTGTTTTGGGGTTTTTTCCTTAGGTGAGGTTTTGGTTTGGTTTTTTTTTTTTTTCCTAATAAAGCAATGAAATATTTACTACTTAGAGTATTTGTTGAAGCAAATAATCAAAATGCACACAAGAAAGCTTGTTGTGCAAGATTTATTCCTTTAAAAGATAAAAAACCAATAGGAAGCACTGGATAAGGCTCTAAAAATAAATAAAATGAGAAATCCTGTCCTTTATTCCTTTACTTGTTGTTCACAAAGTGATGACTTCAACTAACTCAGTATTTGTGCTTCAGCACTGTCTTCCACAAAGACCCAGCGGTATGANTACTTAGAGTATTTGTTGAAGGAAATAATCAAAATGCACACAAGAAAGCTTGTTGTGCAAGATTTATTCCTTTAAAAGATAAAAAACCAATAGGAAGCACTAGATAAGGCTCTAAAAATAAATAAAATGAGAAATCCTGTCCTTTATTCCTTTACTTGTTGTTCACAAAGTGATGACTTCAACTAACTCAGTATTTGTGCTTCAGCACTGTCTTCCACAAAGACCCAGCGGTACGAATTCATTCATCTTAAAAAAGAAAAAAAAAAAAAAAAGACAACCCCCCAGCCTTCCACATCTATGACGAACACCCGTGTGTAAGAGACCGTAGGCATGAAAAAACGTGATGGGATCATTCAAAAAGTCAGAAACAAGCTAAAGGGTTTGTGTTGTTAAATAACAGATTCAAATTCGACTGCAGTAAAGGATAGGAGCCTGAAGCACTGCAAACGCCTGTGCCCTCGGCCGACAGACGTCCGTCACCCCGTCCCACCAGCAGTACTGAACAGCGTGCCAAAGGGCACCCATCGACCTAGCCGCTAGGCCGGACAGCCGTCTAACTTCACGCTCAAGATTTCTGCAACAACTTTCAGCCAACTCAAAACTAAGCGTACAAGTGTCGTTACTGCTAGAGCAGAGGGGTTTTCTGTTAGGCAAAAATAAAAAAAGTCCTCATTCAAGGAAGCAGAAGAAAGGTGTCTAAGAATTCAGTTTAGAGCAATTCAGGAGACCTGCAGTAAGGGACACTTCTGCACAAAGCACCACCAACTATTTCAGACTTTGGAAGGAATGAAAATCAAAATAAAATTTTTAAAAAATCAGAAGATTTAGGTCTCCTTCCTTTTCTTTTTTTAAATCTGCTTACATCAGAGAAAGGAAAATAGTTACCCTCTTTTGAAAATACCCTCCAACATGACCTATATCAGGCAAAGTGACTTACATTTACTGCACTAAATTCCTTACGTGGATTTCAGACACACCCTAAAGCTAGCCACACTCCGGCTTCATCGTCTGACAAATTAGACAGAAAACCAACGTTCAACAGTATGACCACAGACTCTAATGTCCGCCATTCCTGTTCTGGCTCTCTTCCAGAGACAGTTAAAAAAAAAGGCAACTACAGATAAGCATCTGGATCAGCAATAAAAAATCTCCTAGTGAGCAGAAGTCACCTACGTATTCATGTGCGCACGCACAGCCTGGTAATAGCGGCTATGTGTGCCACCCTGCAAGTGCAGGTGGAATTACGTATCTTGTTAGAGGTGTGGACTATAATTTGCTGTTGATTTAATCTGCGTGCCAGGTCTGCTACAATTACAACCGAAAACTTCAGAGACATGCGTAAGCTTTGCACAGAAGGAAATGTGACCAAGTCATGCTTACTCAACACTTAAGGCAAGAGCTCAGACACCTTCACCAGCCAGGACTCATTGCTGTGCTCAGTGCAGCTACGCAGCATCCAGCAATCCGGGAATACAGGTACTGCTCCCGTGCTGGCACCTAGAGAAGGCCACAGAGATTTATCCCAAGTGTCACATATGACAGCTTAGATCCTTACTCACACATAAACCCCGGTATTTTTTCAGGACCTCCCAGAGTTTCACCTTATATATTTATAGCAATTCATGCCCACTATCATTTTCCTCAAAGAGCACAAAAGACTTTGATTTGACAGCAATGAAGGCACTGAAATACATTTCGGGCACAGCAGTAGGAAAACGGCAGGGAAGAGTTTTTGTCTGAACTCTGTACAAGCCCTTGAGTCTCCATTCTCAGTTTCGAGGCTGCTACACTGAAGGCCCTGAGGGTATTGCAAGGTCTACAACTTTACAGCTTAATATCCATGTCACAACACCAGCTGAATATGTATTCTATCATTGCGTGTGACATTTGCTCCCTGGCTTCTACAGCCTGACCCTCTCTCTATCTTTTTTTCCTTCCCCAATTTCTCTTCCATTCTGTCATCTCCCATTTTTCCTCAGTCTGTTTTTCAGCTTCTATCAGAATTTGCAAGCACACAGACCTCTTGTGACTTGGAATCACTAGCAGTGACAAAGTCTGGAGGCAAGGGGGAAGGAATTAGTCGGTTTTTTTGGAAGTGGATCACATTCAAATTAAGATGATCCTGGAAAGAGAGCTGGAAGCACCTCCTCCTGGAGCCAAGAGCACCTAAGATTTCCAAAACTGCTCAGAACACAGGCTTAAGGGGAAATAATCTTCTGGAAATAGAAAATAAATTGCATGATTAATTATTGTTTAAACAGAATTCCTGCAATACGTATGATTGTACATTAGGGTTCACATGCCGTAAATAACGTGTCCCTGTCTAAAACACCTAAACAAGCTACACGTGTAACACGCATCGTAATTACGAACACAATGTTGTGTTTCTGTATAGCCTCAAGGGCTTAAAAAACAACTGCATGAACATCTAACACAATGTAATCCTGTTTCAGTGGCAAAAAGCTGCAGTGCATAAATAACTTTTCTTTGTAGCATCCACAGAGGCCTAAAAAGGGCATTTTCTGTTACGACATTTTGCAGTGCTTTGTAAGAACAAACTTCATATTTCTACTGTTACAAGGAGGACAGAACTAAGAAACAAGCCAGTCCCCCTGCCAGCTCGTTTGCTCTGCCTTCCTCCTGGAAAACACGGCACATTGTGCAGAGGTTGCTTCGATGACAGCGATTAAGAGCTAAACACTCTGGACTGGTAAAGGAATATCAGATCTTTGGAACAGTTCTTTGTCCCACTATCAATATTAGCCGGGAGATTTTGGGGTTTCTGTCGGTTTTGCATTATTTCCTATCTTTTTACTGCTAGCGTAGTAATAAATTTATTATGAGCTATAAGATACATCACGTATTTCAGATGGATATAGGAAGCTGAGATGTTTGCCATCCATTAATTAATCTTTCAGAGGTTTTCAGGGATGAAACAGAGAAACAATAAACCACTGAGTAAATGGGGATTTAATTCCCTTACCCTCTCATCTTCCATTACTCAGAGAACACTCAGTGTGAAAAAGTCTATTCAACAGAAGTATCAACACATTAAACACACACAAAAGCTATCCATCCTAGAAGGGTTTCCTTCAGAAGCAACAACTAACTGTGATTAATTTACACTAATTTGTCATTTAAAGAAAGAAGACACTGATAAAATAACGTTTCACTACTGAAAACATGAAAATGAAGAAACACACGTCGCAGGCAGACAGCAGAGATGGTACTTCACAACTGCGTGCAAATCAAAAGCTCAATTTACAGAGAGCACGACTGCATGTTTTTACCACTCTCGTACTCCACCTGAGAACTGTTAGCATTCCGGTTACCGTCAGTGATCTTTTTAAAGTGTACCTACATTCTACATCTCGGTTTCACCTTTTTAACCATGCTTTTTGTTTTCTGAACCTTGAAAGAATACTAATCGCTTAAAATGAAGGCGCACAGCATACCTCTCCCAACATGCGCGCAAACACGACAATGTATGAAAATTATGGATTTGTCTTTTTAATTTTTCAACTGAATACAGTATCACCTCAGTAGGCCCTGCTTATTTTTTGCAGCTGTTCCAGTTTATTTCATCTAATGAGGTAAAAGATCTTAAATGTTTTACTAGGTTGTCTTTGTATTTTTTCTTATGCATGTCTCATTTGCTGAAAAGGAAAACATAATTTCTAATTATTTATTCCCCTTCAGTATCAAGCCTTCCATCCCAAGGGCTAACCTGATTTTGATATCAAAGATCATTCAGAACCACCCCACACACCCGAAGGCGTAAAAGACTTGACAGCCGTTAGCTGGCGTATGTTCTCTTTCCTGGAGAGCAAAAAGTAAATTTTTCATTTACTTGTGGCTTCCTTACATTTCCTTGCTTCCTTCCTTGCTAGAGGAATAACTGCATTATTAGTAAGATTTGAATTAAGTTCCCATTTGATCTACATCTGCACCACTAAGAAAAGTGGAATACCTGTACGCTCAGAAGTGATTCATAAATTACAGACAAACTGAACTCTAACTCCACAATGACTTAGAAGAGTCTTATCGTTCCATCTAAACAATGAGCTTAATTATTAAATTAATTTTTGGTTATTAAATTAATTTTGGGGGGTGTCAGGCAAACATGCAACAATTCCATCTGCAATCACACCAAAAGACTGCTTAAGTCTTGCAGCCATCTATACAGCCCGCTGCCATTCATCAAAGAGTTTTAAGCAAGTTTCAGGCGGTGTTACATTACAGCAAGAAAATCATGGCTCAGGTGTTTATATCTTTGTATCACTAGTGCAGCAACTCAAACCTATCATTTATGTAGGCACATACTATTTAAATTCGTTTAAATTTATAGGTTATTCGTGTACTATTTTAAAGCTTTGCCATCGTATTTACTTTGTGTTTTCTACTCCTTATCTTAACTCATGAAATCCTTTACAGCCTTTTCTGTAATCAAAAGAAGACGTACTGTAGACGCTAGCCATGGGTCATAAAACAAACGCAACAAGTGTCTCAATCTACAGGAGGAGCATTCCCTACATATCTCATCTAAAGGTTACCTACAGAACAGAGATCAATAAACAAACTGTAAATCATCACCACTATCTCATGCCGCTGTGTGCATCCCAAATGTGAGATTCAGAGGCATCATTACCCAATCTTAAATTTTTGGCTTTGCCCTATCTTAGGTTCCGAAAAACCAGGCACACCGCTGACAGTTCCCTGTATTTCACCGGAGCTGAAATACAATGCTACAATGAAATACAATGCCACATTACAGCTATAATGAAAAACTGATTCCAGGGAATAAAATTTTGGTGAAGTGAGCTGAAATAGAGGGAGAAAGAGAAGTGATCTAAGCCCTCGTATCGATACTATGTGTGCTTACTGTGTTCTCTGCTCTTGCAATGGAAACTCCACTTTAAACACTATTCACAGTACCACCTCCAAGTGGTTTTTTGGAAGACAACACATTAATAAAAGTAAAGGTACTTCCTTTTTTTTTTTTTTTAAATCCACATATAGTAATTCTGAAGGTTTCAGAACTGTTTGGAGCTGTTCTGTGGATCACAGCAGATTAAATATTTTTTTTTTAAATTTTGTTACCCTTACCTAATTATAAAGTAATCTAATTTGAAGTAAAACACACTACACCTATATAAAGTATAATGATCTTTTAACTTTTAATGTTATTAACAGCAATATTTTCAAATACAGAGTCCTTCCAACAGCTTTAGAAGGAGAGAAAAGATTTGAAACACGGTCCTTCTGTAAGGGAGGGAGCATCTTGTCTGGTTTTTATTTTTTTAATGGTGAGGAAGAACATAAACAAAAGGCAGAAGCAGACAGGCCGTAGCTCCTGCTGGAAGCTGGCTAACGATGACATCCACCATTTCTTTGGTTTTAAATCTTGTGCCTTACCCAACAAACCGTTCCAACCTCCTCCAAGGCACAAAAGGATATACAAGCAATCACGGATCTTAACAAAAGCTTTCCTGAGCTATTTTATCTATTTATCATAGCAATATGGATCCAAACTTGAATCCAGCTTTACTTGCACATTTTGCTCCTAGAAAGCACACTGCCTACCGGAATCAATCCTAGGCACACCACCTTCAGAAGATTTTAATCACTGAAAGAGATTAAGGCAACATCCTTAGATTCTTTCCAGTTCCTTGAACAGAGCTGAAATCAAACAGCAAGAAATTGCAATTCTGGTCACAGCTCCAAGTTTCCTTCTACAGAACAAATGATCCAAACAGTTGCTGAGGTTTTCTTACGGCTCCATTCCAAAGTTTATTCTGATCATGGCTCCAGTTTTCCTGACCCAGCTTCTCTGATAGTTTCTCCTGCTTCTCTAAAGTAAATACACAAGTCACTAATCACTGCTCTTGCTTTTGCAACTGCGAAGTTACTTCACAGGAACCCTTCACTCTGCCTGGTGTAGCTTTTGCTCAGCCTCTCCAAAATCTTTGTTTCGATTAACTGCAGATCCAGTTTTATTAATACATAAATATGGTTCTATTTTATCTCACCTTCACTTGAACCGTGGGGCTGCTATTACACAGACCCAGCCCCGCTCCTTATCAATCTCAAGACCCTCTCAACACAAAGATGTGTGCCAAGCAATCATACTATAGCCAGCAAATGATTTTTTCCTCGGATACTCAATAATCCGTCTGAAAACAAAGGAACACGAAGTTCTGGCCCACAGAAACTGGTGAAAATGTTGTTCGACACAACAAAGGCACGACTTGACTTTGGGTATTAAAAAGATAGCGCGCTTGTGCTTTCATGACTGAATGCAGATACGACAGGATGAACTGGCCTTCTACGATAAGACAGGTTAAATCCCATTTCTGCCTAATTAGCAACTTCCCCAACAGCAGGCTTTGGTTTCAGAGTATAAAAATCACACGATGGACCTTTATACGATGATAGTTTGGAGGAAATATTTTCCTAAAAGAGGAAGCAGATAACATGCTAAAAAAATAGCTTGATTATATCTCACAAGTTATTCACTCCCTCTTACCAACTTCCTCTGATTTTCTAAAACATAATCTCTAGGTGGAGAATGGATTACTCGGCATGTCAGGCACCCGGGATCTCATACAGGCAAACTCCTCAGCACCGCCAAAAGAGCACACCTTCATTAAGAAAGACATTTTGAGGGGACGTTATCCTTATCTTAAGAGTTCCATTAGAAACTCACAGAATATTCTGATGTTCAGACCACAAGACCAAAGAGGAAGGTAGCCTGTAGTTAAAAGCAGCTATAGCATACGTTCTCTTTCAGAAAATCTAACAAAGCACACACATCCCTGTCAGGCAGACGACCAACTAAAATCCGTAAGATTGCCTAGAATTGGCTCACACATTTAGTTATGGAAGTTTGTCCATGCCCAGAGTCAAAATTTTTACGTCTTTTGTGCAACTCGGCAGAAAATACTCTTTTTGTTCCATTTACATCATCTTGAGTCTTGACTGCTGTATTTCGGGAAATTACGATTCTAAATTCAAACAGAAAGCAACTCTGGCCCATTGAAAGGGAAGAAAACAAGTGTGAAAGGATAGAGAGACGGCGAGTGCTATATTCTTCTTCTAAGACTGTGTTACAGAATGGTAACTAAACGCTTTTCAGGATATAAAAAGGGGTCAGAGCACAATGCATCACCACCGATGAATGTTCGAACTGCTCTAAATAGCAAACTGGATGTTTCAGTTCAGAGAACTTCAATTTCAGCTTGTTTTCTGAGGTAGAAATATTTTTTCCATAGTATTTCAGTCTTAAAGAAATTAAAGGGGGAAATTTTCACAAAGCAGGAGCTGTGCAGCACAGGGAGCACTAAGTACAGAAATTCTGCTCGTAATAGTCATCGCTCATTATGAGCGATCTCTTAAGATCAACCTTGCCTTAAACCAGAAAACAGGCAGCTTCTTCCTCCAGACAAGGTCTGCATCTCCATCTGTTCTGGGCCACGCGGTCCTCAAGTGAGGTGGTGGCTTCCAAAAATACTTCAACAAAGAAATCACAGAATAATTTAGACTGAAAACTTCGAGGCCAACCCCTGTAACCCTCCCTGGTCATAACGGGACCAAATCATAACATAGGTAACGCTGCTCCCAGACAAGTGCGGAGTATCTCCAGCGATGATGATTCCACCATGTCTCTGGGCAACTTGTTCCAGTATTTGAACATCCTTGTTGGAAAAAAAAAAAAGAAAATCTGATACCTAACTGAAATTTCCACCCATCTGTGTTATCTGGTTCCTGCTGCCTTTCATTTTTCTTGGGCGTATACAGGGAAGGACCCTGCTTCCTCCTCCTGCAGAGCCACCCAGCAGCTAGCCAGAAACAGCAATCAGGTCCTCCTTGCACCTTCTCTTCTTGAGAGTGGAGAACACAGCCCCCCCACAACATGGGTTGTGGCCACCTTCTGCTGGACTCACCTCCATCTGCCTGTCCGAGGAGCTCAAAATTGAACCCAGTACTCCAGATGCAGTCCCACCAGTGCCCAATAGGACGGAGTAATCAATTCCCAGAGCAGCAGGAAGTTATCCAGAAGGGCATTACTACTGATTCGCATTCAACTTGTTGCTCACCAGGATCCCCGATACTTTTCTACAAAGCTGCTTTGTTGGCCCCAGGCTGTAACGGTCAGTGCATCACATCGTTCCATCTCAGGTGCAAGAGTTTAGATCAAATCCAGTATTAACCACCGTGAAACAGCACTGCTAACCTGGAACGCCAATCGGACTTTGAACCACTGACCACCCCCCTTGGAGCCTAGCAGCTCAGCCAGTTCTCCACTCCAGAGATCAAAAAAATCCAAGCAGCAGGGATAAGTTTGTCCAAGTAGAGTCCAGAAGACGGCACTGACATCAGAAAAATCAAAGTTCTCTAAATCCTGTTGCCTCTTCAGAAGGCCCACTCCATGGTCCTTCCAGCTTTTTAAACTGGCCCAAGCCAGAATCGTCTGATAAGAAGAAAACATTCCTTTTAAAAGATGCAAACATATTTCACGTGATGCTACTGCAACAAGCAAACCTCTTTCCACCACACAGAAAGTTATATATGCTAATATATGCTAACAGTTCAGTAAGCTAATCCTCAGAGCCGAAAACGTGTTTCAAGAAGAGGTAAACTTCAAAGCATTCATCAAAAAAAGCTTTCCATTGAAATACATATTCATTACCTTCCCAGACACGAATGTACCACAGCATACTATATTGCAAATGGGCTCAACAGAAAACTGAATCAAGTACATCCATTTGTCCACAGCTGATGGACAAGATGGACTTGTTACGGAGCAATCGTCTTCTCCTTTGAGAAGATAAAGAAAACAGATGGACTGTACCAAAAATATTATACACTGCCAGTCTTCCTGGTTCCAGGAAGAAGGAAAGCTGTGTGGTTTTGATTTTCTGAAGATTGTTTTCAAAACCAACACTTCAGAATTTTAAAGAATTTGTACTATATTAATAGGTGGCAAATACAAATTATGTTACACTGAGTGACACAATATTTATCCTATCATTGCAGATTCCACTTAGTAAGAAAACCACCAGTATGCAAGCCATCTCCACATACATTTTTGAACATTTTGTGCTCAAAGAAACGCAGAGAATGCTGTGGTAAGCTGAAGTATGTCACATGTGTATGTAAAGTATGTGTTTGTGTGTGTGTACACACAATGCCCATGCTTAGGGCAAATTCTTATAATTTGGTATGCATGCGCATGTAGCCACACACGCGTATTTCAGAGAACTTGTTCTGATCACACAGGTTGCGTAGAAATGAGGAACTGTCATATAAAATCTGGAATCTGTTACCGATCCAACTGTTCCACTTAATCAAAAGCAAAGAGACTCCTAAGAGCTCTCTTGCTACTTCTGACAGCCAATTTCCCAAAGAAAGAGCAACTGTGCTAACAGATCTTAATAATTCACAGGGCCTGGAGAGCTTTTGCTTAAAAAAAAAAAAAAAAAGAAAAAAAGAAAAAGGGTGGGGAAGGAGGGAGGGAGGCTTTTCTTTTTGATAAAAACAGCAAATGGCCTCTTGAAAACAGCAAGAAAAGAGTCTGCGCTGCCTACACGCAAGTCTGCAGAACAGCAGAGTGCCAACAACAGCGCCACATTTCTCGTTCATTCAGTGTATTTAATAGCTTTTTCATGCCTAGAATGATGTACAACACTGCTGTCTCCAGTGTATTCCCTTTCACACAAAATGCTTACCTTACAGAAGTACACCATCTCAGAAGGCTACTGCAACCTTTGATTGATGTTATTGTTCAATACATGACCTTGTTAGAAATCATTAAAAGAACAACTACTACCACAGCCAATTAATCTGAATTTAAGCAAAAAAAAAAAAAGGTCTAGTAAGAGATCTGTTTTGTCTGAATTGTAGTAAAAGTACATACTATAATTTTTGTAGGTTATGGAAAAAACCTCCCATAATGAATAACAACCTTTGCCTAATTACTGAAAGAATAATCAATAAAAATAGCTCAAATAGAAAATGACTGAATATCATGACTGTCAGATAAACCTTTCGAGATTCGATTTAATGAAATTTGCGGAGGAATTTTTCCATAAAATGAAACAAACTTTTTCTTATGCAACAACAGATTTCTTAAGATATTTGTAATAGAATGTAGCTCTGAAGAAGTTCAACTTCGTTCTTCATTACATTAAAAACACATGTTACTGCAGAAGAAAAGGAAAGCCTAACTCTGAAGAGAAAAAAATCCGCAAGATCCATTAAAAAACCATAGGTAGGAAAGCGGTGTTCAACACTGAAGGTAACGCAGTTGTGCAAAGCAATTTGAAAAGTCTCCAAGCAATCTGAGAAGGTAATTCCATATGAAAGTTATTTTTCTATTCTAGCTGCTTTAATAAAACCTCCTCCTATTTCAAGCTATCGCTGTGGCTGTACGTGCCCCAGTTGTGCCAGGGGTCACTGCCCTCGGCTGCTTCTCACAGTTACAAGCGGGAGAACGGGGACTGCTTCAGACCTGTCGGCGGAGCTCCCACGTCCACACTTCCCACGCGCTGCGTCAGATTACCAAAGCCTATTAAAACTTTTTAATAGCTAAACTGTACACACATAAACACTACAAATTCAATACCCGAAGTGAACTACACCTAGCGCCGCAACCAAGCTTTCTAAATCTGCGGAGCTACCAGGATGGGGAAAGCACAACCACGGCCCCTTTTCCCCGGTGACAAGGTCATTCACCTGTTTTCTAGCTCAAGCTCAAGTTCACATGAGACTAACTCCTAATGCAAGATGGAAGTACTACTCATAAACAAACCCACGAACTAATTCCTCTACTCCATGTCGCCCGCCGTGCAGATTCTGGCAATAATTCTCATTCACCCCAACTCCCTAACTACCCGGGGAGGAAAGAGCCCACGGATCAGGCCTCCTGACAGGAAACGGTTGCAAAACAGCAGATGCAGGCTGGCCGAGAGAAGGCACATTCTCTGCCAGAAATAACTCTTCCGAGCTGAAACACTTCAAACAATAACATTTTTACTTTTTTAAGCCCTGCCTAAAGAAAAATAAGTACAAAGAGGGCTGGAAAGGCTGCCGTATTTATATCACAAAATAAGCTAAAACGCAACCAAACCAACAGCAGTTAAGAAAGTCTCTCTTATAAAAAGTAACTGTAAAGTTTTGGGAGCAAAAGAAAAAATAGGATAAAATAGCTTAATTGAAAAATCCACACAGAGAAAACAGTTTTTTCAGCTGTTTTACGGAGCACAATAAACAAGGAATAATAAGAGCATAGTAATAATAACAGAAGCATAACAAATGAGGAACCTACGAATGGCTGAAACTCCATTGTATAGATTAGCGTTAAACGTTTGGTTTTCTCGATTTGTAACTTGATTTAAAACCAGAAACATGCTGCTGTTTATTTTCTGGCACTTCTGTCCATTTTGTTTTCTTTTACTTCTGGAAAAAGATAAGACCTTTGTTTCCAAAGCCATAAATCATGAATGAGTAAATGAATGCCTTCAGGGTCTTACATTGTTTGTGCGGCACTCCAAGCATCTCCTTTGTCATTCTCCATAAGGACACAAAGGAAAAAAGGTGGAAGTGAGGTTAGGGAAGACCAGTTTACCGGAAGGAATTATGCTTATACTGAAAAACTGCCTGCTACAGCTCTACCCTGAAGAACAGCACTGTATGACGGCTGAAACATCAGAAATAATTTTCATCAGTCCTACACGACAGTTGAGGCAAATTAGTTTGATGTACATATTAAAACCTCATCAGTTAAGCTCAGAATCCGTGGAAGTCGATGGAATTGACAAAGGACATCGCAAAATGGCAAAGCCCATAGCTTCAGAAGTTTCATTAGTACCGTGCTATTAACCGACTGAATTTCACAGATGTCATATTACTGAACATGAAGTTTTAAGCTTTCAAGGAAGAAATATTTAACCCAATAATTACATACAGAACAAGGACTGCAAAGTATGCTATACTGTACTGTCTCTGCTACTTGAGAAATTAATTACTCAAATTCTGGGGCTCGCCGGAGAAGAAACTCAACCTTGACTGATGCAAATCCATATTCCCTAAAACTGGTAGCCACTGCCTAAGAGCAGTAGATGAACTCTGATCATCAAGCACTGTGAAGCTTACATCTGCGCTAAAACCTCTGTAAGAGAACCCGAGTTGCTTTTTCCGTGAGTTCAGACTCTGGATCCCAGAACAGGTAGCAGCAAACAGGAAAGCTGACCTGGCAACTAACTCCTCCAAAGGCTCTGCTGCAGACACATCAAAAAGGAAGCATTCTGCGCAGAGAAGCACAAGGCAGAAGAATGACTACATTTTGCACCATTTATGAACTACTTCATCTTGTCTTGTCTGTGTCATGGTTCGAAATGGCAAACAAACCACTCCTGGTAGGAAACCCAGAGGTTCCAATACTTCCACCTAGTCTTCCCTACAAACGAAAGAGGCATTTAATATTTTCATACCTGCTTGCAGTTCACATTCATATTTTTGAAACAGGAAATGCAAATACTCGTGTCTTGATTATTTTGTCAGGGAGACAGTAACAGTTCTGAAACTGTGACACATGGAAGTACGAGCTAAAGCAGAAGTGAAATAGACTCCAAAAACAAGGCACTCCTGTGGAAATGGCGGTGTGCCAATCACCTACCCATTCCCACTCATCCAGTCCACAACCAATAGTAACTGCATCCAGTCTCAAAGTGGCTAGAAACCAAGAGCAAAGAGTTTGGTTGATACACCTATAAAAAAGGCTCTTCATCACGGGAACATCAAAGCAAGAGAAAATTATTACTACGCAGCAATTCATCTTCTGCACTAAGCAAGACCTGCAATACAGAATTTAAATAAAAATGAAATAATTATACTATACTTTAACATTACTATTTAATTATTATTATAGGCTTGAAGAGATTTTTAGGTTGATTTCGCAAAACAGTTCATGGAATTTAGGCATCATTTCCACCAAACTGCAATCCACAGGCAACTGCTTGCTCTGGACACTGTTAATATTCCAACTTTAACTTATTCCTCAATTGTTTTATGTGGACTTACGTCAAAGACCTACCACACGACAATTACGGTGTTTGTTCAACACATACCATTACTTCAAAACATACTGTGGAAGACATAAACTTCGGTAAGTTAACTTGCAACAGAAACAGCCAATGATGTCCAAATTAATGCAACCAACATCGTACGGCAGCGCAGCTGATTGACTCAATTTTGGCAAGAAAGTCTTTGAAATGCTGTGACTATTCTAGTAAAACCTATTTTGAAAAGAAAATAAAGAGACTCTGTAAACAGAGGTTCATAAATATAAACAGCAACACAGGTAACCATAAACTTGTGACATTCACAGAAATAGGCCTGTTTTCCACGAATAAATAGAACCCTTATAATGACAAAAGGTCACAAATTAAAATTCACTCTCAGCCACTCTAGAGCACTGTAAAACCTTTAATAACAACTGTATACCTCTTCTAAGACAAAGCACTGAAAAGCATAGTTGTTTCAACCCCATATCAAGCAATTGGGTCACATCATGTGGTGTATTAGCACACAAACATACACCACCCCTCAGAACACTGAGTGTCCTTGTAGCAGTTAACACTATAGCAAACGTTTGGCTTCTTGCTCAGCACAACGCATACAGGATTTTCAGGAGTACTTGCATGTCAGGCTTACTGCACCTTACTATTTCTTACCCACCAACAATACTCTTTCTAAAACTAGTAAAAGCAGTAGGTTTTATCCTGTTTCACCTCATTCCCCCTCCTCTAAAACACTAAGCACAACTACTCTGAGACCAGCAAATTTGATTTAAAAGCACGAGCCGACCTGTAATGCCACTAATAATGACAGCCAGTCTAATAAAATACTTTGTTCACGTGTTGAGCCCGCAAAGGCAGGAGAGAGACAGATCATTGAACAGCTTTACTATAAAACACAAGCCCCATCTGGCTGCAGTTCGTTCTCCTAACTGTGCGATCATCAAGTACAACACTTGACTTTTCATGAGGATAAATGGAATGGAAAACTGGTTTTGTTCCCTCTCCGCCTTTAAAAAAAGATTTGCTATCCATATGGATACCTGTGCTGGCTTACAGCTACGACTGAACTACAGGTGTGCAATATTAAAAGCCACAGGAGGGGGAGGTTTAGAGAAGACATTACTTATTTGGTTGCTTATCAAAAACTATCCATGAAGAAGGAATTTTTGCTTCTTATGTTTCACAAATCCCTGCTGCATTATTTGATCACAAACAAATCCAACAAAACCTACTCACAGTATGCGTTTAACAGCTCATTTTATCTTCATTTACATTTTAAAGAGTCCACCTACACATGACCAGTATCTGCTAACTCTGAAAGATGATCCAACTGTTCTAATCAAGTCCATGCCTGTTCAAACTCATCTTTTCAATTTTAACACTGAGCAACACTTTAAAAATTCCTAGTCCATTATATCACTGTATTTATTACAGGTAACCCACTCCAGGTTTTTCCACAAACATTCAGTCAACAGCTCCAGAACACACAGGCACCTTTGAGACGACTGATGTTTGTACCAACACTTCCCTCTTGTAAACCCTAAACCCAACAGGTTTAGATTAATCTGTGCTGTCCCCAATGGATGATAAGAAATTCAGTAAATGTCACTGATGTATTTCTACTGTTGGAAGTAGCTCACCTATTCCCTTTCTATGTGCTCTTCTATTTTACCACGTACTAGTTTTTACACTTTCATCCAATACTCTCCACCTAAACGCACGGCTGTCAGAAAACTTTACTTAGCCTAGCTGTTTATGAAGGAACTTCCACCCGTGTGCTTTTCCTTCACTTACCAAATACAGAACTGATTTATGCTCCTATCTCCAACCTTGAAGTTCAACAGCTTCCAACAGGATTAAGAAGTATTTTACTGCCATCTTTGTCCTAGTACTAAAAATCTCCTCTAACCAGCTGTGCCAAAACCACCCCACACGCTATTTCTGACCATCGGAAGAAGGTGATCTAACAGTGTGAAGATGACTGTTGGCCACTAATTTGATTTATACAATCTCAAAAGTGTATGCGTGCTTTATTTTTCAACCTTTATTTCATACAAATATTCCCTACCAGAATTTTAACTTCTATAAGGACATATTGCAAAGCGATTAGGGATTTCGCTGCAGAGCCATGAAGCATTCCATTTATGGAAGCCAAGGAGTGGGTCAAATCCAACAGTGATGCTACCACTTCTGCGCTTGTTTCACAAATTCTGGGCAATGTCAGACAACAATAATGCGATAGTTTAGTACGAGGCTCTCCTGAAAACCTACTGTGAAAGTAATGCTGTACTCGCCTTTATCTCCAGGATTTCCCCACCCCCTAGTTTAATGGCAGCAGAATTTCTGAGTTTCAAGAAATTACGTCGGGGAGCTACACAAACTGCTCTCAGGGCCAGGAAAGCAATTCACCATGCTTAAAATCCTTAAAAAATGCTTACCAGACAATATTAATTCAATGCAATAAAGAAACAGCTCCCAAAGCATAATATTGCCAAGACTGCATTAAAAAAATTATTCTATGTAACACCACAGGTAGTTTACCTAATGAATTTGCACCTTAGCCAGCAGTGTTTAATCTCGTCAAATCCTTCCACCGAAGCCCTGGACTGCCATTCCAGTAGTGCAAAATTTGCATTACTCTACAGGGAAAGCCTCCTTTTTGTTCTGAAAACACAGGTTCGTGGCAGCAACAAATTAAAAGGCAGGAAGCCCACCGTGGAAGGACAGCCTGGCCAAGGACAGCCTCATCTAAAATCTCTGTTACTGGAAGTTATTTAGAGGATGCTTCAGACTAGTTGAAGACTGGAATGAAAATGGTATGATGAACACGAAATTAAAGAGTGGGGGGGGTGTGTGTGTGTGTGTGTGTGTGTGTTCAAAATTAGTACGTTAAAAACAAAAAGCAAAACGATTTGCTTTAACTTTCAGTCACCTTCAGAACAGAAGGCAAAGAGGGCATCTCCCGAGTCACCTAGTGACGTTCCAGCAGAAAGCAGTGCATTTCCCAAGCGGTTTCCCCAACGATGGGATTCAGCCCTCCTCAACACTGACATGTGACACGCGTTAGCTGAAACCAGTCTGTACTCAGGAACCCTGAAAGCTTTCAAATCAAACAATCACTTTAAAAAAAAAAGAGTGTATCTGCCTAGATCGCCTACCTGCCTAGAAAGCCTGCTGGCATTCTCCAGCCTAATGACAACAAGTCTTTCTGGCACAGAGGCCAAACACAGTTCATTGCCTCTAACGCCAGCCCAAACACAGGTTAATAGTAAGCTCAGCATTAGTATTACTACCGCCAACGTCTATATAAGAAGCTTCATTAAATATTATTTCAGTTGAAATCATCTCTACAAGAGTAGCGAACTTATTAGCACAGCACTCTTCCAACTAAGACAGACAGAGGATACTACGTCTGTAGCAAAGATGCTGCGAAGTCTGAAAGGGTTTTATGAACAGAAAACTGGCAGGAGCTCTGATTTACTGCTGGATTCAATCACCCCTAAATACGACTGCGTATCTGTAAGTTGTTTAAGGTTTTGCAAATTCTTAAAAAACGCTAGTGGGAAGGGGACAAGAGGGAAAACACACAAGTGTCGTTCGTTTTCACAACCAAGTAAGTTTTCTAGTTCAGGAAATAAAAAATATAAATATTATCTCTGAGATTATTTATGATCTCAGATACTTGGAATGAACAAACCTATCACTCCTTAAAAATATTCTGGTTTCTTGACTGTTAATCTGTCCTATTAAACAACAAAAACAAAACCTCTTTCACTAACACCTACTCTGTCTCTGTGAAGACTGATTTCTGAGAAAGGTCAAAGGGTTTTTTGCATCAAAACTATTTGACTCATGACAGCCTCTAGGAATGCCTCTTGTCACGAATGAAAATATCATTAGACTACACCATCCTGTAGGAGGAAAAGAACACTTCTGTAATTAATTTGGAAATAAATAATTCCGGTTTTAATGTATCTTCCTAAACTATGCAGATGTTTATAAACTAGTTTATCAGGGGTAATACCAAGCCTTAGGCCCGTGTGGAAATACGTGCAACGCCACTGAACAGAAAGCAAGCATCGGGTTGAAGTGATCAACAAGGAGTCAGCTTTATGGAATTTCACTAATCTAAAAGCGTTCCACACAACTTTGATGCACATATTTAATTGACCTATCTAAGCCTACATCTGGCTCAGAATTAAAGAAAAAAAAAAAAGAAAAGAAAAAGGAGAAAAAAAGCAGCAAAAGCAAAGTCACAGCACTAGTTACAATGCAAGCGATTCAAAACCTACGCACAGCTCATTATGTATACAAATAAAGCTGGCATGGCCTGTCAAGGGAATAAGTTCCATATGTTTGCACTTAGTGTTCCCTCTACTAAAGAGATGCCATTAAATCGAACAATTGCTTACTGTCTGCAAGATAAGTCCTTGAACAGGTGTGGTGCTCAAATCTTGTTCTCACCTTTTTTGCCCTTGGACAAAACACTCCAAACTTCAGTAATTTCATTTACAGTTATGAGCCAAATTCATCCCATGTAAGATGACATTATTCGGTCTGAGGTAATAAAGGGATTCCTCAGCGGCCCTTAAACCATGACTTTTTCCACATCTTATTTTTGTAATAGTTTGAACGCAGTAACACTTACAATACCTAGTGCAAAGCAGGTAATAAATACTTACTCAATAAATACAGTCTCATTAAAAAGTTACATAATACTTCCCCAATCATTTTAGGAATACCCTTTACATCCAGGGCATCCTTTGAACTGAATTACAAACGAGTGCATTTATGTCAAGAAGTAGCTATTTACTTCAATGGTCTTGTCTTGCAGTTTACCTAGCGGTGTCTTTCGGGCAAGATGCATTTCAGAGCTTACAGTTTACACCATCAGCGACCCACAAATCTGTCCTTTCCTAGAGGGGAAAAAAAGACAACTCCAAGCCTGCCAGCAGTCACCCCAAATGGACGCTGCTGTTCCATATGGCTGCTGTCCTCCTCCCTCACAGGGGCTGCTCTACTGTCACAGAGAGCATCTGAAAGTGTGCGGTGGAGGTCAGGTAAGTAAATAAAGCTCTGAGCTGCATTTTTATGCGACAAATGAAAAAACCTAACGAAAAATGATGTGGCTTGAAAGTATTTTTCCCTCCTTACTCCTCCTTCCTCACATGTCCTAAATGCACAGTCATCTATTTCTGCCAGTGTGGGGATGCTTGCAAATCATGATTAATGCTTCCTTATTAGCACTACTATCAGGTATCTATTATATTGAGTGAATCCCTTTAAATGACTTCCGTTAATTCTTTAGAAAAAGATAAATTGTTAGATTTAACACAAGAATTATGAAGATTACAGAAGTAACCCTTTAATGCAAGTCTAGACACTATTATTCATACAAAGATTGTTTTATTTCTTTTTTAGTAGAGCGCCTCACACCATCCATGAGGCTTTATTCCAGGAGTGGAACTAGGAAGTGCTATTAAACTATAAATACCAACATATTTTTCCCATCTTAAGTAGCAAGTTCTCATACAGTTTTCCTTTACGTAGTATCTCTGGATCCATACACGTGAGCTGTAACTAGCTAGGAGTAACCTCAAACACTGACTATGATTTAAGAAATTTGACTACTAGCATCTAATAGGTTTATTCTTTATTGTTGGGGGGGGGGGGTTTAAACACAATTTGACTAAACCTCTGCCTGTTGGCGTTTTAAGCACGTCAGAAATCTCACCTAGGTAACTCAGCCTTCATTACGTATTGAAGGGCAGCTGTACATGTGTGTGTATATATATACACCCATATATATACACATATATATACGTATGTGTTAACTGAAAATTAACAGATGAACTCCAGGAGCCCTAAGAGAGGAAAACCTACACAGAGAATCAGTTCTCTTACGCTTTGAAGTGGGAGAGAGAGTGGAAGCAAGGGAGACGGGAACTCTAACACCCAACAGATTCAGAGTTTTAATTACTTGCCAGAAGTTACCAAGTAGTAGGTAAATATTGAAAGCTGAGTGCACTTAAGACAAATACGGTGAACACATAATCCAGGGATTATTACAAATTACTAAAAATGCAAATAAAGATGCTACCATTTTGGTTTTGGCTCCCTTCAAGAGGAGTGCCAATTCCTCCCTGGAAAACATTACAGAGGATGTGGAATCTCCCTCCGCAGTACAGCATCCACACTGCAAGGAGAGAATGGCAGCAGTTCACTGAGTTCAGACTAAAAAAAGACCAACTACGTGCTCAAAAAAAATCCCCGACGCCCCCCAATCCAGAATTTGTCTCTGCAAATACACAAACGCGTCAATACACACGGGCACACACCTCAAGCACAGTGCCGTAGTTTCATTGCTCAGCAGCAGTTTCGCTTCAGCTCCATCACACTGAAACTCTGCAGACTCATTGCTGCCAGAAATGAAATCTGTTCTATACGGCTCTGTAGCTAGAGGATTCAGAATAAAAATCAAGCAACTTCAGAGGAAAGAGGAGCCCTCAACAAAACCCACAGACCTTTTTCATTTTTCTGCTCAAAACAAAGCAGCAAATCCCAGCCTCCCTGCAATAAATGTTATCCCGTAACTTCCCCAATTTAGACAAGACAGTTAAATACATTTATCTTATTATAACACTAACAGGCTCATGTGTTTCCAAACCAAAGAGCTGAAATAAAGCGGGCCTTTCAATAGGTTCTATAAACTTCATAAGCTAAGTCATTTAAAATTTTGGTCTCTCTTAACAGAAATAAAGCCCTCTGATGTGACTAAACACCATGATATCACTCATGCTCATCATCTTCCACACAGTTTTTTTCTAGTGACAGTATTTCTTAGCTTAAACAAATAAACATATTCTCAAAGTATAGTCAAATATTTTTACAGCTGACAGTTCTTCCCTCACTCAACATGAGAGCTGAACAGGGAAAGCAAACAAGCAAGTAGTTAAAAAATAGACAGAAAAAAAGCATCAACTGCTACTTGAATTAGGTAAATAGCATCAATAGCCACCAGAATCCCAACACAGAGTAAACATATACCAACAAATCTACAGAAGCAATCCATGTTTAAGCGTTATATGCTCAAATACCTGAAGTAACAAATACAAATTTAGCTTTGGAATGTATCTCCTCTTACTGATGTGAAAGCCTGGTAACTCTGGTTAAGCAAAATGAAGAAGTCACCAGAGCTCGTTTTCTAACTCTACAGCCTAGCTTCAGCACTTGAAAACGAAGACCAACCTAACAGCAGGGTTAGAGCTGTGAAGATAAACACTGTACAGTGCTCTACCCTCAGCAGAAAAGCAAACAGGGAACAATGGCCTGACAAAACACAAATTTAAGAAAAAGAAATTCAAAGCAATGAGATGACTGGGAAGAGAGCTGATAAAATCTATTGAAGAAAAGAAATGCTCATCAGCACGAGGAACACTGCCAGCGCATTCTTTGAGACCACAGCACCAGCAGACAGTACTGATACATTTATTGGCAGCCCAGATCCGAACAGCGGCAGGCTCTTACTGCCCCTGATCCAGCAGCATGTTTCGTTGAAACACAGCGGCTATAGATGAGGATACAGAGTTACCCACACGCCGGGATATCCACCGTAAGAGCTGCATGGGTCAGCCGGAAAAATCAATTTATGTAACAGTATTTTATCGTGAGAGAGGTCAATATTGATGCTGCCCTTGGAATTTCTTTTCACTTCAGAAGTGTCAAGAAAGCTGAACAATGATGAAACACACAAACACAAATGAAAAAGACCAGTGGGAATGCGTCGGGGTATTTATTGCCACCAGCTTCTCACTGTAAATAATCTCCCGCCAAGCTCAATACTTGAAAGCAACTTCTCGAACAATATCCAACCATCATCTCTCTTTTGGTGTGGGATGAGGAAACACCCATTAGTCCACTCCATAAAAGTGGAAATATTTTAATGCTCACATTCTGGCTGTTGGCCGAAACACACTTCCAACGCGCTTCGCAAGAGGCACTCGGGGGTGGCCAATAATTTTATTACGGAAAAAAAATTTCCACAGCGAACACTGACGTCCCAAACACCTTCCCTATCAGCTTAATCCTCACATGCGAGCGCAGAACACGATTTACCTACAATACTTGGAATAATAGAGAACATAGAATAACACAGCAGGAAAACTTGGGCTGAACCAAAGACTTTCATCTAATGGAACCAAAGGTAAAGGAAATTGGTTTTCCCTATTATAGCTTCTTGAAAAATCCACTACTTAAAAAGATAACTTTCCAGCTTCAATAAGAGGTTTTTTGTTAAATAAATTTTTTTTTGCTCTTTCTCTGACGAGAAAATTACTTGCACTGCCCTAGGCAGCAAAAAGATCTTAAATAAGCAGCTCACTAGGAGACAGGGCTCTTCTGACTGCAAAGTATATTTTGAAAGTCTAACGCTATTTTGGCAATTCAGAACTTTAAGCAGCTCAATCCATATCTTAAATTTATTTATAAATACTTCATACGCATTTTCATTAAAGAAAGTATAAGTTTAGGAAAAATAATAAGGTCCAAAATATCATATATGCACTAGCTTTTTATAATTTTCATAAACTGCTCAGCTCTATTTGTTCAAATAAATTCAGCAAGCAACAGTAAAGGTAATTAGATTAAGATGTAAAGCCAATTCAAACATGATGGATTCATAGAAATCTAAAAACCAACAGAAAACCAAAAAGGTAGTTTATCATTATTATTACAAAGGCAGCGTACATTAAATTCAATGCAAAACGCAGGAAGTACTAACGAGGTAAAGCCAAGGGTTCAGAAGTATGGTAAGCGGAGATGTTTATCTTAAATCAGGCTGTGCCTCTTGCAGATGAGACTGTGTAACCGAGAAGAAAGAAGCACTGCTGTTATGTTTTAAAGCAGAAATACAAAACCCAACGTAGTTCCAGAAGCATATGTTAAACCAACTTTTCTACAAAAAGTATTTTACCTAAAAATGCTAAAACCAGAACTTTGGAAAATTCTTAGGTAACACATAAACGCAACCTTTTTATTTTTCTAAGAAATGCTCAAGAAGTCATACTTCAGAATTACAGCCATAGAGTAAACAGGAGGAAAGAGCACTAGTAATTTTGCTTTTTAATTTAGATTCTGATACTGAAGTGATTTTCTACTGCTTATTAAGTGAACGTGGTAAGTCATCTGAAAAGCGCACCTAGTACATTCATTTTCTAAAACCATTCTGAATAAAATCTAAACATAAAGAGAAAGGAAAAAAGAGATTATGCCATGGAATGTATTTTTCAAATAGACCCTCTGAAAATTATAGGTAATGACAGCCTCCTAATCACCCCAATCCCATATCAATTTTAAACTTCTTCTGAAATGGTAAGCAAAACAGCTTTTAAAATTATTTCTTTTTTCAATCACAGATCTTTAAAGAGTAGACTCGGGAAGAAAGCGCAACACTAACATCAGACATTGCTTCTCGTACAGTTTCCCCATCTAAATTACAGCAGTAGATATTGGGAATAACCAGATATCCTGGCGAATTTTTCCTGCAGCAAGTTATTTTCCTATCATGGTCCATCTATTTCTTATTACTTATCAAAAGACCAATATACATACAGGACAGTGCCTTGCAATTACTCCCCCCTTAGATTTATAAACATCAAAGTCTTCCAGGCTTTAACAATAGGGAAAAAAAAGCCCTGTGTCACCCTTCCGGAGATTATGATGTTTAGGGTTCGGACATACCCATCGCACCACTAAGAAGGAAAAAAGCTGAAGCTCCTGCAGACCTTGAGACTTTTCTTCAATCATGTTTTTCCTTCTGGGTACCAGGGATATCAAGATATTTTTATTAATCTAGTTAATATCTAGAATCCTCTTCTCTTTTTTCCTACTTTGTTGTTGCTGTTGTTAACTGTAGAAATCGAAAGAAAGATGGCCAATTAGTGGTTGAGCTGCTACATCTCCTTCATGGAGAATTTTTATTTGACCCCAGGAATGCGAGTCGTTCAAGCAGACTAAACAAATTTGATTCATTCCTGTGTGTTAGGATTGGGGTGTACAGATCTAAGCCAGGCTGGCAAGGTTTAATAATAGTTCACATACAGCATTGCACAGCCCTAGACACATTCGTCTTCCCTGCTCCACCCCACCCCAGTCTGCCAGGAATGAAGTCTGAACATCTCTGAAGGAAGAGAACACATTCTGAATATCAACGACTTACAAACCCTTTAAAAGAAAGGACTGGTGCTAAAGCAGAATTACCGAGGTCTATTACTCAAAAGCCCTATCATAAATTCTCATCTGGGATAAAGCATTGTGTTGTTATTTTGTGTTATTAACAGGCTCCTTGACTCTGTTCCAGCTTTCTTTGATAGTTATCACAATGCGTGAACCCGTCTGATATCAGTGTCTACAGGAACACACAGTCACAGATAAAGTCAGCAACAATCTGTTTGCCTAGAGACAAAACTTATTTTCTTCCACAGACTGAAGTTACTTTTATGCCACCTGGTTTAGATAAGCTGCTAAAGTTTTGCCTGTTACGATTTGAACAGCTGCTGCCTGAAGATGAAGGGAGGAGGCCAGGAATAGTTAATAACTTTCTTAAATGGAAACACTGTTGAATCATGCATTTTCCTCACAACAGATTGCGCAAAGCCTTCTCAGTGTTTAAGTCTAACCAACCTTTTAACTAGAAATAGTAATCCTTGTTGAGATTTTTCCTGTCCCGGCACTAGTTTCTCTTGGAAGTGTCCATCTGGCTTCTGGATACAAAGCTGTAAAACGCAATGATTAAAACCAAATTTTAAGAGCTAGGGGAAGGGGGTGGGTGGAAAATTCAAGACGACAACCAAAATCTATGTAGGTTTTTACCTACAATGCACCAGAGTCTTCTCCCTTGTCCAATTCAGAAACATCATTTGTTCTCCCCACACCTTCTTTCCTCTCCAGCCTTTGACCTGAACACGGATTCTCTACATCAAAAAATTCTTCTCTTTTGGCTTTCATAGCTGCAACTTTTACAGCTCTCTTTCCATCTCTCCAATAATGCCTTCAGGGTCTCGGACAAGATGCCTCCTTTCAATTTATCTACTGTATCAGAATAGGAAGGTAAACAATCAATGGATTCATACATACTTATTCATCAAATAAATCATTAGATGCAAAATAAAAGACACCTGTAGATCGGCAGTGCTAAGACACGACTGCCTGAAACAGGTAAATTTAAAGAGCGCAACTGGTAAAGTCTCAAGGCAAAATAGGTTTAGATTAGCTTGATCTGTTTTGTAAGTCCTTCATACATTTAGGATAAAATTAGTGGTAGGATTACAAATTTTGTTTTACATATTTAACCTAAATTTTAGTCACGTGAAAACAGATTTCCCATTAGCTTACTTAATTTTTTGAGTTAGAAGTGGCAGCTTCCACCTTGCATGGAATCGATTCGCCTCTCTAGGCCTTCCTCAGTTTTGCCTTCTGTACGTTCCGCCGTTACAAACTTCAAGTCCACAGCTTACAAGTTGCATCATTCAAATCATACATGAAGCAAGAAGATAAAATACAGCATCTCTTCCCAAAAAAAACTGGTCCCCAACCTTTTTTTTTTTTTTAGTTTCTCTCCCCCCATTTAACCCAGCCAGTTCCTCAGTCCAGTTCAACAGATGACTACAAAATACTTTTACTAGCACAAAGCAACAAGCAGCTCAGGGGCAGAACCTTCTCTTCCCTGCAGAATGATCTGTGACTTAGACCTCCTTGGAGTAGGGGGACCCCAGCACAATCTGCAGGCAGCAAGCTCAAAAAGAAGTCGGTTACACGAGCAAGTTCAAACGGGGAGCACCTCACACCAGGATACTGTTAATGTCAGCAGTTAATGGGGTTTCAAGAAGTAGGTCTGACAAATTTGGCAGGGCAGAACCAGCGAGGACTTGAAACACAAAGAAACAGCCTCTGGGTAAGAAATGTCACTAAGTTGGAGGTTGCTGGAACTTTGGAGCCAAACCCGAGGACACTTCATTGCATTCTTGCTCTCCTCGCGCATCTTTTCCCTAGACCTTTGCTAGGTCATTATCAGTTGCAGGATACTAAATGGATCTTTGATCCAACCTAATTCTCTCAGATCCCTGAACAAATCCCCCCACACCTGGGGGCTCAAATACTTGGGCTCAGGCCAACTTTGACAGTGCAGCCATCCAAGCATGAAACCAAGAGCTGTAAGAAGCCTCAGCAGGGGCTTGTCCTGCTTCCGCTGCTTGTAGCGCAGGCAGAGCTTAAGAGTGGGAGCCTAACCTAAAGCTAAGGTAAGCCTGTGCCTACCTGTGCCTGGTATTGTACCTCCATGACGCTGATCCTGAGCCACTAATGTGGCTTTCTGGCTTGGCATTGGACCTGCTTCGCCACTCTGGACTTGTGTGGTGGTCTGGACCGTTGGCTGGTCACCACGTCATGGACCATCTGTCCTTCTTGATCCAGTACTGCCACTGTGCTGGTGAAGCCACAGCCTCTGTCTGTCTTGCTGTGTTCTCTGCTCCCAGCCTGCATTTTCTTACGGAGCAGCAACCTTTCCTACGTTTATTACTATTCTAGTTACTTAATCTTTTCTTATAGAGTAAGAAAACTTAAAAAAAATCAAGGTGAGTTAACGCTAAGTTATCCAGACATTTTATGGAGTACACAGAAGACAACAAAACTGACAATTCCCTAAAGCAAAAGCATACGCCACCTATCAGGCACAAAGCCATTCCTTAAAATAAAGGATAAATTTAATAAAAAAACCCATCACCTCAAGGTGGTATCAATAAATCAAAAGAATCCACTTGAAGATTCTTCATATCTACTTTTTTTAAAATGGTAATTATTTTCTTACTTGCTATTCCAATGCTGGCACAAAGCAAGTTTAAGCTGAATTTCATCCAATCTTAAAAAACAAATGCTAACTGTAGTTTAAAATAGTTTGGATTGTTTCCTCCTCCTTCATTCTACATGCCAATTCAACTACTGAAAAAATTATGAAAACCGTAATGCGGCCAAAATGAACACCTCACAAATGCCAAAGTAACGACGCACAATACAGAGAAATACCAAGGTCGTTACTTTATAATATAGCAAGAATAGGGTGCAATTAGTGAACTCCAAGTATGTTCCCGATTCACGTGCCCACGCACACTCCCCCCACGTGTACACCTTAATAAAATTTAAAACTCATTAAATGTGAACAGTCCTGTGTATCTTTATAAAGATGTTGTGTCGCTAATTGAGTTTGAATCACAAAAGATGCTTAGGCTTCCATTCAAATGCTGGGTTTCATATATATATATAAATATATATATAAATATATATAAAAATATATATAAATATATATAAAAATATATATAAAAATATATATTATATATATATNAATGTATATATATATATATATTTGTGTATATACATACACACACACACACACTTCAGTTATCCAAAGTAACTAAGAAAGATCAGCCGGAGGGCTTCTGGTTCCCCAGACGTAAGTATTTAAGCCATGAGCTAAAAATCTCGGCAATTCCAGAGAGGAAACATTTCTCTGATCCCACAGTAAACACCACTTCTGTTTAAAACATCTGAATTTATCAGGAAAGCTTTTTAAAAGTTGAAAAATATTTTTATTTTGAGTACGGCTTCTGCACAAAAGTCCTCTTTCACAAGAGCCTACCAACAAAGCTATACAGAGTATAAAAACGTTACATGACATTTCATCTCACGGAATATGCTGTGGGCAAGCAGGGCAGGGGTGAGAAAGCTCTATCGTAAATTCTTCAGTAAGAGGGTAGCTATCAGGCCATGAGAAGATAAGCGTCTGGGAAAAGCAGAAAGAAAACAAACAAAGCCCCACACCACCATACAAACTACTACTACTCACATCTGCAGAGAAGGCAGAAACCTTGTAAAATGTCTGCTTTGCTTACTCCTTGATGCCAAACTCCTGACGAGGTTTAGAAAAAGGCACAGGGTGTGCAGAAGCAGCATGACACCTACAAAGTTTCACTTCTGGAAGAAAAATTTAACAAACCTAAACCCCAAAGCTGTTTTGGTACTTTGTTTTCAGGAGGTCATGCATGTTTCACGAAACTTTCATGGAATTTAAATTAAAAATATATCAACAAAACGGAAGCTATATTTTTTAACACTCTCCCTCCACATTAGTAAATGTGTGTGCATGCGTGCACTTAACCTACAACGCATGCTAAAATAGATCATTTCGGTCAAACTCTGCTCCGCAATAGCAGAAATTAGAAGAAAGCACAGCCACGTGCATCTAAATAACAATATGCACAGACCCCCTTGGTGATGCTTCTGTTAACACCTAAGCTCTCCTCCCCAAAAAGTTTATCTACCTATTTCGATCTCCAATGTTAAATACAAAGCAAAAAACAGTTTTTGATATTGGAAAGCCTATGCATTGCAATTTCTGTCTCACAGAAGTTTGTAAAAGTTTTTTACCTGAGGGGGTGGGGGGTGCCATCAGGCTATTGCTGAATAATTTTTGCTGCTGAACTCCTTAAGTGACAGGGATTTTGTTTGGGATCACAGCTAATGTTTAGCTACTGAATCAGCTGTCACAGACCTGACAAGCTATTTGGGGAATACAGAGCAAGTTTTACACAAAAGACATTAACATCTCGCAACAGAAGAATCCACATAGGGGCAAGGGGACGGTTTTGTTTTAGACAATTTACAAAGAAAATTCGGATTTAACCACTGTAACACCAGCTTTAAAATCAAAAGGCTTTCTCCATAGGGCAGATGCCCATTTAGTAAAATCACAGCAAACAGAATCCCTTTCATATTTCTAAGTGTCTATTTTATCATAACACAGGTTCGTGCATAACGTCTCTCAGCATCACCTATTAGATGACCGCAGACATACAGATACTGCAGGTTCATAAAAAAGTCATCTAATCACTTCCTTCACAGTCCTAATTGTTATGGTTGCCCATACCACAACCTCAACTCGGTACATGGAAGCTATGGCTGCTGCTTTGTTTTCTGGAGTTCAAGGGAGTCAAATCCTGCCTGAAGTTATAGCTCTCTTTTATCCAATGGGAGAGGTACTTATTGAAGAGGACGGTGACAGACACGGCATAAGGAAACTAGTTCTGCTATTCAAAAGAACTGAAGGCAGTTATGAGTAAACCATAGCGGCAATAAAACCGTTAGCATAAGGATGTACTTAAAAACATCAGAGATAGTACTTCTGCTTTTATAGGTAAAAAAGATCAAATGCTATATGAAAATAGTCAGTACTTCAATGCGTTTATAAAAGCCTTTCATGAACGTCAGGCAAGATGACAGAAATTGGAAAACACCTTTAGTCAAGTAAAAGTGTGCCTTCATTCACTGAAACTATAGTAACCATCTGCTTTCTGTTGCCTCTGTACTTTTACAATACCATCCAGAATTACAACGTTGAGAGAAAGTGAAAATGGAGGGGGAGAAAAGATTATTTACAGCAGTTCTACAGTCCTCCTTTTACTGAGATGCCCTACTGAAATATTCTGACTGCTTCAACAGCCTAGCAAAACCGGCTTTTGTAGGCTGAACACAAAAAGCAAACAGGAGAAAAACTCGGCATTTTCCCCCCTTTGGCCAGAGCACACTGAAAAGAACGCAGTGTTTAAGCAAAGGCAGAGAGTAAGCTGATTATCAAGTACACAGCTGCTCATACCTGGCATAAAGCAAAGGAAAAAAAATACTATGAGTCATCAAACGCAGTTCCTAAATCTGGAAAAACCTTACAAAAATAAACTTCTACGAATAAGGGACTAGCTGTAGAGAAAAATGCAATGCAGATAAAAAGATCATTATTTCAGAATGAAAAACTATTTACAGTTTGAAAGGAAGAAGTTTTCTTGGCAAGGCAACTACTAAAGATGTCATCTAGTTTAAACAACTTCTCTTGTGGTTTGCTGTGACAGAATGAGTGAAGAGATCTTCTACCATATTCTTTTTATATATCAAATACTGAAAGGAGGTGGGAGGGAGTCATTTCTAACCGAATTAAGACAATCTTTATTCGTCTCCGTTCTCATCAGTACTTCTTGCCATACGCCTTCACCGACACATGCAGATAGTCAAGTAAGAATTCAGCAGACACGCAAGACTGCACCGCAGCTCCCAGCATTGCACTGTGCCACTCGCACCAAGAACGGCCCAACACATTGCTTGAAATTTTTATTTTTCACCTTCATCATTAACTTTATAGTTTCCCTTAGTTCTTTGGGGAGTCACACACAGAAATCAGATTATGGTGGCCTTAAAAATGACGATACTTAAAGTAAAAAAAGATAGGAGCTGAAAGCTTAAAGCCAGGGGGGCGGGTGGTGACGATATTCGCTGTTGTTTCTGTGGGCTTTGAGTGTTTTGTTGCGTTGTTTTAAACAGTTGTCAAGAGAGGTACCTATGTTCTAAAACACCTACATAATCACGTACATACAAGAGCTACTGCTGCCAACACATTCTTACTAAGGCTCAGTAATCAAAAACTGAATTTCCTTCAATTCTCCTAATAGATATTTTTACCCAAACTTCAAGCCTTGAAATTAAAACTATTTCTGGAGGAGAAACGCATTGGCTTCAAAACCTGATCCCGTGCAGCAGTTCCATTATAAGCTGCGAAATATCCCCAAAATGCATTAGAAATGCCAGTGGAAAGTCCCCTTTATGCCCAAATCACCAGGTCCCCTCTAAACTATTGCTAGCTTCATCTAGTTTAGACTCACACATTTCTTTCCCCCTAATAACAGTTACTAGACTTCCTATTAAAATGAACCTGAAGCAAAACTCATCAGATTTACAATTAACATTCCGAAGTATTTCTTGTTTAACATTCTCCCATCGCTAATCATTTACCCAGTGACAAAGCGAGTTCAGTTGTTTTATAAGCATGTGAGTCTATGCATGATAATTATGCAAAGAAAAACAAGCAAGATTCATAGGCTCACAAAATTTAGCAAGCAAAGGAAAAAGGGCATATTTTACAGGAAGGTTGTCACGTTTCCAACTTCCTTTCAAGCTGGCCTTGTATTTCCAAATCCTGGATTTCCAATCAAAATTTGCTCAGCTCAAAAAAGTTTCCTTTTGATACTTTCTTCCCTTGGTATCTGGACAGATTATCAGCAAGAAACAAGTTCCTTCTTTCCTCACTCTAAAACCATTTGGCTGCACAGAGTTCCCCAAACAGACAGCAGGAGACTGATGCTTACAGAAGAAGAAAAAAATACCCAAAACACCACAAAACAAGCAAGCAAAGAAGATAAAAAAAGGGAGGAGGGGAGGATTAAATACACCATTAGTGAGCACTGCTATAGACATCATAAAAATAATTATTTGAGCTCAATCACAGTATAATTCTTAATTCATCTCTGCTGCATTTCACAATGTTTTTCTTAGTAGGTTTAATCAAAATTTCCAGAATCTCCTAAGATACTTCGATAATGACACGCACCCTTAATTTGTTAAGCAGCAGCAGACTGGATTTAAGGTTTGCTTTGGCTCAATCGTTACGCATTAAGTAATTAGATTTTCCTTGTTTTTTAATAGAGGATAAACAGGTTGCTCATTTATGACCTAAAATCAAATCTGCGCCCCCTCCCCTTTTTACCCACCCGAACATTTCTTCTGAGGGGACACCAGGAGATGACTGATATCAAAACCAGATACCTGTTGGCTCCCTTCATGCTCAATGGCGTGAACACAAGAAGCTCCTTCTCTCCTGCTCACCGAAGAGGCCCTGTCCCCATCACTCATTCCCTGCACTGCTGCGACTGGCACCGGGTTCATGTTTAAAGACCAGAAAAGGGAGGAATAGAGGCACCTGGCGTCCGCCAAGAATTTCCAAGATTATATTGAAGATGAAGGAAAGCAAGAATAAAATCTAAACAATCAGCAAGGCAACAGCAGCAACAACATTAACCTCGTGTACCTCTGATCAGCCCCTGCAAGACTAGAAGCAGAAACAACTGTCACGTATGAGGACAAAGCAACTGCTCCAGTCAGGCAGCCCTCAGTTCAAAATGCGACAGCGATGATGCACTTCGTTTACTCGAGTGCTCAATCAACAGCGGATTCTGGTTAACCCAGAACAGTAAGATTACGGCACAGAGGAGGAAACCGAGTTAAGAAAGTCAGTTTATACAAACACACAAATAGTACCTAAAAAGGAAAAATTATATTTTACTTTGGCCGCCCCTCCTGTAATGCCTGAACTCTCCTTTCCTAGGAACATCTGAGCTCATTTCACCTAGCAAATTCTCAGCAACCACAAAAATCTAGGGCACGGGTGCCGTTCTTGATCTCTCTTGCCCGAGTTTTGAGACACTGCAGTTCTTGCAAGTTGTGACCTTTTTATTTATATAGCTCAAGTTTGATACACTGTGTTACAAGCACTTTTAGACTGGTGACATAAGAAAAGCATGTGGTGGATGTTCTCTAGACGCTTGTGACCTAAATGTCTCTTCCGTGGTCCCCAGCTACTGTGAGGAACTACAACTGATTACAGAGGTGATTCCTTCATAATTCCCCTTTGTTCGGTACTAGAGAGACCACACCGGGAGTACTGTGCCCAGTTCTGAGTTCCCCAGTACAAGACAAACATGGACAAAGGGGATCAAGCCCAGCAAAGCACCACGATGATGATTAAGCTATGGGAGTACCTGTCATCCAAGGAGAGACTGAGAGAGCCGGGACTGTTTAGCCCTGAGAAAAGATATATAATAAAGATATATAATACTTTGGGGCATCTTTCATTGGNAGTGATTCCTTCATAATTCCCCTTTATTCGGTACTAGGGAGACCACACCGGGAGTACTGTGCCCAGTTCTGAGTTCCCCAGTACAAGACAAACATGGACAAAGGGGATCAAGCCCAGCAAAGCGCCACGATGATGATTAAGCTATGGGAGTACCTGTCATCCAAGGAGAGACTGAGAGAGCCGGGACTGTTTAGCCCTGAGAAAAGATATATAATAAAGATATATAATACTTTGGGGCATCTTTCATTGGGTACAAACTTCTGTTGGGAAGGAGTAAAGAAGCTGGCAGTCAGACTTCTCAGTCCCAGTGATGGGACAAGAGGTAAAGGGCACAAACTGAAATCAAAGAAAATACTTTTTTTACTGTCAGGTTGACTGCAGACAGGCTCCCCAGGCAGGCTGTGAAGTTTCTACCCACAGATACCCAAAACCCAACCGGGCATCATTCTGGGCCCCTGCTGTACTTGACCCTGCTTTGAGCAGGGGGGTTGGACTAGATACCCTGAAGTCCCTCCCAACCTTGACTATTACATAATTCTATGATAATTTATCTTCCTAAAATACTAAGCACAGCAGCTAGAACAAAAGGGAAAAATAATCATCGGATAAAGGATAACAAGCCTTTTCGCTCCTCAGAGCCCTCTTTAAATTATTGAATCTCAAAGTCTCAGGGTGGGAGTTTGAACATGTAACATTCCAGGTATTTAAAAATGCCATTCAATGCAAACCCTCTTGACTTTCAAGCCAAACCTTTAATATTGTATCAGACTCAAAAGACGAGTTCCACATAAAGAGCCAATTTTAAAAGGTACTGAGATGCTTTAAGGTATAGGCAAGCACATAGCGGGCCTCTGAAGTGTCCTACATATCTAGCTTCTGCTGAAGACAAGATGACGATAAACCATAACAAAAGGTACATAAATGCTTTATACAGGATGGTAAGAGGTTTTGGCTTTGTTTTCTTTCTCCCAAAGATCTCAGAACATATCTATTACACTGGGTCTAGTAAACACAAGTAAGATTAAATTGGGCCATCTATATCCCTACAGAAGAAGTTTGGTAAAGTAATAAGGATGCACTTACAGTGACAAATCGAATTAAACAATGGGTAGTTTTATTTAAAAGCAGTAAGTCAAATTAACATGATGTCCTCCTCTTCTAACACAATTACCAATCTACACAAGAAAAAAAAAACCGCATCACCTCCCCCAACTGTGTTCACAGAGACAGCTGGAAAAAATAGAGATACACACTACAGGATCCAGTAAGGAAAGGTGACACGAAGCCTAGAACTCAGAATATACAAATCACACTGTATAATAGAAAGGCCAGTTGATCCTGGCCTTTAAGGATCAACTGTATAAGTCAATAGATCATTCACAAAATACAGGGTCTAGAGATATTTCGCATGCCGTATGTTCACAGCAGTTAATATTAAAAACAGCCATAGAAAATAAATCTACAAGCCCGCCATTCACAGGGTACAACTCTAGAGAAAACTGTTACAGAGTTCAAGCTTGGAAAGGTTTACACATTCACACTGCTTTATACTTCCTGCAAATGTTTACGTAAGTTGATATTTTCCATTGCTGTTGCGACTCCTGTCACTTGAAACACTACAATAACAAACTGAAGCGTCAGTACAAAGCCAGAAAGAAAACAAGACAAAGCTCAGAAAGAACATAGCTAAGTCTGAAATGAGAAGACACCTGCACAAATATTTTTTTCAATTAAAAAAACCCCAAACCCCAAAACTTTTTCAAGTGAAGAATAACCTCCCCAAAACGTAGAAATTAAACTGAAAGTCTGGATAAAAACAAGGAAGTTCAAGCGCACTTATATTGCACAACAAAGGATTGGTTTCTTTGTTATCTACAGTGATTTTTCATAAGACAACATTCACCAAAAGACAAATATTTAATATTACTCAAAAGCAACACTCGCTGTTTAAAGCTGTTCTGTAAGACCAACAACTCTGTTAACCAGCCAGTGTTTATAACGAAAACGTGCTTTTTATATCAGACAGTTTGTGCTAACTCTGCAACATTTACAGTTCGGTACACTCTGTACCGACAGTACTTGCCAGAAATTCAGCACTCTGAAAGCATTTTCCTATTTGTTAACTATTTCTTTCAAAATAGAAGAACTAATCACAGTATTTCAAAATTCTCTTTATAAATATTTAGCAAGAAATTAATTTGCCTAACAAAAATACACAGAAAGACTAATGTAAATATAACAACAGCAAAACAATTTAAACTCAGTAAATCATATAATCTGATGGTTTAGTTCTTCTCCAGAACAACACGAAGCCAAGCATTACCACATTACTTGCGAAATGCAATTCAAGAGAAATCCAAGAGTCAGTAGTAAAGGCTTCTTGTCTTTTCCCAGCTCTATTTCAAATGACCAGATAACATCCTAAAGTCCCTTCACATTTTAATTCTGTAGTCGTGCCCATTTTTTAATATTTAATAAGTATTAATGAAATGTTAAAATATTTAGTAACTTTAAAAGAGAAGGGTCGTTGATCTTACAGTTTAACCAACGGGCCAGGAACATGAGCGCTTCCTTGCATACAAGCAAATACCAGTGCTCAGGGTTGAAAAGCGCGGATGGCGTCACGAAAGAAACATGCAGCCACACACCTCCACCGGCCACACTCTCTCTTCATACCTAGAAGCTGTGCATGAAACATGGGGGCTTTCAACATTCGTGTGTAACTTCCAGACGTTTGGCAGCCTGCATAAATGACCGCCACAAGCCAACCCTGCAGCAGACCAGCAGAGTAACACGTATACAATCAATTCAATGCATCCTGGGTTCACCCGCTTTATTGTGCGCGTGTGGAACAGACTTTCCTTACTTGCACTCAAAGTCCAAGATGCAGCGAATCTCATGCACACGATGCACACGACACTAATGCACGTCATCATGACAAATGGTGTCTCTCGAGGGAAAAAGGGAACTAATGCCATCCATGCAGTACACCCACCGCAGACAAATCAAAAAATCAAATTATCACATCAGTATTTAAGAAGAATAAATACTGGGCAACCCTGATCACCTATTATTGCTCCGCCAGTTCTGGTACATGCAAAACAGATTCCTTTTGGCAGGAGCGAATGTGTTCCACGTACATGCTGGAGTACACCCCAGCCCCAAAAGGAAACAAAAGGGTCTGAACAGAAGGTTCACCGTTTAATTCAAAGCCGTGCATGGCGAGGGCTTCTGGTCCAGCCGAAACAAATCCCCGAATCTCATCTAGTGTATACTAGAGGACATTCAGCCCAATTGCTTTCATCTATTGAACTGCTTTTACTTCACCAAATTAATTACTAATGTAGATATCACCTCTGAAAAACTTAACCTACTTTCACAAAAATCTGATAATGTAATTTCTGCTTAAGACGACTGTGCCCTAGCACTTCTGTGTCTCACTCTCTTAACTTGGACACTGCACAGGGCAGTCAAATTCTTTGCAAAGCTTCCATTAGATAAACGATCATTACATAAACACAGCTACATTTTCACAGTACACATGTTTTTGAAAACTCTCTTGATACATTGGCCAGCTGGAACACTGAACAGAAGCTATAACCAAAGTTACAGTAGATGGCATAAAGTTTTGTGAATCCAAAGTTTCAGTATGTTTTTATTTGGCTGCAAGATTTCGTATTTCTGACATACGATAGGGATTTACAACTGCAAATGCTCAACATGCTACAGTGACAGGCTGAGACGATACTTACTATTGGCTTCTCCACACATTGCCAACAACCACAGCAAATAAAACGTGAGTCTTTGTACTCTGAATGCACTCTGTAGTCTTTTCTAACACATTTATACAAAATATCCTAACTTCTTCAATTTTCTTCAAGCTCTATATTCAGAGGCTTTAAAAAAAGCTACAGTTCATGGGATTTCAGGGTTGCATTTTCTGTTTTTTTTTTCTTTTTTCATTTTAAATGTATAATCTCATCCCAGATGTGGCATCAAAAGCACACAGCAGGACATCTTCCCAAAGCATTACTTTGTAGTGGTCTTTGTGTCATCATCCAACATTCTTAATCACATGAGGATTAGCATGGAGACTTAGCTGAGAGTAGTGTAAGCAACAAAAAGGGATACTGGATATCTGCTATTTTTAAACAATTCCACAACACCTCTCCTTTTACCAATTTGCCCCTGCTACCAGAACACAGACTGACAAGGTGAAGTGATAACTTCCATTTATCACTTGCACTGCCTATTCGTTTATCACAGCACACAAAGGCAATCGCAGACCCGAACTCCCTCCTCCTCAGTCTCACATCCTGGATAATCTCACAAATTAAAGTGCTGAGCAATCTTAGATTTGGTGGCCGGGGGGAAACACTAAATACAAACTCGGGCACCTTGGCTTGGCTAAGGTACCTTAGTGATCCTGGTTACAATTAGCTCAGCAGCTAAAAATCCCAAAGCAGGAGTAACCACGAGTATCGTCTAGTCTTACAGCAATCTACGGAAGAGTTTCCAAACCACTGTAAATAGCCAGGTGAGACCTTATATAATGATTCGACATCCAGGTAGAGCTCACCCATTCCATCAGGAAACCAGGACACAAACTAATTCCATTTGTAATGCAGGCAAACGAGTAAATTGGTTTATTTTCCTCCAGAGATCACAATAAACAGATGCGGGGAAAGTTGTCCGTTTGTAGCATGGGTCCTACACGTTACTGTTCTTACACCAAGGCTCCCTAACATGTGCAGCGCTGACACAGACGATCACAGAAAACCGTCTGACAAATTGCATGGATAACAACAAAAATCACTTTTAGGATACAGTCATTCATTATTCACCCTAACAGGCTGTTTTAACTGGCTACCTGTGATCAAGTAGTCACAATTCCACAAATTCAGAAACTGTATTGCCAAGTGTAATACGCAAACTCCAGAAAAGAAGAAACAGATATGCTGACAACATAACTTCAAGAGGAAGAGGAATGAAAAACTACAGCTCTGACACATGGGGACTAGCACTAACACCAAGATAGGTTTGTTCCGGCATGCAGTTACAAGACAGCGTAATACTACAAAAATCTTCCTATATGCAGATCACTTAAAAACAAATTAACAGAGGACTATTGCATAGTTACTCTGACTTACCACTTAGAATGCATTAAAACCTTTACTTTTCCAGACCAATATTTAAAACAAACAAGAAGCAGCAAGCAAACACAACCACTTCATTAAAGTGATTACATTAACTCTGAAAACAAGACTTATTCTGAGTGAATAGAAAAGAAATTGAAGGCATAAACACACTATAAAGAAAAGATAAAGTTATAAAAAGAATTGAGTTGATGATCTCACATCTAACAATTTCATTTAACACAAACGCTCCCCTTCTCACTCCTATATCATGACACAGTTACTACTTTAACTAGCAGTTAATACATGAAAAATCAGACAGATATCAAGCTAATAAAACACTAGCGAAAGTCTTAACCATTGCAGGACAGAGATAGACATGTTGCAAAGGAGTGGCAAAATTTGAAATAACTACCGGTAAAACCAAAGTTAAGTGTCAATACCAAGCATGATCAATACAAATGAAGACTTATTGTTGGGAGAACAGCTGAAGAGTCGCTTATGACACAGCCTTAGGTTACATAGCTGTTATTTCTGCTTTAAAACGCTGCGGATTGTTCCCTTACAATTTCTGTACCGTAGGCCGAGATCTGCTTTCCCCAGCCCTGTTCCCAAGGGGAGACTCTCAGCCCATTAGTTACATAAACTACTTCTATAGTCTTACTTACCTCAGTAGGTCATCTAAATATATGCAGCAAGATTTAAAAACTGCAGTGCAATCAAAGCACTTTTTCCAGAACAGAAGAGCTGACAATTTATAGGCTATTCAGTTTTGCATGCTTTTATCAGGCTAGTTAGTTGAAAGAAAATGCACACATAATTACTTAATCCCATTAAAACAAAGACAAACGACAGTACAAAACTACAGAGCTCAGCAGTTTGAGCCATGAAAGATTTTGAACTAACGTAATAATGAATCATGCAGCCTTATCAGTGTGCAGCTCCTTCCACATCCCTCTGTTATTTCAGCTAAATCAGCATCATGTTTCTTGTACATACCATTCAGCTATGTAAAACGGTATCTTTAATAATGAATAGCTACCATAGATTTTCCAATGCATGAGTAATCCAAGGTCTCAGTGAAGTGATTACATGTCAATTAAACTAAGCAATTAAATTCAGATGAAAATACGAAAAAGTCAGTTGCAGCTTCTCATATTTGGGGAGGGCGGGGGAACATAAGCACGAGGCCTACAGAGACAGCAAGCGGTAAAGTTACAGACTCCACTTGTTAAAAACAGCTGTTGATTTGCTGGGCAGGGGGTGTGTGTGTGTCAGCTTTTTGTGGTGGTTTTGGGGTTGTTCTGGTTTGGTTTGGTTTTTGGGGGCTTCTGGGGGGGGGGGCTGTAATATATCTACCATAGCCCTCCTACAGATTTTGTATTTTGCCAGTTTTGAGTTCAGGAACTTATTTTTAACTCGTATTCAGTGCCTCATGCTAACAGACAAAATGTAAACTGTACTCAGTTACTGAAGAGGGAAAGAAAAAGCAAACAACCTTCTTTCCTAGAGAATATATAACACAGGTTTGCTGCTAAGTTTACTACTGGGGAATAAGTAAATAAATAAAAACGTTAAATAATTGTAAAACCACAGAGAGAATCAAAAACTGAACTGACACAGATTCCCACTCAATTCAAGAGTTACTTCCTCAGAGATAGCAATGGGGTTTTGTATACATGTGTATATTTAATGTATCTATGAGCATTAAGATATTTTGGTTAGATTATTAACACACAATAATCTGAGCACTTTAATTTGAGAAGTTGTGAAAACACAGGATCAGCCATACTTAAAAGCTGAGCATCTCTCCGTGGCACAAACTTTAGACAGCTGCCTGGGCCAGGACATGCAAGTAAGCCATGAAGAGCGCTTGTGCAATGTTTGCTCACCGATTACATTTTGGGGGCTCTCCGAGAAACTTTCAGGAGGAGGCCAGGCAGGAACCCATAGACCAAAACGGGAGGTGTTAGAAATTTGAGTACCATAGCATATTCCTTTTCAAGCTAAGCAGTAACAACCTTGCAGGGAAAACATTTTTCTTCTCACTTTTCATGCTTTAACTGTGTTTTACCCCAAAAGAAATAATAATAAAAAAATAACACTTACTGCAATCTGGTTTAGTTTAAGAAAAAGATGAGGGAAGGAACTGAGCAATAGTTCTACATACACCTGGGACAGCAGATATCTGTCTAGAACTTACACATTTCAACAGATAGCTTCTCCAGGTACAAAGTCTCTCTAGAGGGACCTCTGAAACACAACGCTGTTTATCACTCTCAGCTTTTCCTCCTCTGCTTATTAGCTCCTGAACAAATTATTTCCCAAAGAATGGGAAAGGGAACAGACGACTGGGAACTCCTACATTTGGACTGTAAAGCTCTTCTGGGTATAAACTCTAGCTCCGAGTTTGTGCAGGGTCTAAGAGAACCAGAGGACCTTACTTCAGCTGAAAGCACCAACAAGCCTGCAGAAACGCAGCAGCAATGATATCGACATCACTTCAGGATACCACTTTACATTTTTAGCGTGTGCCACTACATAGGCCAGCAATTCACACTACCTCAATCCTTTTTCACGTTGCTGAATTACGATTTACCCCCACAATATATAGTTTCTGCATATACATCATTACACTCCAATATACTGCAGCCTACATAAAGAGATACAGCTGCCCACGTGAAGCTTACAACAATACACAGCACAAAGGCGAAACGGCACAGAAGTTTAAATGGCTCGTCAGGCTTAAAATTGAGCTACACTTCCTTTTCCCAGGAGGCAGACGTGTATCAGTCTCTTCCATTTTTTTTTATTTCTTCTGAAGTGACTTACCATGAAAAGGAGATAACTGTCATATTCACAGTTTAAAAGTTGCAGCACATATATTCTTTCCACTTATTACCAAAATAATCAAGCAAAGAAGAACCACTTTTGCTTTCCAGGTGTTGAGTTATTATTGTTTACTTAACGTTGCAGCAATGAAAAAATCTTCCTTTGCTTTTAAAAGAAAATCAGAATTGGACTGCCAATTGAGGGCTGCGAAGGACAGCAACAGAATCCAGAAGTTATTTTTAAGTTACACAAAATATAATGCCAGTATAAAATAAAAATAAAATGTTGTCTTTCAGTAAGCCAATTGCATGTTTAAGTAAATCTATAAAACTTTTGTCAGAAACACATATTGCTCTTGATAAGCGGCCTTTTAAAGTGGCAGAATTCCCGGGCGCATTCAGGAACATCACTGGAAAGAGTACGATTTTCAGTTAAGCACCTCATCATTCTATCCCAACTCAACATAGTCCAACTTCATACCCATTGCTTAACCAGAGCAGAGAACATCAAATACAGATGCCATACTTGTTTTATAATCACACTGCTTATTATCATTATTTTCTTGGAAATAGCATCCTTTTAATACAGAGGAGACAAAAAAATGACAGGGGAGACAAAACCCCACACACTTCCCCCTCACTTGCCTTAGAGAACAGTTTCCAGTGCATTTTGTTAACGTATGTTGCAAAAATATTGCATAGAATAAATTTCATTGAACTCAGAAGGGGCCAAGAGATTTAACTCCCATTCCCCAACTGGTTAACCAACTCTCCAGAACCATAAACACATAAGACTATGAGAGCTCCTGTTCCCTCTGCAGACACAGTAATAATTTTCATACTTACCATCTCTTTAGAGAGCATTAAAGATTACATACGAAATTCTTAAAGCTGCTCAAGTAAAAAAAACCAAAACCACTGTACTTTCACCACCTATGATTTGAAGTTTCCTTTGGTTGTAAAAAAAATCTATTACATTTCAGCAAAAACAGAGTGACTAGAATGCCATGGAACAAGTGAATTATAAAAAAAGAAATGTTTTCTCGAAAAGATAGAGATATTTATTTCTTGGAGTTCCGCTTAGAAACTGCCATACCTGCCACCTTCTGAGATCAAGTTCATCAATATACGCTCCTTAATATAGGAACTTCACACTTTAATTTCTCCAGAAATTTGGGGTGCTAACTTCACCTGTTGGTTGTTACCACTCACCCATCCATTTCTTATACAAATCTGCAGCACTTCCATTTGACCCCTTTGTCCCACTGACCATTCCAAAGCAAAAAAAGTCCCAAGATTTTGTGAAAATCCAGGAAAAGACTGGCAAATACCGTACCATTAGGAAACGGAANTTGGGGTGCTAACTTCACCTGGTTGGTTGTTACCACTCACCCATCCATTTCTTATACAAATCTGCAGCACTTCCATTTGACCCCTTTGTCCCACTGACCATTCCAAAGCAAAAAAAGTCCCAAGATTTTGTGAAAATCCAGGAAAAGACTGGCAAATACCGTACCATTAGGAAACGGAAGTAAGGGCTGCAAAGGTTTTTTAGCACAGATGGCTGTTTTCAGGCCACAGGTTTTCCATGCAGAGGCAGGTACTTCAAAACACAGCAATGGGCCACAAAGGGGAACACCTGAGTCTGGATGTGCCAGGATGCCAGAAGCAGCAGCGGTCTCATTACAAGTCAAAATTATGGATGGTAAAAGGCAGAAGTAAACCAAGCGAGCCGAGGGCTGTGATGCTCCAAACTTTGTCATCAGCTGTAACAGACACCGAATCGGCAACTCACCTCACACCAGCCTGTACCTGAACTAAGAGACTACAAAGACAATTGAAGCGTGTTTGTATGACTAAAGGGAACACAGAAGTCAATTTTCTGACACCAGACAAACAGAGCACAGGTAGCTTCATTACAAGCTACGCTTACACTGCTCAGCTGAAGTGAAAAAAATCTGAAGTGCGGTTCAGATCAACAATACAAAAACATTTCAGTAGTGTGCCTTTCCTCTAGCATGTACCTTTCCTTCAAACTACTTAAATGTTAACTACCGAAAAATCAATTTAACACAATTTCACTTGAAGTTCTAGATGTCATTATGAGTGACTGCGATACACAGTTGCTTGGTTTTTTTAGACAAGAAGCTAATATTTAACTAACATCAAAACTCCGCCCTTTTCCTATTGAAAGCCACAACTCCCGTGGGCAAAGAGCAAAGGTAAGAATTCAACATCATTCTTAAGCCATTCTATGTACTACACCTCAATTGTTTCGCACTTGCTCCTCCTCTTAATTCCATGCGAGGATATTTTTTTGTTTGCATATTTATGGCACGCTTTTTTGTAAATGACATATTAAAACTCCAGTGTGCCCTGTAATTTCAAATAAACATCAGGAAACAGACTTTATGTTTCAAAAAAATCTTCATACTCACGTCGCTTCTCAAATTTCACAGCTGACCACTGACATGCCGAACCATATATCAAATCTTAAAATTGTCATATGTACATGTTTCCAGGTATCCAATGTACTCAGAATACAGATTACTGTCAAATTCTTGGATAAGTGCACTTGTATAGTTAAGTCCACTTAAAGTGTAACTAGTCTCAGAAATGGGGTATAAGAATTTTGATTCAAGATTTACAATGTTCAATAGGAGCATTAAAATAAAGTAAGTAACTTTTATGTAATGGAAAGCATACCTCTCTAAAGAGAAACCACCGGTTAGCTTCAGAACAGTCCTGCTTCTATGTTTTCTATTTGCAACACAGTAGCACGTGTAAGTCACTAGAAGTTCATTAATTATTCTATATATATGGCAGTACCAAATGAAATGGTATGCAATTTTTTTTTAAATTATTTTTTGAAGGTGGCATTTCATATATTTTTCAAGATGAAATTTACCACTAGCGCTTACCCTGTGTTCTTAGAATTACTCAGTACATGAAAATACAATCATCAGTAATGAGCTCTATTAATGCAGATTTCACTTCAAGCTAACTTAGATTTACTTCACACAGTTAAGTGAGTTCATTTCACTGGGAAAAAAAACATTCCCTGAAGCAAAGAACATCAACTACTGTGGATGATATTGCCCAACACATTGCTGAAAAACAAATTCTACTGATTGGATTTTTTCATTTTCCCCCCCTCAAGCATTACTTTTAAAAATACAATCTTTTAATGATTGTTTAATTTTCATATAACTAGAATACAAAACCTTTACATACTGCTCTGCTGCAGCTGCAGCATAATGTCTCATTTTTCATGGAAAAAACCTAATTACGTGGTTCACTGAGTTGCCTGTGGTAACACATCAATTTTATTTACATTCAAAAGTTGGACTTCGGTTTAATCTCAACACTAGTTAATTCCAAGCACATTTTATACAATAGTTCTCTCCAATTCATCAGTAATACCTCACTCTAGCTTTTATTCGAAAAGGATTCTGAGCTCTTATAATCTTGTTTCGGATTTCCAGCACTGTCTATGCGCTACCACATTTGTAGCACCGATTTCATTCCACCCTGAAACGTACACGGTTTGCTATGAAGTCGTCTTACTGAAACAGTTCTGCAAAAGGATCATTAAATGGTCACTACAGAATGCAGCTATTAATGTTTCACAATGAATGCCAATTCATTTTTCCACAAAAACACAACAGAAAAACAATAACTATTGTGTGGCCAATAAAACTTAAAGACTAATTACTCAATATTTCAACTATTTCAATTGAATGAAGCTTGTATTTTGAAAGCAGGAAGATTAAAAGGAAAAATTATGGCATTCATTAGAGAATTTCTTAGCTTTACCTCCCATCAGTGCCCTTCCTTCAAACTATTTTCAGAAAGTAATTTGTTGCAATTGACAATAAAACCTCCAAATTTCCCAGATATGAAAAGCCTTAAAATGTTAATTCTTCAGAGAGAGAAGGAAAAAAAAAAGAGAAAGACAGAAAGCGTCAGGCTGTCTTGCATATGACCCTTAAGCAGACTTCGTATCTTTTGGTTATGTTTTAGACTAGGATATTGCAGACTGTAAAAAGGGAAAAAATGCAGTTTGTTAGAATGGTATATCATTGACAATGGATTCCCGAATGCCATATGTATTCCTTTGATCCCACTCTGAACACTGATACTCACTTGATGTCGAGAGAAAATCCACTAAAGAAAAAAAAAAAAAAGAATTAAGGAAAAGTTAAGCGCAATCTGACTTCTAAATGAGACAGATTTGGTTTGTTTTTGTTTTTTTTTTTTTTTAACAACTCATACCCTCCTTGCCTATAAACATAAACAGAATTTAAAGTAAAAAGAGGGAAGAAGTTGAGGTGGTAGGAAGAATATTTATTTTAAAAATAAAATGAAGACATCTTGCCCAGACACAATAAGGCTCTTGTCAACTGCATGTGTATAAAAGGAGCTGGCATTTTCCCATGAAGCAATTCCTTAATCCCAAATGATGGCATAATAACCTCATTTAATATGCCTCCTTAAAAGAAAAAGTTTATTTTGTCTAAGCTAAACTTCAACTGGCAATCACTGGACACCAATTAACAGTGTCAAATATAAGGGTCACAGAACAATTCTGCAAGCTGAGAAAGTACAAATTCACTTACAAATCTTATCTTCTTTCCAAAAGAATGTAAAAGTTTAACTTCGTTTTCATGTCTTTGGAAATAATCTGTGCAAGGCAATTAAGAAAATGCAAATGGCTTATCTTATTGAAAGTAATCAACCCAGAAGCAGACTTTTCAGTAACTTAATATTCCAATAAAGTCCTCTGTCATATGAACCTACTTGCTAATTCCACTCTTAACTCAAGAGCCGGCAATTAACCATTTTCAAATTTAACTTCGAATTATTAATAAGTGGTACTCAGCTGCTTGATATTTGTAGCTTCTTTCTAAATTGAAAGCCTTCAAAAATACTTCCATTTCAGCTCCTGCGAGATTCCTGTTATTCCTTGTTCTGCTTTTCCATATATTGGCGGTCTCACTCCAAAGAATACCGAGCACGACAATAGTTATGGGTTTTATGTATTCCAGAGTACATTAAACAAACTGGTGTAATACACATGCCATGCTTGCACACCCTTCAACCAGGCCTACTAAAGCAGGAAACAAGGAGAGAACCTCTTGGTAATGTTAAGAAAGTATCAAAGCTAGCTGTAATGCAATTTCAGCAGCAAACACTCCCTTCTTTCCCGCTTTCATATTCTTATATTAGAATGAAAGATTTTAGAGCACTTTCATTAAAAGCAAGACTAATAATTTGTACACCCGTTTCATAGGAAGGGGGGCTTGTTCTTGATTTTATGCATTGCTTCACACACTTAAAATATGTTTTGATAGTCAGGAACACCTTCTCATTCAATAATTAGCATGTGTTCTTAACTGGTGTATAGCGAGGTATTTCGTATCTCCCAAGAGTTCCCAATTCCTTACACCTACAGTAAGTCAAACACAGTACCTTGGAAGAACCTTAAATAGATTATTTCAAATTGAAACAGAAAGTAAAGGAGATGTACATTAGCTGAACCAAAAAAACACCTATTTTTCTTTTTTTTCCTCAAAATTCAAGTTTTCCGTTATTTTTCTTTAAATTCCAAATACTGAAAAACATCATCTCCTTAACATTTACAGGTTGAATATGTATTTGATTTAGCCTTAACTGATAAAATAAACTTCAAAATCTGCAATTTAATAAGTGAACATCAAGCACTATCTAGCTCTAAGGAAAATACCTAAATTAAGCTCCGCAGGTTATTCTTCTCAGGAAACATCCTTGAAAACATAGCTGGCATGCTCTGTTTTCCTGTACGTGAAAATCTACCCATCAGCAATTTGCAAGTAGAGAAACAATAGCAGAATACAGTCTGGGCCACAACTGTACGGTCTTAACGTGCATGCCTTGCAAAAAGGCCTTCCTACAGCTAACATTTTTTCCTCTCAACATTTATCAGCACATGGGGATTACAACTGTGTCAGCCCAATATGCCAAGAATTCATAAACAGGAATGAACTGAAGCTCCGTGTTTTTCCTGTCACAGATCAAATTTTAAATACGTTTTCAAGCTTACCAAGCTGTGAATATCCTGAACAATAGATGTCCAGGAAAGATTTATCTAATGAATACGAGATAATCTATTCTTCGTAAGAGTTTCCATCAAAACAGTGATGTTATACATCCAATATAGTAAAAAGGTTATTAGTACCTTTTTTTGAGGAAGCAACTCCAGCAATTAATGGATCAAGTGCAATATTGCAGACAATACACAGGCCAAAACAAAGAGTTTGGCTCAAAAGACATCAACATGCAGAAAACCAGTATCATTATATATACACCACCTTTCCTTCACAAGCCCTTCCTCCTACAACAAAAAGGTTGCAGGGCAAGAACTGTCAATCTGATCTATTTAAGTGGAAAACATTTTTAAGTGAATCTTAAGTGAGACTGAGTCAAGAATTAACTGCAACTTTACCAACACTTCAAGGATGATGGTCCCAAGAGCAGTAAAATGATAAAACTGTATTTATTTTCTCTCAAGGAGCTTTGTACGGTTAAACTTCTATTTTGAAACTACATGATGAAGCACTTGTCACAATACAGGGTCTTCACTGCTGTGCCATGCATTGCTTAGGCCAACAATAACGGCTGGAGGGTACAGATGGGTGTCTGGGGTTTCTCACTGATGCCCTAAGTTCCTCATATTCGTTTGTCTTGTCTTCATAGCTTCACAGAGGAACACATGTGACAGCAATCCCAAATACCTACCAGAATCGCTGATTTAAGGCAAACAAGCTATTAAGTTGATAGCTCTTTAAACAGAACTGCATCCTTCTATCAAACGCCCAGAATCTTACTCATTTTCATGATTCTGTCTGAATATTAGACAGCCTTCCAGAGTCCACCTCCAGGGTCATGTTTACAGCCCCCAAGGCTACGTTCTCAGTAGCGGGGCACATCATAATCCCTGCACTATTCCTGATAATTCAAGTATTCTGTACCACAGATTCAACAGACAAAGCTGAAAACATCCACAAGCTCAACATGCAGATTACATGTTTATAGACAAAACAGTCAGACAAAAGGGTTGTTTAAAATGTCAGACGTTAAGCATTCTCTGCAAAAGCCAAGAAGGCAATTAAGGAACAGATATTACCTTCTTATAATCTATGTGGAATGCCTAGGGTACAAGGAGGGGGTGGGAGAAAAGAAAAAACCCAAGAGTCAAGTATATATTCTCTGTGGTGCTCCAGATGGTATTTGGTCACCAAATGCAAATGAGATCACTGCAACTTGCAAATCTACAACTTTCCTGTCAAAAAACCTGCCAACAGTAAGATACTACCTCCTCTCTATTCCATTTCTTCTGTAGAATTCACAAACAATATTTTTACAGGAAAAGGTACAGCAGCTGTAACACTTGCCAAACCTCTTCAGGCAGTAATATCATTAAATAGCATTACCCTTGAGAAAACAAAACTTCCACAAACTAAAACACTCTTAACTTTATCAAACTCCATTTTTATTCTCCCACTGTGACCCCATAACAATTAGCTTCTTTCACTTGGGACCGAATAATGATCTTCCGTTTTTCTTCAAATTTAAAATCCAAACGTAATACAAAAAAAAAAAAACCACGACAGCTGAGGCTGGCAGGAAAAAACCTGTAAGAGTACGTACAAGAGACACACCTATGAAATTCACAGCTGTCTAGCTAATCTAACTATTTAACTGATCTATAGCTGTTCTGCAAATAAATGTTTTCACTTAATCTCCCATGACAGCATTTCATTATCCACGCAGTTTTGTAAAGCTACTACATTATCAAGAGTTCCTAGTACCTCCTGTTTGTAACTACTAAGTTGTTTTCCCTATGACTGTTTGAAATTCTTTTATTAAAGGCAGACCGTTGTTTCCCAAATCATCTATCTTGAATGTTACAAAGATAAGGCAACCGACACAGTTTGTGTGCAACACTTCTAAAAGTGTTTCTGAAGGAAACGTCTCAGGCTGGGCTCCTCATCTGTTTAATCAAGGTACTAAAAGTCAGACAATATTATTTAAATGACTCTGCTATTTAGAGAAATCGGTAGTTCTAATTTAGACTTGAATGAATAAAAGATAAAGATTTAAATACAAGTTGCCACTAAATTTTTATTACCCTAATGAAAATTTCACTTTGAAAGCACAAGTCCTAGGCAGGAGAAGAGAAATTCAACACACTGGGAGCAACTTCATGAGAATTCATGATCTCATTAACAGCCATTATTTTCTAAAGTTCATACAGCTCAAAAGACAGGACTAGTAAAGCTGAAAGTGTTTTGGATAGACTCTAGTCTTCCACTGGGATTTGCAGTGTCACATTTCTGGGACTTGTACTCCTAAAGGTAGGAGTACAAACACAAAACCAAAGCTATGGTCATTGAGCTGCAAGACACCGACCACTGCGACAATCCAAGCCACACGAACAAGATTTTAAGCCAATGTAACTTATTTCACGACTAGGTTACAGCAGAACAAACGCCATGCTATGGTGGCTCACCTGACAGGCAAGTAAATTACTCTGCTTCAGTGACTGACTTATTTTCTGTTTGTACGCCCACATGCAAAGTCTTTAATATTTTCAAGAGCATGTCAACTCAGGAAACTAATTTCAACTATTAAATATTTCAGTACTGTGGTCTGCTTACACAATAAAAAGCAAACAAACCTTGTTTCTTCTGCCTGGCTGCTGCACGAATCATCGAACACAGTGTCCTTTATCATATTTCAAGGAATCCATGTACATAAATGCCTCATTCTGGCAGAATCTCATGCTCAGTATTTTGTCAATACTGATGTTTGAACTCTAAAAAACTACTGAAGGGAGCAAGACAGCTGTATCAGCAGGAAAGTATATACTTTTACAATTACCTCACTTTAAATTATTATCTGATAAGTCACTACAAGCGTTTCAACGTGCTTTTAATCTACAACAAGTAAACCTATCATTATACTATTTACATACACCACAACGAATTCCTAAACCTGCAGTGGAAGAGAGCAGAAAAGGAGATTACATCCCCAATTCTTGTAGGGTCCTGACAATTAGCAAGAGCGTATTTCTTCTTCTTTCAAATACCATGTACTTCATTCCCCTAAATGAGTTATGCACAGTCCTTCTTTCTCCACCTCCAAACTCAACTTTGCATCTCATCACATCCCTCTGCACAGTCTTTTTCTGCCAGACATTTTTACTTGAATGTGAGAGAGCACTGCAAGTAAAGATCTCTCAATGACAGTGGTACTGTACCAGGGTAGACACATGTTTTCAGTACACTATGCTCAGACTGATAAAAAACAGCGTGATACTGCTGCTACCGATACTTAAAAAACAGTGCTCTTGCAGACAATTTTCAGATTTAATTCAGATTTAATACACTTAAAAATGATTGCGCTAAAGGCTCCCGGCCAGACGCTTCATAAAATCTTAGACCATGCAAAAAAATGTGTCAAAGTGATGCTATTCTCTGTTTGCTATACTCTGTCCCATACTGTACTCGAGCAGGTCCAGCTATTAATACATTTAAATGCTTCACCATACCATTGCTGCTCCAAGCAGCATTGTATTGTTGCAACCAAGATGTTAGATATAAACAAGCTACATCAATTTATATCAGAAACAGAAGATATCACCTTGCAACTCCCCTAAAATAAAAAGGCACTTAAGTCCCATACACCGCATTTGAAATATTAAGTAAACTATTATTTCACAAAGAGAAAAGCATATATTATTAATATATATAAGTTTCGCTGGATAAGGAGAAATATTACCCACGCCTTTATTCAAAACAGGTGCCTCATAAAAAAATTAACATCAGTGGAATGGCTTGGTGCAGCACTTCTGAGCCATCTCTTTAATTATACATGATCACATAGCTACCTGCATGAAATATGCCTAAAGATACACAGTGTTTCACATCTGTGATTTCACAGGCTATATTACCAAATAAACAATCTGGTATTCATGAAAGTATGAAGTTTGTAACAGTCCAAATATAGGTGGTCAGAACAGGATAACGAATAAGAAAATGAACATACCATAACCCAGGACCAAAACAGTGCGCAGGAAGAGACAGGGAGATAACGGACAACTAAAGCACACTTCAGAAATACAATATTCTATGTATCTGAACTGGCATACAAATTTTATCACCAAGTAACTGGAAAGACCACCAGGATGAAAATTTATTGCAAAACACAAGGATCTGATCCTTATTATTGGATTGGGAGGTTTTTTTATTACAATTATTGTTCCAGGATTGATTAACTTCCGTTGTTTTCATCCAAGACAGAAGTAAGATAGAGGCAAGGATTCATGCCGTCTAATAAAACACCTTTTAAAAGTTAACATTTTCAGGCAAACTAGGACTACTCATAGCAACAATACACCATTGAAAAGAAATTAATATAGAGTTGATATAGTCAAAACCAAAAACGGATCGCAACCAATTAAGTTAGTTTTGGTTCTATCACTCTAAGGCTACACATTCTGGAGACGCTGAGGACAATCCAAGTTGCACAAAACTTACAATCACATAAACTTATCACTGTCACCTTTGTCCCATCTTCCTCTTCCTTCGTTGTATTACATTCACTGTTGCAACTTGCCTCCATTTACACTCAAATCCTGTAGCATGACCAACGTGGCAAGTTCTGACCTTGCAGATTTACCTGTGGTGCCACAGAGTTCACCTGACTCTATAGTACAAGTGTTTTATTCCGTCAACTATTACCCTATGCCAGAGTTTATTTTTTTATTATGACATTTTGAAATAGAATTTCCTCTAGTTTTACAGTACATCTAAGATTTCACAAAAATCTAAGTAATGATGTTGGATATAACTCTCCTAAGTTCATTTCTAGTTTTATTTTGCACTTTATCTTCAGATCACTTGCAGCAGACACGTCAAATTTACAAGCTTCTTTTTTTTTTTCTCCTTTAGGTCTTAAAACACGAATTGTGACAAAAATCACATATGGTAGCAAATAAAAGCCTTTAATGACAAAGTTCCTTTTTCACTGGAAAAACTATAAATAAATCAAGAAACAAAGAAAGAGAGTAACTTACTGTGCAGTTCACGATGTATCACATCTACAAGGTTTGGTTCATCTCCCCACCAGAATATCCATAGCTCCTTACAATCCGGTTTGACGTCACGGCGCCACACACAAAGCAAATTGGCCTGCAAGCAGCGGATGAAGCTGAGCAGAATTGGATCATCCTGTGCTGGGGCTGAAATGATAGGGCCACAGTCCCCATGACCTTCAAAATTGTACCTACGCCATTTGATGCCTGTGAGTTCAGCCTATGGAAAGAAGGGGGGGAAAAAAAAGAGCCATTAAATCACTCTGTTTCAAAATTAAGTTATATTCATAGTACTGGCCTGTTTCATTTTCACTGTTTTAATTCCTAGAATTTAGCTCTAAGCAGTCAAAGTCAAAAACTCCTCCTACTCCCTTATTTTCCTCTTTTCCCCCTCAAGGGAAAAGGAAAACAGTTTTTGAAACAGTACTGAATAAACCCGGCTTACTCCTGCATTTAGGTTTTTCACCACAACTCGACTCATTTCCAGCAGCTTCACTAACTTCTAACCTCCCTGTTATCTTATTGTAATCTTACAAATTAGAAGGAAAACAAACGAGCAAACAGGGAGAGGGAGTAAGGCGCATTCCCTACGTACTGCTTGGTGGTCAAGTGAGTTCAGCGTCAGCCCAAAAGTTGACCACTTGATAGTCACAAACAGAAAGTACTACAGGACATAAGAAAGCAAGTGACATACTGAAAATGGTGAAGTACACTTTCATATTGTGATGTTACAGGTCCACCACATGTGCTTTTTATTTCTATTTTTCTCAAATGAACAAAATAGGAATAAGGGAAGTTGCCATTTACTGTCTCTCAATCAGACAGAATTCTCTTACTAACCATAAAGGAAGAATAAAAACAGGAAAACGGCTATCCAGACTTTCAGGAAAGATTTTCTTCTACACAGGCTGAAAAATCTGAAGGAGTGTAAGTATCCCTCTGGACAGCAGTGTGCACAAACAACTGCCGGGGAAGAAGCCACCAACGTACTCAAACCAGGAAAGAGTCAGCAGCTAGAGCCAGGTCAGCAGAGCAATAGTTCTAATTTTTTTTTTTTTCTCTTTTCACCTTTAATAGCAGATACTCACAGCTGTCACATTCAGTTTCCCTTCTTCTCCAAGATGTCCAGATTGCTACCTTTTTATCTACTTCTATTACACTGCCCATCGCACTCTTCCCTGTCAGCCTGCTGTCCCCTCCCACTTGTTCTCCGCTCCCTGTTTGTCCCTCTGAGCGTTTCTGTGTGCTCCTTTCTCTCCACCTTCCACTGGCTCTGGGAGCCCACCCAGGACACGAGGGGAATACTCCTGTGACTTCATCTACCTAGCGTGAGTATCATTGTCAAATAATACTCTGGTATATATATACTCTGCGTTCACAGTGGGCTTGTATTCTAGTTTCTGACCCATGTTACCACATTCTCACTGCTGTTATTACCTCTCCTGCTTAATTTACAGTATTCACACCTTCACTTTGCTGCTCAGAAATAACCGCTGTGCTCAGCTCTAAAGTGGTCCTACAGGAAAAGCCAGCTGGTCTACAGCAACAAGCTGCAAAATCTCAAATACAGCATCTACACCTTTGACAAGAAAAGTCATTGCCAGGGAGAAGCGGAGGAAAGACATAGCAGTGGAAACACTAGTGTAGGTAAGCCCGTCGCCCACCCCCTGCCAGGTAATAAATTAAGCTGTATCTAAACAGTAAACATTCCTTTTCCTTCTCTGGACAGTACGTATAGAAAATATCAACAAGAAAAGGGGAGAATTTTTACTCCTAAAGAAAACAGAAGATTCGCAGATCACATATTCCTCCTGTTTTCATCATCCACACAAGGACACTTAACCTACTCGCCTACGCTGCTCCTCCAACACCCATGCTACATGTCATATAAGGAAGGATCTCCCTTTTCAAGTCCACAAACTTAGTCCGTTTAGAAGTTTGAACTCCAAAATTTACTTCCTTCACCACAATAATTAGAAGTAGGCTGTTACTTGTTCAAGAGCTAGCTGGTTAACTGCTGAGGAGCTAAAGGTGGTGTTCATCAAACCAACAACACAAGCAAAAAACCACTTGTAATTCTTTGATCTTATAAATATATCCTCTAAAACAGTTGAACCTCGTTCTGCCTGTACATTGCCTAGCACAGCAGGGTTCTGGCCCATGGCAAGAGCTCCTGTGACTATGCCTCGAGGACTATCTCCCCAAACACTGATTACCCAGACTGCCTATTTAATTTTCCTCTGAAGAGGCCTCACCAGGCACACAGGAATAGAGTAGCTGACGTCCACTGGGAAGGGGGAAAATCTGACAAAACACTGAACAGCAGTGAAATTGTTTTTCTTTTTTGCATGCCCCTAAATCACCAGTCATTTTCACCTCCACACTGCAGAAGCGACGCTGCTGTCTGTATCCTATCAGCGGGATACCAGCGGCGGTTGAATCACAGACAGCACTAGATTATCCCGGCTGAAGACCTTCTACAGCCAGCACTTCCGCTTTTGCACTTGGACTGAAATGCTGATCAACCATTCAAAAGTGTTGGGGAACTATGGAAAAGCAAATCGGGAAAGATAGCCAAGACTGGCCAAGATGCACAGCAAATATGCCATGTTCCTGGCACAACAGAGGGCATGGGAGCACGGGAGGAAGACACAAAAGAGAAGGGCAAAAATTATTTTTTCACAGTAGGGTGCTGTGTAGCACTGGAATCCCTCAGACATTACATGATACTCTTAACAGGAAGTACTTACACATGCTTCTCCAAAACATCTACACCTGCTCTACATGGATCTCAATCTACAGCTTGGAAAAGAAACGTGCAGAGTTTCTGAACGACTATAATGAACATGACTACAAATCACAAAACATCAAAGATTAGTGCCAGCATAGGGAACCCAGGAAAAAAAATGTTAAATGTTTATGTTATAATCCACTAGGAACATATGGTAAGTCACAAAAAACATGGAACAGGAGGATGACAAAAAAAACCAAAAAGCCCAACCGAACAAAAAAGGATACTCAACAGCACCACTCGCTTGATCAACGCAGCAACAACTAGAGATCAGCTGTTTGAAACAGCAGATAAGCTCTTGCAGCATTCTGGCAGCTCAGAGGTATCAACCTGTAACATCCCATCCATATTATAGATGAAACACAGCGAAGAAAAGCATATAGAAACCAGCAGAGCTGCATCCAATTTAATTCTACACTGACAAACTTCTGGAGTGTCCAATTCTACAGACTGTGAGGAATGACTAACTACTATAGCTAACAAGGATCACTAGCGACCACCCACACACAAAATTACTCCCAAGAAAAGGAAGTGGCAAGTACTGGGGGTTTTGGACTTAGCAGCAGCGTAAAACGACATCTCACACACCGTTTGCCAGTCGAAGTTGCAGAGACGCGGTTCAGTGCATTTCGCTGGATATATCTGTTTCTGTTTAAAGTTTTAATAGGTAAGCATCCATACTAATCCCTCAGAACTTCTAGATTTTGTCCTCATGTTAATTAAAACTGAATTCCAAAGAAGATCTGAATCTAGAAGTAGTACACAAGGGAAGATCGCACTAGAACACTTACATTTATCCTGTGCCTCTACAGATGTTCTGTGCAAAGTATTTAACATGCTATGGGGAGAACATCTGCATCCACATGGAGTTTTAATTAATTTATTTAAACAAAAAACATCACTAGTTTTAAAAGTCCTCAATTTGTAGCAGGTTTTTTACAGACAAGACAGTCAATGGCCTGTGGTTCTGGTGACTATTAAAGAACTAAACGTGGTTCCACTTACGCTGCATCAGCAGTGAACACACGCTGCTACCAACATGGCAGCCTCTTCCTCATCCCCAGCCTTGCATTTCCATCTCCAATCTGACATAAGATCTAGTGGCCATGCAATCATTGGGTGAATGGAATCAGTTCATCAACTTAAAGATGAGAAACAAAAAGAAAGAAAGAAGTTCATCAGATCAGCACACTGACAGCTTACCCTGCAGCCACATAATCACTAGAGCACACAGAAAAGCAGGAGTGAGAACACACAGCTGAGAGCAGCAGCGGAGCGGGATCTCCCCTTTCAGCGACAGCTCCAATCAGATAAAACTGAACATTAAATGGCACACAGAGGCTGTTGTTAATGTACACCTTAAACCAACACAAGCATGCGCTGGTGCCAACAGCAGTCCTGGACTGGCCTGCCTTCCCTGCATCAGTCATCTGCTCCTAACTTTACCACCTCTGCCACTCCAGCAGCAATGCTGTTCACTCTGAGGTGAACTGACTGAAAACCAAAAATACTGTATCTTCCTCTACTCAGATCAGTCCCCATACCTGGTTCATTAAATAGCCACAGAGGTGCTTATACCAGTAAGACAGAGGACAGCAAAGCTGGACACAGAATAAAGGGTTTGTAAGACACCTGTGCTACATTCACCGGGCCAAGCCTGTAAGGGAACAGATAAATCAGATCTCTATGTCTAAAAGCAATATCAAAAATCTTTACTAACACTCAACTTTTTACAGTAAAAATCCCAAGACACAGAAAGATCTGTTTCTGACATACCCAAAATCATCTATCAGGGTAGAAGAGTGCATTCAAATGCAAAATTTCATGCAGGCATCCAAACACACCCAAAACGTACCTAAGAAATAGGCATTAATGGAAACACAGCCATGGCAATGCTTTCATTCAGAAACACGGCCGTAGAAAGAATGTCATACGTAGTCCTTTGAAAAGGAGTGCCAACAGTTCTCCTTCCCTCAGCTGACTGTCCTAACCGTTACACTCTGCAGAGTGCAACGGCTTCAAAAAAACATTACCTAAGAGTATTCAAACCTCTGATGTCCCCTACGCAAGCAGAAGAGACAGAGAAAGCAAATCAGCACTTTTTCTTACAACCATTAGTATGCTGCCCTGAATACAGACACCTTTGCATCCATCCGCAACAGCTGAGGGCTGGAGCCATTTTAACTCCAGGACAGCATCCAGAATTGCAAATTCCTAGTAGAGATAAAACCTAAGCTCTGATTCTTTCCCTCCCCCTCAGGCTTAAATCAGAGTAACAGACAGGCAGGAAGGGTCTTCTGCTGATCTCATAGTGGTCCATTCAGGTTGGCAGAGCTTAGGCTGCTAAAAATCACAATTCCCCAATAACGTTTTGCACTGCACAACTTGATTCTGGCACGCTACCAGCAACCCTAAAGATTTAATTAGTGCTGTGTAGCCACTGTGACTGTTTTCCTCTTCTGCAGTCCTCACAGATGGAACACAAACAAAACACATCTTTCACCTCCTCTTTTTTTTTTCCCCCTCATCTCCAACAAACACTTTTTGGACTACGCGTGTTGTATGGGAAACAGACAAACCAATTCTAAATGGACTTCTCCTGAAGACTTGAGTAATTCCACCCATTTTAATACACACAGCTCTCTTGGAGAGATTATACAGGAACACAGACGTAGCAGAAACAGAAAAAGGCAGAGCATTAAAAGTTTGAGAAATTCTTGTATTTGGCCACATCAAGTGTAAAGTAGAGTTATTTCTGTATTATTGTACCAGTCTACATTAAAAACATCTGAAATTACATAATCTCATGTTACTTTTCCTGCTTCAGATAGCACAGAAAGGTGAGAAAGGCTAAGGCAGATTCAGGCCACAGTGTAGAAAATCAGTACCTCAGTGTTTCCAAAATAGGAAGGATATACATGAAAAGGAGGCAAAGACGTATGGGAAAAGCTTGAAGGGTCTTATGAGCCAGAGGACTAGATACCCATCCCACAGGCCCTCAGCTCTAACTCTGACTTCCTCAATGACTTTCAACATGGCATTGTTCACGTCCCTTTATCTCTCTCTGCTCTATGTGAAACAAAACAATAACCAGGTATAAAAATACCTCCCAACTGCCCGTCCAAAAGGTGCCATTCCGACAAATTCAGGTCTGCACAGTGCTTCAAACATCAGTTTCTCTAATTCTCTTTAAGAAATGAGGCAAGTAATGTCAAAAGCAAAACAAAACCACACCAGATCACCTAAGCCAGGTATTTCTACAAACAAGTTTCATTTAACCAAAGGGAACATAAAAATGAAAAAGCGTTCACATTGCAGGCCCTTCTAACCAAGGGCAAGATGTTAAGTTGTGCAGGGCACCTTAAAATGCCGTATTTAGCAGCCTCTGCAGTTAGGCGCAATCTAAACATTTTCTTTAACCTAGATTTTTGTTTGCTTCTGTGTAGGATACCGTAGTTGTCAAGTGTCTTATGTTCCAATTTGAAGCATAAAATGTAGCTAAAAAAAATATGTAAATGCCATATATATTTGCCAGTTTTATTAGAGTCTCATCTTACAAAGCTTCATTCAAGTAAGTAGCTATTCTGAAGCCACTAGAGACTCATATTAAGGACTACTCACATAAGTAAAAATCTGCATAAGAAAGCCCTTAGTTCATAGTCCAAGAATTTAAACTGTAGTTAAAGGTGTCATGGGAATTACACCACCATTTTAATTAAATGCTGTAAGATCTTGCAGACAGATTCAAGATTAGCACCATCTGTTTTGGTTATAGCGTTTCATTTCACTACATCATCCTCACGCAGCAACAAAACAGCATTTCACACTCTACTCCAGCCATTTAAATACCAGATAAAATTTATGTCATCTTGATACACCTCACTAGGAAGGGAGGACAAAAGGACGGAGACAGGACGACTGAAAAATACGGTGTAACAACGTGTGCTTATGGGGTAGGCAAACAGACAGGCTGACAAGAACTCTTATGCCCCACTCCCACTGAAATAAAATATTTAGTAACATCTGCCTCAGTCCCTGTCAAGTGAATTGAAAGAACAGAGGCAAGGAAAAAAAAGAAAAACACATCAAGAAACAGAGGAGACGACTTCACTAAAAAAAAAAAAAGCTTTCTTCATAGCAATATATTACCTCTACACTCTGAGAAAGATTCCTATTTGGATAGCCCAACTTCTTAGGGTAAGACTGAAGCAGCAGCAAGCACCTGTACACAGACACTCTTACTCCTGGGTCTGTAACTCTCTGGGTTTGAAAAAAACCAAAACAAACCAACCATCTCAACCCTGTGCAGTCTCCTGACAGCAGATCATTTACCAAACCACACATTAACATTCCCCTCTTTATCCTATCCATTTTAAAAAAAAGGGGGAATGGTTTGTGTTCCCTTCCCTCAGGGCTTATCCCTTCTGCCCCTTGAAAAGGGAGCAACCATATGGCAGCGAAGAGAGGCCTTATCCATGGCTCAGCTTCAACACGACATTCCTGTTAGGCAAAGCGACTGGCAGAGAAGAATTGCAGTAACTGCAGGAACAAAGTTCTTCAAACTGCTTCACACTCTGAATTCAAGAATGGAAAAAACCCAACACATTAAAAAAAAATAATAATTCTGAAATGGGCCTCACACAGCCAACAGAAAAACTGCCATGCTGAGTGCTTCAAAGAGCTGAACGATCAGCTGAGTTAAGCATCATTTTTCTCAATATGCAACCAATCAACAGCAAAACAACACGTTTGACTTTATTCCTTTCCTTGTACAAGCACGCAGTCAAGTGAACGGATAAAGCACAAAGAACAGCCGCTGACAATCTTTTAAAAATGAATGATGAAAAAAAATTATCTTTTATTTCTTTGTTGCTGTTCATACGTTTGGTCTTAAAACCAGCAAGAAACTGAACACACCGCTGCAAGCGGCACATGTGTCCAAAACAGCTTTCTGCCAGATAAATCTCCTCGCTCCGTACCATGCTGCCCTATTCCTTCATACTCCCCGGAACAGATTATCTAAATGCTACTACTTCAGAGCTGTTTGTGACAAGCAACAGTGTCAAGGCATTTGTATGTCACCTTTTATCTTTACCGAGTCTCAGTGAAGGATTCAGCCATAACCAAAATCTTATTATCAGACATCTCCCTGGTGGACTTGTGTACCTGGGGACATCTGAAATACTACGTGGTGGCACTGAGGACCGAAAAAACAAGATATTTCAATAGAGTTCACATATACCATTATTAAAAGCCGCAAACTAATAGCATGAGCTGTTATGCCTAAAAAGTAAATAGTACTGACAGAAACGAGATCTTCCGCCCCACACTCCTAGAAGTCAGTGTGATTCTGCGTATGTCGGAGAGAGGCAGCCACAAAGATTAGTAGGTTATTTCAAAGAAATGAAAGTCAGACTACTTTCAAAACAAATCTGAGGTGGCAACCAAGTACCATCTTTCCCAGTGGGGAATACAAAAGGACTCCAATATTAATGCTCGATTTCAGCAGTTCTGGCAGATGCAGAAGCTACCAACAAAGAAATTTCCAGTGTCAAGCATAAAAGAAAGAATAATCTGATAAAAAGGCCACATTGCTGATGCGTGTCCCAACCATCACAGAATTTCAGGGTTAAATACTAAAATAAAAGACTGAAATAGAACACAGAAGAAGGAAGGAAAATGAGTGCACTCAGACATACTGAAAGAGAAATAGCATCTTCCCAGAGTCCCCTGCAAAAACAGGTTGGCAAACCAAAACAGCCTGTTACCAATTCTTACGAAAGAAACAGAAGGTGGCACAGAAATCGTCAGGCCCTCATGATTCACATGTAGGTCTGCAGTTTCATCGCTAACTGCAGTTCTTGTTTCCCCACATCGTAAACAGAAAAATTACAAGAATGGTCAAAAAGTACGTATTCCATACAAGGAAAAGCATTCAAGGACTAAGACCGTTCAGTCTAAAAGAGGGAAACTGAGGGTCTCCAGACAATGGCTGCTGGTTCTGTCTTCCAGGCATCAAATTCAGGCAGCAGAATGCAGACTCAAACCAAAACGAGATGGCCGAGCTCTTTGCGTCAAGATGAAAACTCAGATACTAGTTTAAAAATTGTCTATTAAATATGTGCCTGGCTCAAGAAACCTTTCAACCAAATACACCTAGAGCCTGGGAGATTATTAAGGGAAGCATTACTGTGTTCTCGACTTAGCCCTATATCCTTGTGCAGGTAACTGCTAATGTTTATGGCGGGGAGGACACCATCGCAGCAGAATTTCTGGGTCCCCTTTTCTTCTCCCAGAAAAACTGCAGCATTGCTGTGAACGGCTAGAGCAAGCCTCTAAGTGACCGCCCAAATACAAAAAGCCAAGTAACAAAGATTGCTGTCACTGACAACACAGCAGCTGTTCAACTGATCAGCACCAACACAACGCTTCATTAAATCCAGCACGCCAACCAACCACTGGCTACCCTCGAGACAGGACACTTTGATGGACTTCTGCTCTGATTCAACAAAGCTGTTCCCAAGCAGTGTCATTTAGCCAGGTACCATGCCAGCAGCTTTGAAATCTTCATCAGCACATGAGGAGCAGCTTTAATGATCGCCCTCAAAACAGCTCTCAGACCTGCCACCCTTGAGCCAGCCCACCAACAAACCAGTAGTAAGTCACTCAGGACCAACTCCAGGAACTCTTAGAACATTTTATTATAAAACTAAAAAAAGAAATGAAAAGAGGAGTTTGAGAGAAGACCTTTGGGTTACATCAACATCTTTCTACTTCAGTGAATGGCTTTGGCTACCAAATCTCCAGTCCCTTAACTGATTTAGCAAATCTCAGGACACAGTTCCAAACCAGCGTCTGGCTCATCAACTCTCTTCCACAGCAAAGGCTGTAACCAAGTTCGCCAGACAAAGGTGTAGAGGGATAACATAATAAGCATGGCTGGCAGCCAAAGGGCTGAGATCAGCCGTTACTTGAAAAGATGCTTTCAAGTAAAAAATATTCAGGATACAAAAATATAAGGAAACTGAAAGATGGCAGCAACATCTTCTCAGGTCAGCGTCTGATTGAAACTCACACAGGCATGCATTTCCACATGCTCATACTGAACTGGCTCGTGCACCAATGCAGACACATGAAATGGGAACTTGTCATGCTATACTGTCACCACCATGCACGGGAAATGCAAACTGAAAAGCTGATCTGAACAAAACCAGTACTGAATAGCTTTCAAAGGATCCTACTAGGCAAGATCTACCCACGTACTTGGAGAACATAGCTACAGTAAAGCCGAGACAGACAAAAGCATTTAAAAACAAGACATGGTGGGGTTTTATTTGTTTGAGGTATTTTCACGGGGAAGAGGGGAAGAAGTGGAACAAAGTTTACCCATGTCAGAACAGAATGTATACCAGCATAGGCTGTATGCAATGGAAGCATACAATGCCTGGAAGCAAAATGCCATCTCCAAGACAAAAGACAGAAGGAATTGAATACATTCTTTTCATTTTAACAACCTGTAGGCTCAGGTAGTGAACGACCCTGCAGGTCAGGTTACAGACACTATTTTACCGAGCACACGAAAAGGTACCTCTGAGTTCTACAACACTTCAGCCGGTGTCTTTACAAAAGGGAATCAATTACGTTTTAACTTCTGAATAGATGGTTAAGAACAGATAATAAAATGAAAACTACCACTGCACCCTTCCGACAGCACAAAAAGAAAGCAAACAAATGCACAACTTGCTACCCAAAGAACCCCTCCCTCATTCTGAGAGGGTGAATGATTACATTTGCAAGTCCCCTTCAAAAAGGCAGAATCAGAACTAAGTAACTGCCTGTTTTCCAAATCAAAAAATCCCCTCTTACAGAAAAGTAGTCCAACACATGAAGAAAGATAACAAAAAGACATGTCACCAGCAAGAGAGCCAAACTGTAAGCAAATCTGCAAGTAAATGAAGGAATCTTCTCTCTCCCCTCAACTTTTTTTTTTTTTAACTGAAGAAGGAAGGAAATGTCAAACATCAGAGTCATACAATGGACTATCAGATGTTTCCCAAAGCAAGTAATCTGACATAAGGGCAGGAAAAAAAAAAAAAAGAAGGGGGCGGGCTGGAGGAAGTAAAAACCCCAGTAGAGTAAACTTTGGCATACTGAGTTAAAGAATGCAGTTCCTTTTCTTCCCTTATACGAAAAAACGTATTTAAGAGCTCAGTACTGTAACATTTCTGTATACCACATCTAAGCAGAACTGCTTAGTGAATACCAACAGCAGCTCACATAGTCATTTTACATGTGTCCCCATCACTGACCTGCAAAGCAAACTATACTGCCTGCCCAAAGGGGCCCTGGCCCGGATTCCTGGCTCTAGGCTAGGAAAGCAGTAATGGTGCAGATATACAATCAGACAGCCCTAGTTCTTTAACATGGTCTTGACCAGCGGCATCAAATGAAGCCCAAATTGTTATGCAGGCTGCCAAAATCCCTTAGGCCTTTAAAAACCCACCACCTCAAGAATTCTTTCGTATGAATCTTCCTTAATATAGAAAGAAGTAAATAAATCCACTGCATGACTGGTCATGTAGATTCATTGTGCCAGCTTTCTTACTTGTCGTTCCTGCAAGGACAAGAATCCAGCAACTCCTGCCAGAAGGAAATTCACAGAGAACTCAACTCCAAATTTTATCTAAATACACGTGTAAAATTAAATAACCAGAAACACTGAGCTAAAAATGAAATCAGCAAATTTAGAATGAAGTAATTTAACCAATTAACCTATTCTGTCAGCAAATATTTTTTTTTTAAATAAAAATACTTGGCACAGTCAGTACAAGATGTTCCTGGAGTGCATTTTATAACTCACCCAGAACCGCCTCCAAATTTGGTAATATTGCAGACACACATGAACTGAGATTCTAGGAGCCTTTCAGTACCTGGAGGGGCCTACAAGAGAGCTGGAGAGGGACTTTCTACTAGGGCATGTCATGATAGGATGAGGGATAACAGTTTTAAACCGAAATACGGTAGATTTACATCAGATATGAGGAAGAAATTCTTCATGATGAGGGTGGAGAGACACTGGCAGAGGTTGCCCAGAGAAGCTGTGGATGTCCCCTCCCTGCAAGCAGTCAAGGCCAGGCTGGATGGCGGTTGGAACAACCTGGTCTGGTGGAAGGGAGCCCTGCCCATGGCAGGGGGGTGGAACTGGATGGTCTCTGAGGTCCCTTCCAACCCAGACCATTCCATGATTCTATTTTCTTTTCATAAACAAGAACAGTACACTACACTGTAACACTGGCTGACTGAAGAAAGCAGAGGTAAGTGCCTAACGAGAAGTGATATAGGAATAAGTGTGTCACATCCCATACTAAAAATTCATTTTAGAAGACTGTTGATTGTTCTCCATTTTCATAAGCTGATTAAACATGTTCCTTAGCATAGGGACAAGGTCTGTGCATGTTTGAGCTCATCTGTGTTAGTCATGAATGTAAATATTGCCTAGGAGCACATTATACAATAGCAACACACAATAAAATTTCCTGTCTCAACAAAACAAAAGAGAGAACGCCACTAAAAGCTCAAGTCACATTTCCATATGCACTACTGCAATTCTGCTCAGGAAAGTGAATTAAGCCACACGTGACTCAATGAGAAGTAACTTTTTTTTTTTTAAACAGACTGAGGTAAGAAGTCAGAGTCAGGATTTATCAAAATTAATCAAAATTCCCCAGCACAAGCCAAGGAAAAGACTGCTTAAACCTTTTACATTTGTGAGATACTAAAACCCACATTTTACTACGTAAAACACTAAGAGCCTTCCAGATCTGAAAAGTTAAATTTACTGTATGGTATCAAAGCAGCTTATGTTCACACACCATTATGTGATAATGCACGTGATAATTACATCACGGTGATCACAATAACGCAAGACTGTGTAACTAGCTGAAGCTGTGGGAGGAAGCGATGCAAGCTGTCATTCTTGGTGTCACAGGCCTGTCATCCCTGCGGTACGTACTTCGCAACTGTGTGCAGAGAGAATCTAACGCAATGTTTCAGGACTATTTTGAGGTTTGTTAGAGCAGAATATTTTTATTAGCTGGTTTCTCTTTGAACCTACCAGATGATGTCAGAGAACTAAGGGAAAGAGAATCTATTTTTAAAGCAATACTTCGAGCTTAAAATGAAAGCAGTATAAAAGTTCGGTTTGAGGAAGAAGGATGCCCCCACGTAAATACTTACACTCCATATAAAGGAACCTTCTGGATTTGATTCAGGATCTTTTGATGAAAACACTTATGCACTTTTAAAACTGGCAAGTTAATACTAAAACAAGCTTGCTTCTAGACAGCGCAGTATCTTTTTCATATTATTTGTGTTACTATGGCACCAACAAGTCGCAAACCTTATTGTGCTAGACTACATAAAAAAGTGCACTACACGTTCGCAAAACAGCAAATGGACACAAACTTGAAAGAATATAAAACTATACTTGTCAACCTTAACAACCGCAGTCTGAAAAGATCAACCACCTATTCAGTGTTATTACGTTGTCTGTAGGATCCCACAAACAAGGTTAGGAAACGGGTTTGTAGGGCGGCAATGTAATAAGTCTGTGGGCATCAACTGGCAACCTGCCACAAATACAAAGGAACAGCTAGCAGAAACCCCAAAAGATACTACTTTATAATTTGATGATCCTCGTGTACAGGATCAGGAGTCAGCACTGAATGAAAAATAAAAGGCAGAGAAGGAATAGCGCTCAAGGCAGTGGTAATGAAAGCACTGTAACTTTGAGCAGATGCAACAGCAAGGGAAAACAACGAAAGAATGCAGAAAGGTGCAACACGGTCCCAGCCACTGCATGCGAGGGAAAATTTGCAGCAGTATTCTTCATATTGGCAGGGACGTTTTATCAAACCCCAATGAAAGGATGCTGCCATAACCAAGGCTGTGAAAGTGAAGACTGGGGGTGTGGGGGGGTGTGTGTGTAATTCCCTGGAGTGATAGAGGAAAAGCAGAGACAACAGGTTAAGCGCTCCTGTCCAGTAAACAGAAAGCTTAAAAAAAAGCATAGACGCTCAACGTAATACAAAGTATAACATTGCAGTAACATTGACTTTTTTTTTTTTAGGTATTTAAAAAGCAGTGCACCATTGTTACCAAGGTTGAAACATTTTTGAATGAGTATTAAAAAACGGAAAAAAAAAATCCATAAACACTCCTTCTTCATCAAGTGACCAAAGTTAATCAAGTTAACACATTCAGCAGATATATCATATGCAGCACCATTTTTGTTTTGCACTGAAGCTCAAAAATTTCAGTTTCTTTAGCTTTGGGGTTATATTTCCACAAGAATTACACTGTCAAGAAAGAAAATAATAGAAGAAAGGTCTACATATAGGATTAAAGAGTTCCTTCTTTCTTTCACATGAGGAAGTGCTTTCAGAAGCAGAAGGGGGAAAAAAGTTCAAGATCAAATTGACCTGGGGCGTTTTTTTGAGAACTGGGGTTATGAAGTCAATAAGGCACTAATTATGTAGAAAAATCCAGAAATACGTATTTTCAGATAGTATTACATTAAGTAAAAATTACGATTCTTAAGATCTAGTTACCTAGGATTTCGGGGGGGTAGGGGTTAATACATCAGGCTAATATTGGAGTATTTTCTTAATCGTGCTCACGTTCACCACAGCTGTGTTACCAAAGGACTCAGGCTGTCATCAATATCAGAACACAGTCAGAAGGATTCACAGCCCCAGTATATGTGTACATTCAGGAGATAACCAGGATTTCAAAAACACCTCATTCAAATACTCCTTAGTGGAGCTTGGGGTTCTTCAGCATGCTTTGTCCTGAACTGCAAATGTCACAGCTGCACACCCCATTTTTGTGCAATATTCGGAAAAGGTTTGTTACCCAACACAGATTCCAGTCTCAAAGCTGGCCAAGCTAACTGAATGTTGCTTCATCCCAATCTCTTTGCAAATCTGGGTCTATTTTCTTCAAACTCACATCTTCGTAGATACCATTAAACTGTCGAACACTTTGATCGGACATAATAAAAGCCTACCACTGAAGTGATTTAAAAAATGAAATAATCTTTTATTAGCAGGAAGCGAGCAAGCTTTCTAATGTCATTTTTCTACTTTATCTCATTACCTAATAAAATTCAGGATAAAGATAACTAAAGAATCAAATACTTCTGGAAAACTAGAGAGGTTCATTCCATTTCTTAAATATATACACATGTAAATTCACACCTACACAAAATTTCAAACAAGGAAGATATCTACCACGTAGCGATGTAACATTCTACATGCCAAAACAACAGCCTACTGCTTGGAGCACTAGATTTATGATAATACAATAAGCAAGATCAACTACTGGTTAATTAACTACTACTTATGGATTTGGTTGGGCAATCAAGCATTTACTATGAAGTCCTTTACTGACAATTACGAACACTCAAGAGTACCTCACCGGCAATCTCTGCATTCTTCACTTTCTGTTGCCACAAAAACCCTTTAAGAATATAATTCACATGGCATCTCAGGTTTCCTTGACTCTTTCCAGTTTCATTACGAAAACAGCAACAAAACTCGCTGATCGAAGGCAACAACTTCGTTCCTGTTTGAGAACTGAAACAAGTAACACAGCACTGACCTTTACAGTTTGTAAATCTACCTTTGAAGACTAACTGGAACAAAGACACAATTCCTACTAACCAGACCTCTCTGGCAGTGGGTTTCTGTAGGAATGCATTTAAGCAAGCATTCACAACGTCTTCCGTATCAGCTTGTACAAAGTCCTATATAAACAGGTCTCCCTTTCCAAGAACTCGTGTCTTCTCCAGGCTGACGACTCCTACTCTTTCAGTATGTATTCCTTCACCACGTGAAAGCTACTCCAAATTTTAGGTAACTCCTGACACCCTTTTCTGTACTCTTTTTCCAGCCCCAGCATACGAAAAAGTTATGCAACTTCATCCCAATTTTCAGAGACTCATTTGTGCCTTTGGATCCACCACAGCAGCTAAGCCGGACAGTCGAGGAAACGTCTTCATACTTCATGCAAGCCGTCACCATCGTGTGATTAGCCCTTACTCACAGGAAAAATCGAATTCATTTCGGTACAACTACTTTTATGATTAAGGATTATTCATAGGAAGACTGTTTGCCAGCTGGGTCTGAAGTTTTAATACAAAACGTATTACCTCAGAACATTTTGTCTCTAAACAGTTATTAGACAACTCTTAATTAGTATTTAAATAAACCGGCCCTTAACAATTGCTTATTAAATACTGTTTTGATAAACAGACATTCTTTTTCAGAAGCAGCAGACATTGTGACTACCACAAAAACAGAGTTAGGATAAATATAACTTCTTCTACTGCTGTGTTAGAAACATAGTTGTTTCAGACAAAAAGTGTATTTTTAATGAGCATGTCTATTAATCTGCTGTGTATGCCAGTATAAACAAGTTTATATCTGATGTGTATTCTGATTACAAATATGCAAACTGGCCCTTATCTTACTAAGAAATGTTTTACATTCAGAGCAAAATTCCACATTTCTTTGCGTAGGTTGCCTGCGGGGTTTTTTTTTGCCTGACAGAGCATACAAACATTAACTCATTTTCTAGAATGGCACTGGATTCTTGCTTCAGTACAAAGCAATACACAATACAGACAACAGCCCTTTGCTTCACTAAGTGCAGGGGGACACCTCATGAAACTCAGACACACAAACCTGAGATCACACTCTGCATCTGGATATTCACAGCTAACTTTAAAACCTTAAGACTTATGCCTTCCCCCTCACGTGAAACACTTTGAGCCGAGAACACCAAGGACCTCTATACATTCTGGACATCACTGATAAAAGAGAATCAGTTTCTGAAAAGCTTTTAGAAAATACTTTCCATAAAACGATTCAGAAGAAACAGTGGTGCCTAACCTCTCCCTAAAGACTGTCTGCAGTCGACAGAAAAATAAGGTAGAAATTACGAACTGGGTTGGTCACATTTGGCTTCAAACTAACCCGAATTCACTGCAGCAACCAGACAGACGCACCACAGAGCTCTGGCTTCTCTGGACTGGGAAGACAACATTCCTTCTTAAACAAAATAACTGTCACAGTACATTATAGCTATTTCAGAATTGCAATTCTCCAGTCAAGAACATTTCTTTGTGATTCACACCCAAAATAAAGCCTGCAATAAAAAAATTAACTCTAATTGTCGTCTCCTAATAGCAGAATCATTTTTGAAAAAAATTTGTAATCCACATCATTCCTAAAAATGAATGAATTGCCATCAACAGTTGATTTAGTTCGTGCATGTTCTTGTTCTGTTGCACTGAAAAAGTAAATGATTAGCAAAAATTTCTCTAATTAGTAATCCAGACTACTGTAGCTTTAACACTTCATAAATTTTAAAATTAATATGACAATTCAAGGTTAAAGGGTCAATGGTGTCGGCCACCTATTTCCAGTCAGTATTTCCTTTCTCAGTATCTTTCACTGACACATAAATCCTAACAAACACTAATGTAATTTAAAATAAATCACCCTAATAGTTACTGTGTGCTTGCATATATGCTGTATTAAAAAAACCTACTTTATTGGATTTTTTTTTTTTTGCCAGTAAAGCCAGAAAACAATAAAAACATTACAGTTTCATACATAACACCACATTACAAATATGTATAGCTCCCACAACATTACTCGGGAGATTAAAGGCTTGCACATTTAACTCATCATTATTATTATTATTAAATCCACTTGCAAAAGAACGTCGCTAAACTTATTTCAATGATACGACACACACATTTAAAAGTTAACATTTCCCTAGCCTAGTAAGGTGGAGGGGAAAACAAAAAAAAAAAAAAAAAAA
>VZSC01011556.1:431001-485362 GCA_013398225.1 Steatornis caripensis
CCCCCCGCCGCTTGGGACGGGACAAACTTTCTCGTTGCGTGCGCTGCGCTGCCGGTGCGGCGGCCGCGCCGGCCCTGGGCGCTCTCGGGCCGCCCCGCGCCGACGGAAAACGTTATTGAGAAGAAGTTGTGCGGGGCGGGGGCAGCGGCGGAGCCGTCGGCCGTACCCGGCCCCGCGCCCGCCCCGTCGCTGCAGTTCGCCACCGCGCACCGTCCGACGGGCTTTCCCGCGGCCCCTGCGCCTTCGCGAAGCAGTTTAGCCCCGGCCTCAGCGCGGGTGTACGTTCCGGCTTCTAAATCGGGGCGTTCCGCCGCCCCCCCGGCCCGCCGTGAGCTCCCACGTAAAAGTCAAGTTCAACCCCAAGTTCTGCAGTGCGGGGCGAAACACGACGTCGCTAAAACCCAGCACAGTCCCACGTTCATTTCGTTTGAAACGGCTTTGGAGACACTGCGTGTAGTTGGGTTTTTTATAAAAGGACCTCAAAAGTACCTTACAGTTAAATAAACAAATGGTATTTATTCCTGTCACAGTCACCGCCTGGAGAAGAAGAAGGGGTAGCCACAAACCAAACAATAAATATTAAACATTTTATTTAAAATAAGCATATAATTCATAACAAAGAATTTTTTTCACTGTTTGTAATGACCCTTTGATTCCAACCAGTGGGAGCCTGATCTGCTTATGCAGATTAAAGCTCACCTGCCTGCGTTTTCTCACTGAAAGGAGGGTTCCCCAGGTGACATAAAGCAAATATCGCTGCTTAAAAGATGAAGATTATTTAGCAATTCAGCTTAAGCTTTAACACGGAAACACATCATGTTTTCAGTGATCTGATTCAGTGGAAAAAGTTTTCCCTCTGTGCTCAATGGCAGCTTTGCTTATCGTGATTTTGATCTTATTTAAGCAGCTTTTTTTGCAATTTACTTTTCTTCATAATAAATGAAGATTAGCATCTTTCTAATGACTGAATGTTGTTTGGTCTTACCTCATAGTAACAAATCCCTTACTCAAACACGCATCACAGCCATTTAGCTAAATCACGTACGCAGAGCAATAGATAGCATTTAGGCCAAAAGAAAATTTCCACCAAGGCGAGCGTTCTTACCGTGTGCATTCTTCGCCTGGCAAATCCCGTCCATCATGTCCCGCTCCCTTCACTGTCACACCGAACAGGAATTCTGTCTTGCAGAGACTGGGCCTATGTTAGTGAGAGGGAAAGTGTTTTCAAACACACAAATTAAATACTCACATTCAGTTACAATTGCAATTTATTTATTTTTCACACCTATTAGCTGGCCAAACAAAGCCTAGACTCACTCTTGGGAGAGACTTTTATCCTCCTTCGGTTCATCTCGGAGAAGCAAAGTGGCACAAAGGTGTTGTAAAAGCCCCAGATTGGTAAGCGGCAAAGCTGACAAAGTAGCCAAACTGCTGCAGTCTAGAAACTGCTTGCTGCAGCCCGGCAATCCAGAATCAGGAGAGTACCTTGGACCATATCACTCCCCTTCCTTTGGGCATCCAGTCGTATAAACAGGCAATGCAACTGACACTTGTAAATAAGTCAAGCAACGTGTATTAACCAACAAAGCTAAAGAACACATCCTTCCGCATCAAAACAACGCAGTTCTTTGTAAATACACCGCAGCATCAGTTATCCATCCTACCACTGAACGACGCCTAGGGTACAACAAACCCTTTGATGAAGTATCTGTTCTATTTCTGGAATAAAAGAACATCTCTTATAATGAAAAAATTATTTTCTTATTGCAGAAATGTTTTGAAACTGAGAATCACATTATTACTTATCCCAGAGAAAACTAACAGTACTGTGCAGGATGAGACACTGCAGAATTCATGTTTCTTCCATATGCTGCTTACCCTCCAAATGGTATTTCCAGGTGTCAGCATTCCTCTTCTGGATCTTCCAAACAGCACAGCTTATTAGGCTTGAATTTCCCATTAAAATGTGCGGTCTAACACACGATTCAGATCCATTTTCATGGGGAGAAATGTTAATATACTCACACCGTGCCGCCTTGGCCATTTTTCAGGATTCTTATGAACGTTAACTACTCTTCAAATTAAAAATCTTTCAGTATATTTAAATTATCTGCAACAGGTCAATGTTCTGAAGTTGAAGATGCTGCTTGCACTTGTGAAAGGCTACTGGTCAAACATTCTGACTGAGTCCCTGCATTGCAAAGTTCGTTTTTGGTTTTAATCTGAAAAAAGATAGCATCTCGTTAAGTAGTTTGCCAGTTACTTGACTTCATATTATGTTCCTTGATCATAGACAAGAGACATCATTGCAGTCGAGTCATTCACTTCACAGTACCAAACTAGGAAAGTTCCCTTGCTGCCTTCTGACAATAGCGTTACTTAAACCAGAAATTGTTCCACTTACAGATATCACATACAAGTACAAGTGACACTTGCTCATGCATAATTATCCTAGATGGTATGTGGCGGAACATGTTTCCCAACTCGGGGTATTTAAGTTTTATTCCCTGTTCTCTTTTACTTCTTTTTAAAACTCGATCAGTGAACATGAACAATAACATTGGGTTTTCCACTCTAACAAAATAACCATTTTTCCATAGTAGCAAGGTACAGGAACTTCTTAATTAATTCTGCCCACGTATGAACTCGCAAGCTGCAATTCCAAAACTCAAGACACACAAAGGAGTTTCCAGGCTCCTGGAGATCAGCTGGGTCGCACTTAGCCTTCACCCTACAGAGCTGATAAGCACTCTAGGAAGGAGCCAGTTACGCGCCCTTAAAAAATTTGTCCAAATAGTGTTAGGCAAGCTTATTTTATTCTACAACAACTTACCCAGAGCTTACAGTAATGATCAAACCTGTTCTTCCAGGAGGATGGCTCAGCAGTTTCATAGACTTTGTTTTCACCAGCAGGTGTTGCTTATGCTTCAAACTAAACATGGAGGAAGAAACAAAGATGTCAGGAGGCTACAGCAAAGCTAGAATGTCAGGCACTTGCTTGGTTTTATTTATCCGCTTTGCTGTACTTTCAAGTACCTCCAAAAAAGAATGAAAAGAATATTTACTGGAGGAATACAGCTGGCTTGAGCACTCGATTCAGACAGGGGTCCCTCAACTGTGGCCACGGAGAGTTTGGCCCTTCTTACACCAGAAGCAGAACTGGAGTCCAGCCAAGTTTTGCCAGTGTCAGAGAGAAGCAGTGTTTGACATTCCATGTCAAAGACAACTCATTTCTAGGTGAAACATATTTTTCCAGGTATTTGAGTTACGCATTACGGTTATTTGTCAGCACAAATTCCAGCTTTTGCAGTACAAGTAATTATTCTCTTGTGTCTAATTTAATCAAGTGTCATTTTTACTGTTGTCTAGATTTCCCTCTCCAGTTGCCTACAATGTCCAGTAATGGGAAGGATAGGGTGAAGGAGAATTATATGAGCCTCAAATTAAGAATATAATACAAGCAAATGGTCTTTAACTATTCTACATGTCAAAAAGCAACACAGAAAATAATTTTGCTTCCCTCCTGCCCTTGAGTTGATCTTAAATAAATTCTACTCAAGTTAGTAAGTTCATTGAAGATCACTAGAAGTCAAAGAATTTTGGAAAATCTTTGTCCATGATTTATGTAGTTTGTTACTGCATGTTCTTGCAATATAGTGCAGACGAACAGCCTAATTTCAGATATGTTTCTGGTAGTCTCTGTCTACTTTTTATAGGTTGCATTAATTTTTTAAATTCATCCAGTAATTACATTTTTTTGTTCAAGTGTTTATAAATAAGAACCTGTAATGACTTTAGTTTTAAACCAAAAACCTTTACCTCCACAAACCAAAGACTTAAGAAGGAAAAAACACCCCGCAAAAACTAGTTCACTGGCATAAAGAAATTAACAGCATCTAATTTTGACGTTAAAAAATAACAAAAATGTTGACACATTGTATCCATACTAAATAGTTGGGTTTGAATTTTTTAAAAACACCGACAATCTAACGATTGCCTGTAAACTAACACTTTCATTTTGATTTTCTTAAGCTACAGGACTGGCTGCATTATTAAGTTTATTTATTCCCAGTAAAGATAAAAATTTACCTGAGTTTTAAAACAAGATACAGATTTTCTGAAGGCATAGGTACTTCTACCTAAGCGGAATAGAAATACATAAGTAAAAGATTTGTTCGTAGAGAAGTCGTTCATGAGCCCATAGTTTAAGTCCTGCTCGTGATTAGAGTGCGGTCTCTGCATCAGTCATTCTTGCTCACCATCACCGCCAATCAATACCGCAAGATAGAGCGACGTAGTCTGTTTACGACCATTCCTAACTATAGAAAATAGCTACCGAAACTAAGTACACTTTTCATCAAAATTAATCACGTGGATTATTTTATAGCGCACAAAAGCAAGTCAAACACATTCCGTCTGACTCTAAACCTTCCCAACTGATGCTATCTGAGATTTTTATAGTGCTACCATTCATCGGTACGTAAGCATTGTCCTTTGACAATCAGTGCCGCAGGGATAGTCTGCTGGGACTTCATGGACTTTCTGTTTCTTTTCCAGGATGAAGAAAAGACCAAATGTGGGCTACTGCCAGATGTGATGCTAGACCCCACAGCAGTTATACTGCTGGGATTTTGCAAATGCCTTTCACAAACAAACAGCTTCAGTTGCCTAAATCTGTCGATGTCACTGGGACTACTTACGTGAACCAGCTTCTCACAAGGCACGACAGCTTCAGGGTCAGGATTGGGGGTGGGTTCAGAAGAGCACACACATGGCAGAGGTCAGTGTTACAACATACCTCTCGAGGGTCACACACATGACAATTCCCTGAAAATTATTTTGTTTGCTCATATGGCTACTATACTAACAGTACCTATTAAGGAGCAGTTTGAGGAAAGATAAATGATCTGGAAAGCCGATTTTGGGAAGGTTTTCGCATCTACAAGATAATGTTGAAAGAAATCTGCAAACTGCTGTAGAGGACGGATTAACTGAAGGTCTTATCGTTGGGAAAGTGAAAAGAGAAAAAGTTCAAGTTAATAGGTGAGTCACAATGACTAGAATGAGACATTTAAGCTTACTCTGGTGAAGCAGACGTAAAGCTGTACACGGAGTTAAAAGAATCATTTTTTTATCAAAAAACAGGCAAATTATCTTAGTAGCTCCTTGTTCTCTGGATTGTAAAAGATAGAAGAGAGGCAGGAAAGGAAGCCGCGGCAGGCAAGGGGATCCTAGACAAGGTCTTTTATTGCCTAGAAAGAGAAAAGGTCATCTCTTACTGTTACGGATGAAGTAGCAGCAGGAGTTGAGTGAGAGTGGTGAAGAGTGGTATGAACAGAGGAATGAACAGTGAAAGAAAGGAAGGCACCGAAGGTGTCTGACTAGTTATAAATAGCCATACTAGTAGCATGGTGCCTTACTAGTGATGGAAGTGTGAGGGAGTCAGGAAAAAAGGATGGCTAAATTCGGCTGTCAGAAGTCTAAACTGCCAGCAACCAATCTGAGACAAGACAAGGAAGGTCTCTAGAAACATGGCTTTGGACGGAAGGATGAAAACAGTCCAGGAGCAGAGAAGTAGGTGCATTTCTTTCCCACATCATAGTGCTATCTACATGACATTTCAGGTATAACTGGTAGGGGTGAAGCAAACAGCAAAATGCAAACCGTTACTTTCAAGAAAATGTAATGCGAAAAATAAAAGTTGTTGAAAAGAGTAATAGATAAGAGTAAAAACTAAAGCTTTAGGCAGTCCCACACATGATGTCCCATTTGACAGTCAAAATGCTATCGCTGTGGTAGCAAGTTTTCACTTGCTTTTTTCAAAACAGAATGAGAATGCTCCATGTGTCACGGAGGCCTTTGAGAACTCAAGGTGTAAGTGGGGTAAGTTTCAGTATAGACGAACTGGCCAGCAAGACCTTGCAAAGGCAACTACCGAAGGAAGACAAAGGAACGTGTTTATTTTTAGTTGGAGGTACGGAACAGTTTTGTGCACCGGCATGCCCAGTTGGTTTCTGCGAGACATGACTGTAAATTCTCATTTAAATATTCTGCAGAACCTAAGCAAATGAGCTATTTAGAAAAACAGAAAGAAGCAAATGACGAGTGAAACGATTCAGGAATAAAAAGGGAGCATGATTTAGGCAGAGCAAAATGGCAAACACTTTTTAATTGTAAATTATTTTTGCACTCAAAAGAGGAAAGAATTGTGATGTTGGCTAGATACCTTGCGTTGTGAATAAACATACCTGAGTTTCTGAAGGAGTTAATAATCTAACATGAAGCTCCTACTAGCCCTCTAGGCAGAGGATGAGCCTGTTGGGTCATGGTTTCATACCATCAAAGAGATAGATTTCATCTTTCAGATGTTGTTGTGCTCGCTTGGTAAGAATTCAGCTTATTAAAAGGTGTTAAATAAGATACAGGATAAAAATACTACAAGAGGGAAAAAATGAAAAGATCTAAGGCTAAAAGGCAAAGTAAAATATGGAAATAACATTTGGCGAACACATTCTGAGAACGAAACTCCACGTTTATTTATTGGAATGGATTATAGGGTAACTTTGGATGGGTGATGCAGCTTGATGTGCTACGACCTTGGAAGCAGCCAGTCAGGCCACACCCCATGCTGCACATGTGGAATGTGCAGCTTTGGCATGGGAGCTCAAACATTAAAATTGGCCCCTAAATCTGAGTACAGTTTTCAGTGCTTAAGAATCTTATTTTATCTGGATTAAAGTCCTCTTCCCCTTTGGCATTAAAAGGTGTTTATGGCTGTGAAAACAACAATTGCAAAATATTGCCCTGAAATGTATATGGACTTCTCCTGCCAAGCCTACAAGGTTTACCCTGCAGCTTAAAATTGAAACAGAAAAAAAATCTGCCAGGGACAGTATGGCCTTTCTGGACAGAGTGCAGGAGAAGTGTAGGCAAATGGCAAATGAAGTATAACACTCCAAATTATTTTTTTTTTAAATTCTAAAATAATTTTGCTTTACTTTGGCAAGAAAATAAAAGGTAAAGTTTTTGTTGTTAAGTCCTAAGAAATCTTTGGGTTCTTTAAGTCATGTTCAAGTTCTGTTACAAGAAAGATGAATCAAAACTATGGCTTATGGTCTGTGATCACTGACTGCGTTAAAGTCTGGACTAATAGAGCTTTCTTTCTTTCGTCTTCTGTTATCTTTCAACTCTTCCCCCTTCAAATATTCATTGTTTCTTCTCTAGAGTTATCCTTCCTCTTGTTGCAAACTGCGCAATTTCCAAGCTGTAATTTTAAGTTCATCTAATGGATACCACAATCCTTCTGCAAAGTGAAGCACTACGAATAAAATAAACAAAAACCCAAACAGATTCGAATTCAAAATGTTATGTTACCACTGTGATCTGGAAAAAGGAGCTGATAACTCTCGGTTACAGGTTATTTTGCTTTTATACTGATGACATGGAATTATACTTGGGGCCTGATACCCTGCAGTTGTAAGTGAATAAAAGCTCTGTGAGAGTTGACTTTGACACTTCCTTATAATTGTGTGGCATTTTTGATTGTACTCTGATGTTAACACTTTCACACACTGTTGGAAGAAAGAAAAACAAGATCCTTTAGAAGAAAGAAGAACAGAGTATCCACCCTATCAAAGCCCTGGCTAGAGCATTTCTATACCGATATATGGAAACAGTTATCACAATCTGAAAAGGTACGATAAACTCCTTCTAGATGACAGCTCCAGAAGTTCAGGCCTTTAGCAACTAGTGGGTAGATGCTTTGTAAGGAAGGGATAATTTTTAGTATTTCATCGTACATACACCCATCGTTCATATTCAAGTTCTTATAGGCAGTATGAAATTTGAATTTCCAGTTTCTCCTCTCCTCTTTCCTCCAGATCTGTTTTTCTTACCATTAAACGTTGATCTTATTGTAGCACTCCTACATCTTGTACTTGTAGATTTCTGCAGCTAAAACGTTGTGTTGCAAACTGATACGAGAACAAAACATTAAACAAGTTTTGGATCTGAAGAGGGGTGTGCAGCTGTTCCTGCTGTATCCTGAACAAAACAAGAAGTCACTGAGCACTTATGAGATGAACAGAAATCAGTTTGAAGTAGATGCCTTTGTCATGGACTTCACCATTCAAAGAGAGATTAAGGTTCAGACTCATACCCCTGAAAATCACTCATCTGAAAACTAAACAAGCTAGTCGGTCACAGGTGTACTGATAAAAAAAGCAAAGGCTACATCCACGCACTTCACTCTGAGCAGGCACAAATATTTCAATATTCATATAATTTCTATTTTATTCACAGTTTATGCCTATTCTCTCTTCTGACTTTCCTTCCCCTCACCCCACTCCAAAGCAGGAGTTTGAACAACTAGTGAGGACCCACCGGAGGCTCATCAGTTATAATGAGACCGAATGAGAAATGTTCTGGTTTACATTCTGTTACCACTCTGACCTCATTAAGGCCCTTCTGTCCTGGAACCTCAGCATCAGGACTTCCCTTTGGCCACAAAGCTTTCAAGTTCACTTACAGCTCAGTTAGAAGAAACGTAAATTCGAACAAACAGTAAGTTACAGGTAAACTCTGCCTTTAAAACATATATAAACTGGATTGTTATAGAAAACAAAACATACAAAACATGAGGCTTGCTCTGTGAAAGATCCAACCATTAAAATAATTTAATGGATACCTTTGATGCTCATTTTCTTCAGTTGTAAGCACTCTGTGATCTACCAACTGCAGATAAGTGTTGTGCTGAAAGCTTTTACTGAAATTACGAGAAGGAATAAAAGAATTAGAGACAGAAGACTTCCACAGATGCCCTGTGTTGACATCCTTGTTCCCAAGCCCTATTAAATGAAACAACTAATTTCTCCAAGATTTTAAGGTTTCACAAGCCCCAGTTTAAAAAGGAATTACGGAGCAAATCCTATTAATTTTACTACCACTCCTACTACCAAAAAATTTAAAATATTAACCTTATAAGAAGTTACACTCATATATAATAAAATATTTCAACTGTTTTTAATTTAATCAACCGCTTTCTTGATTACTCAAGAAACTAGCCATGGCTTGAAATGTTTGTTTAAAGGGAACTTATCTTTCAGACTGCTAGGCAAGCTTAGAGATACCTGCTCATCCTTCTGTTTTTCTGCATCCCAATGATTACTGCTTTTTTTGATTTTTCTGACACTAATTGCAGGAAGAAACTGAAATGGTTGTCTTCGCTTGACAAATAATGAAACGAATTACACAGTGACATGCGCTGGTTTTCTACGTGGAGACTGAAGCCTCTTGGCCTCATGAAAGGCATACAACATAACTAATACCTCCTTAAGAACTCAGTTGATAATTTTTGCTGAAAATCCTTTGACTGAGATTTTTTGCAGAAGAGCAATTAAAAATTTGAATGGATTTGCAGAGCCAGATGGAAAGAGTAACAATGACCCGGTTACATGGTCAAGCGTTCTGGTCCAGAACAAGTAGCTGTCCTCGCGTTCCCGTGGTTCACCTTCCACTGCCCACTTTGTCTAAGAAGCAGTAGTTGATATTAGCAATTGGATTTTCTGGAGCCGCAGCTGATCCCGTTCTAGTCTAATCAGGGATGACCTTCAGCTTTCTGGCACACAGACCTAACTTGGGCAAAGATCAACTCTGCTGATTTAAACAAATCCTTCTACTCATATTAGGAAACAAGCAGTGTTTGTACTTGCTGATTATTTCACATTTGTTGGAGCTTTATGGATATAAACTTATTCTGAAATGTGGGGTGGGGGCTGTTAGAAGTACAGTGACTGTTGCTAACAGAGCTTGTTTTAAATGATTGACAAAGCTACAAGGTGCAGCACACTGCAGCGTCTTAAATTCTGTTCTAGAACTCCAAGCTAATACAGTGTTTGACAAAACACAGTTGGTGTTCCAAATTAGTATTTGGAAGAAATATTTATGTGTGAAAACTAAACTAAAATCATAGCTGTATAGTTTGAGTAAAATGAGAAACTTAGGCGTAATAATTCTACTGAATCTCGAGTTTGGTCTCTTAATTATGACAGACTGTATGAATGCATGTAAACCATTATTTTGTTGCTGTTTACCACTGTAAATACACTAAATCTTTACTAACATTCACCAGGATGCAGACCACTGAGCTGCAGGCTGAGCACATTCCCAGTCTACAGTCTGGCCTGCTAATTACTTGCAACTGAAGAGTTAGGCACACCACTCACGCACACCCACGACACCTGCCAAAAGGGGAGCCTCCCATCCCATTCCTCAGTGAGCAATATTACGATCACTTATCCGAATATTAACAACTTGGATGATATCAAAACTGAAGAAAGGAATTGGGAGCAGGAGAGCTGGATAACATTTCTAGCATTATCCTCAGTTCACTCTGTGGTTTTAGGCAAGCCAATTGCCTTCTGGGTGACTGTCTGCAACATAGGTCAAATATTTTAGGTAATACTCATAGATTTTAAGTGAAGGATTACATTATTATTGTAAAAAGTTACTCCAGAATACTATTTCTGAAGTAGTGATACCCTGTGAGCATTCAAGCATGCATTCAGGAGGTATCAAAGTCAACAGATTTCCTTTAAATCCAGTTTTAAAATACGGTATGAGCTGTGGTGCTTTAACCCACACACAAACGTTACATCTGAACCATCAGAAAATCACTATGGTGTTATGTGTGTCTATCAACGCAAAAATTCAGAGATCCATTCCATAATGATTCTGATGTTCCACCTCGCTTAAGGAGAACTCACTTTTAATAAATTACATGTAACATCACCGCAGGGTTTTAATGTTCGATTTAAACAAACTGCAATAGCCCGAGTCAAAAGTATGGTATGTATCAAACCTAGTATTTGGTCAACAACATTCCTTTAGATCAATTTCTGTGAGCAGTGGTCAGTTAGCTGGGCAGTGCAGAAATAACTCCACTGCGCTATCTGGACCATTCCTGTCTCTTGTAATTACTTCTACTCGGAGACGTCTGCCAAATTCTTCCCAGTGGACATATGGTCTCAGCAGGTAGGAACACGCCAAAAGTGCTTTTCTTGCACTGACGTCAGTGGGGGAAGTATGACTGAATTAAGCTCCCATGAAAATTAAATAATACCTGACTGCTGCCTTTTTTTTCAAGAGAACAGTGGCTTGGCCTAGTTATTTCTACCACTTCTTGAGAAATCTTCATACTTCTTCCAAAGAGAAAGTGTCTTTACAGTTAATTAGAAGATAATACCAATCAGCTTCTGCTAATTATTTGTATTTTTGCTTAACGCTTATAAATCTACTTGTTCAGGTATTATTACAAGCTAACATTTGTTTTGTAAGACACATTAGTCATTACAATTAGCAAGTAGAAATAGATTAGTCATGCACAAACAATCTCATAAATGAAGTATTTATGCCCCCTTTGGGGCTGGAAAGGAAGGTAATTTGAGCCCTTTATGATTATCAAGGGAAACCTGACTTGTCTCTTCTATTCACATAGTTGTTTCAGGATTTCTTTTTGGGCAAACTAACTGGCTGTGGGCTTCCTTTAGAGTCCAGTAGCACAACTAGAAGCTATGTTAGTGACTTAATGAAAACCGTCAGGTGCTACCTTTTCCTAAGACTGCTAGCCTGCATTGCTCACCTAAGTGTGACCTCTTTCATTCAAAAATCTTTTCAGCTAAAATATCTGCTTTTCCTTTGGCTGGAAGAAACCTTCCTTTCACATGGATGAATTCAGATGTTTCGCCTGAGTGGTGAACAAGAACATTGATCCACAGACTTAGGGCTTCTATGACCCCTCACCGAGAAAGGAAGACTGAAGATGACAAACTTGGATTGAGGATTGGGATGTCACCACAAGCTGTGTGAATGTGTCACCAGTGGCTTGCAGCAGATCAAGCAGCTCCCTGCAAGACTACACTCAAAGCAAATCCAAGCTACGATTGTGAACTTCCAGATGTGTCTTTCAAGAAAAAGGTTATGCAACGAGCTGATGAAAAACGTCAGTCTGCAAGTCTGCATAGAGGAATTTCAAAAGGAAAGGATCTGCAGAAGTCCATGATGAGGCAGCCTATTGCTTTTTATTGTATTTTCCAGTGACTTTTCTTTATGTCACTCCTACATAAAATTTCTTCCTGTTCCCTTCCAATTTGGTGAGCCGCTCAAAAAACCTCCCTCCGTGTGTGTATGTGTATACAGAATCTCCTAAAGAGTCGTTTTCAAAATAATTAGACTAAGCCAATACATAAGGTCATTTTAAAATTGAAAACCTAAGTCATTTCATATAAGTAAATTTAACAGCTGCATTAGTGTAATACCTTCTTCATTGCTTACTCACACGGAGCACAGGTAAGTGCACTGTTACTGACCGTAACGAGTCACTCCGTTCCCACCCATGCTTTCTTTTTTCTCTTTGCTATCCTTCATTTGTTCTAATATTTGTTCTAATATTTGCAATAAAAAAACCAAACAACTCACAGCTCCTCCTCAAGGAAACATTTTCTCCAACTGAAGAAGTCATAAAGCTCCCTGAAGGAAGCTGGGAAAAAAGGAGTATTTGTTGCTGTGGTTAGCATGATTACAAAAATAGGCCACATATTGTTTCTGAAAGAAATGGATCACCAGCATACAGCCCCCCACAACTCATCCTGGTCTCCCTCCCTCCACCCCCGTACACAGTGCTTGAAGCATTCCAATATCCTTGCCAAATTCCCTCACAAATACTTTAATTCTTTACGTGCATGTCTCATTCCATCTGTTCCACATGCTCTTTATGCCATTTACATTCATTGGCAGAGTTTGTGAGATGACACCACACATTATAAATTTGCCATGTTTTAAAGCGGCTTAGGTATCGCACAAGGGGAATGCGGAGTAGCTCAAGGTCTGTGGTTTTTTCCTAGAGACTTGGGTTAATTCAGCTACGGGGCAAACTGCATGTCGAGTGTCACCAGCAGGTTTTCAGATCAGCAAGGCTGTGGTGAGAAAGACGACATTATGCCTTCAGGTTCAGGAGCTAAAAAAGGCTATCCTCTGCAGGATTTATGAAGTGACTGCATGTGTAAGAGACTGTGCCCACATAAACAACATAGAAAAGGCAAATGTGATGTAAAGGAGGAATAAAGGAAAGCAGTGCTCGATGGGAAAGGTGGTGCTTAGGTAGTGGTGTGCATTGGCATCACTCCTGAAGCAAATGCTGTCTGTCTGATCCTTCACCACGGGAGCACACCACAAAAATGGGCCCACAAACTGTGAACCTTCGGGCTTTCCCTTGGGGAAATACGCAGCCGGTTTCGGGGGTTTGCAGTATGGTCATCCCAGCCCACAACCAGCTCTGAGTCTGTCTCAGAACACATAGAGGGGCCATTGCAAAAGTCTGTTGGACACAGATTTAAGAGTAGTTTCCAGGATAAGAATAGCGGAGGAAAAAGAACCTCTTCAGGTTTCAGTACAGGGACATTCATACAACCAAAACACAGATCAGCTGCGTGGTTGGCCATGTGCCTTAAACTCCTTGAACAAACTATATGAAAGCCTCAAGCCATGAAATTTCAATTATGTTCTAAGTGCTGGACACCAAATCTTTTCTTTCACCTCCCTAAGAGTACCTCAGATAAAAGAAACAGGCTCTTAAAGAACACTTGTGAGTCTAACAGAGACTCAGCTGAAAACCACCACAAAACCTGAAGCTCAGGCACGGCCTGCCCCGTGGAAGCCAGCCATATGGCACCTGCAGCACCTCTGCAAGTCACAGTACCAGTGCAAGGAGTATGGTATCCCGGCAGTTCCAGGAGCGAGTAAGTGCTAGAAATCAATGTTAGAAGTATCCACTTCTCAGACCATTATGCAATGTAATTACGCTACTACCATTATTAAGGTCTTGTGAAAATACATACTGTATTTCATCAGAGGTCAGTCAACAGTTCTAACCTTCTCTTTTCTCAAAGTGAGACACCACAGCTTGCTTACCTGGCAAGACAGATTTCTCAATCTTTACCTCCCCATTTTTTCACATTCCTTTCCTCATCTAATTTTTCTTCTTTAGCTTGTGTGCTCTACCCAGTACCCTGTTATCTTCTACCCCATCTCTCTCTTTCTTCCCTGTCTGTTATTACTACATTGACTTTAATGTTTTCCCGCTCCCCTTAATTGCCAAGTTATAGTTTTCAACCACTGTGAAAACATTCGATTCATACAGTTCATTGTTCCTCTTGCAAAGGAATCATCATCTAACATAACCTGCATGTGTTTGTGCAAAAGCAGTAAAGGGAAGACTGCCATTCCCTGCTCGCTCTCACAGTTTGAAGCCTTGTAGGCTATTGCATAGCAAATGAGAAATAAGAAAGATAAACAACTGTCTTGAATGGGAAGAGAACTTGAGACAGTCTTTGCAGCATGGCATTGGATTTTTGATTCAGACTATTTAATGTGAGGAAAAAGAAGAGCTAGATTCTCTATTATCCAAACATTCTGTCCTTTATATGCATGCCAACTCAACGTAGAATTGTATGTCTTTGATTCCTGACCACTTCATACCTTCCTGTTAAAAAGCAGAGAAGGATCAAGAGCTTGAGGTGATGGCACGAATTCAACATCATTTAGCTGGTTTGGTCTAAACCTGAGAGCTATCAGCGGTGTTAATCTGACAGGAAGAGACTTGAAGGATAGATTTACAATGGACTTAGGCTGATCCATCATCCAGTCTACAGGAAAGCACTGCTCTCCCAGAATGGTGTTCAGCACATACATTCATGAAGAAAGTTTGGTTCCTTGGCAAGACAGTCACAGAAGACACTGTGCTGCTCCTAGCCCGGCCAGCAAAAAACACTGGAGAGAGGCATATATATGAAGCTTTTTACTTCAGCAAGGTTGTATACCTCGGTTCTCAGATATAAACTGCTGACCTTCGCAGCCACCTTTGCTCACCTCCTGCAGAACTGGATCCCCAGCCAAGAACATTCTCCTCAAGTTTAGGTACCTAAGGTCATCCTCTTAGAAAACGTTCTCCTAAGATGCTGGAGTAATGTCCCCTCTTAATACAGTAACAAGAAGTGGGAGACATCTGCCTAAGGAGGTTCAAACCCACATCTCCCATGAAAATGACCTAACCGCTAAATTACAGTGTGTTCCAGGTGGAGTGTTCTCCACCCATCCTTTGATGATAGTCCAGTATGTGGCAGAGTGAAAGATACATTGGGCAAAAGAGAAGGAGCATTATTAAAGCCTAATGATTAAGGAACAGACTTATTTTGCCTTGTTTTACCACTTACTGCTTTACCTAATGACATCGCGTAAGGCACTTTGCAAACGCATGCTCTTAGATCCACAGAACCGCTAAAACTTCAGTGAGTTTGCTCATCTCATGAATTTCACTTAACTACAAGTTAACTTCTCTTCTAATGTTGTCATTTCACCTTTTAGATTTTCTTCTCTTTTTTAGGTGCCCGTTGTCCTTTCTAATTACTGCATTATCTTTACATTTGAACACTGCATCCTTAGCATGTGCTGCTTGTGTAACAGTGGAGAGAAAGAAATCATGTCATCAGTTCATTTAGCATACCCTTGGGGGGAAGAAAGCCTGGAGGATGGGATGCAACAAACGATCAAACTCAGCAAAACCATCCACGTGAATATGTCCTGCTAGCTCCATTTCACCAAATTTAAGCTATTCTAAATTACAAGAGAGTCTTTCATTTTACATTTTGCCTTCTTTCCAGGCAGATTTGAAAATTTTCATCATAAAGTATTGCAGAACCACATGTTATATGTGGTATATATCATTTATGGTTTCTTATACTATTTTTGTAACCTTACATTTAAGAGTCAGTACCACTTGAGAACAACAACTATGAGAAATATTTCCTATTCTCCATCTAGGCTGCCAAGCATATATACAAACAGAGAAAAACAGGTGAGAAAAGTTCCTAATACAAATGTGTCCACAAAATCACAGTCAACACAGAACCAACTGCCATGTTTTGTGTACTGTCTTTATTGTAAATGTGATGATATGGAAGCAAAGTGCATGCTTTTGTTCAAATGTTCACAGCTTTTTCAAAGGTGAAAAAAAAATCTTCCTTTAAAAAGTTGTGTGTCCTTTTCAAAATAATTCTAATGAAGAAGTAATTATGGAATAAAATCACTATCCAAATAGCTTGTAAGTTCATTGGTGGTTTTCTTTCACAAATGAAACGCCATGAGCAAAGACACTGGAAACAGCAAGAGCAGTTACCTTCTTCAGTTTAGGTATAAAAAAGTCTTCCAAATGGGGGGACGACTGGTCATGTGCACAGTATGTAGAGGAGAAACAAGACTAGTCAGTTAAGACAGGAAGAGAAGCTACAGTGTGAGGAAAACACAGTATGTATTCACATTAAGCACCAGTTACACAATGAACTGAATAAAACAAAAGTAGTAACCCCAGTGGGACTTGGGCCAAAAGGGTGAAAGGAAGGGAAGACATTTCAGTTGTGATTCAAGAAGTCCTGGAATCCTTCCTGACCCGCTGGGTCGGAATTTCTGACTCGACACCCTGCTTTGACTCAGAATAGGAAACTATACCCTAACTGTAGGTTTCTTTTTATAGAGCAAACTTTATTGCCAACTTCCTTTGGAGCGCAAGTTTATTCCTCATAGTCTTTAGGCAACACACCAATCACAAGACACAAGAGCAAGAAAACGTTATCTCTGCTCCCCAAACATAACACAGTCTTTATCCAAAAAGCAAACAAGAGGACCAGAGCTGGTCTTTATTACCCATCTCAGTAAATACAGAATGCACTGATGGGTTTTAAAAGCGCTGGCTAATCTTTCTCCTCCTCCTTCTCTCCCTTTAAACTTGGCCAACATGAAAGGACAGCGATATGGTCCAAGAAACACTTGCCAGCATTAGAGGCTAAACTGGAGATTTCTTGTGTAATGCAGTAACAGGCAGTGGATGGGAAAACATGCACTAGTGTAGACGTTGATCACAAGGATTTTCACTAAATTTATTGCAGAGGAGATAGGCTGTCCTGGAGCATCAGCCAAGACACCTCCGAGCTGGTTTTGGGTCACTGGAACTGAAAACCTTGCAAACCACCGAACATATGGTCTGAGATGGGCTCTAGCTTCGCTGTTGATTACACCTTAAAAAGGGAAAGGTTTAAAATAATTGTGTTCCCTTTTGTATTATTTCATAATTGAAAAGGATTCTTTCAGCATCTCCCCTGAATGCAAAAGACCCATAACGCATTTTAAAAATGCATATAACTCATGTAAGCAGAGCAATGCCTCTCAGAAGCTTTTTGGAGGTTGAGACAGCATCTCCTCTTTGTAAAAAATCCACTTCACCTATTTAAATCAGCCTTGACAATTTAATCCCATTGCACGATATACACAAATTTTCTAATGCCAGAACAGTGATATTAATTAATCTTTCCTTCTTACTGAGGCTTCTCTCTAAGTCTATGAAGAGGACAAAGTTAGCAGGCAGGTTACAGCTCTTGGCATCCAATTTGGGTTTGAATGCAATACAAGTATTAAGTGACCTGCCCAAGGTTACGAAAAAAATTATAAAGAAACAACCAAACACAGAAACCGTAGAACTAAGTCAAGCACTTGAAAGGCCTTTTGTCCCATCCAAGAAATTTAAAAATAACATCCCTATAAAGATCAAAATTCCAGACAAAGGATGTGTGATACTGTATTTTAAATTTTCTGTTCTATAAAGGAAATATGTTTTAAGTAGTCAGCCAGAAATTTAAGTAGTAAGCCAGTAACAAGACACAAAAAATTCTCCCTGTTCTTCCTATAGAACAAAAATTTGATGGGTTTATGTTATAATATCTGTTTCCTAAAAAGATTTTTATTCTCCTTAATCCCACCCAGTGTAATTGCTGTGTGAAACCACATTTGTTGCAATTAGGTGAAAGAATCTTCTATTGCATCATTTAAACGCGGGTAAAATCTATCCGTTTTGCTTCTGTTCTTTATATTTTATCGTTAAGATCACTATACCTACTGATCGGATCTGCAAAGAAAATGAGCTCATGCATGGCCTCAATGAAATCAAAGAAGACCACAGCGTACAAGACTGACGGAAGGGTGAGATCTTGTAAGTGGAAAAATGCAAGAAACTGCACTCAGCAACCATGTGTAGCACTAGTTCACTACATGGATTTAGCCCATTCTTCTGTTTGCAATGCACGAAGAGTCGAAGCGTTGTGGATTTGTCTCATCAGCTCCCCTGAGCCATCTCCAGCCCTTGCAAGAGCAGAAATAGCATTTCAAAAACAAGTATTGTGTGCAAGCCTCATTCATTTTCAGTAGGACTGCTAGGTGCTCAGACCTCATTGAAACAAAAAATATTTTTCAAAATTTCACCCTCCACCTTTAACTATTTGCCACATCTGGCATGGAAATCTCAACTAGATGACTGTCTTCTCCCTGCTGTTTTTTTCAAATATAGTCTTTTAGGGAGGAGAAGGAAATAGATTTCAACATGGCTGNACATGCATGGCCTCAATGAAATCAAAGGAGACCACAGCGTACAAGACTGACGAGAGGGTGAGATCTTGTAAGTGGAAAAATGCAAGAAACTGCACTCAGCAACCATGTGTAGCACTAGTTCACTACATGGATTTAGCCCATTCTTCTGTTTGCAATGCACGAAGAGTCGAAGCGTTGTGGATTTGTCTCATCAGCTCCCCTGAGCCATCTCCAGCCCTTGCAAGAGCAGAAATAGCATTTCAAAAACAAGTATTGTGTGCAAGCCTCATTCATTTTCAGTAGGACTGCTAGGTGCTCAGACCTCATTGAAACAAAAAATATTTTTCAAAATTTCACCCTCCACCTTTAACTATTTGCCACATCTGGCATGGAAATCTCAACTAGATGACTGTCTTCTCCCTGCTGTTTTTTTCAAATATAGTCTTTTAGGGAGGAGAAGGAAATAGATTTCAACATGGCTGAATAAATATTTCTGCTGGAAATTTCTACTAAAATACATTTTCAGCGACGCCTGTGATTTTTTTTATTTGCTATTTCACACTTTCTTAGGCATGGACACACACATAAATTTATTTGTATGACTCTTTACAGACAAAAAAAAAACAACAGAAAAATTTAAAATACGTCTAGGTGAGATTTGGGGGTTTATTTCAATTAATATTCACTGCTGCTATTTCATTAGATTTATTCATTCTAATTAGCAGTGATTTAAAGAGAAAATCCTGCTTGCATTGCCTCAAGGCACACAGAAACAGCAATTGGTATTGGCTTCAACACACTCTTCCTACACAGGGGAAGGAAAAGCTACCTTCCCCTATACAAATACCGAAAGGATTCATATCCACTTCATCCTGAGGGTCTTCTCCCTGTAGAATTTTTGCACATTATCATCTTAAGCATGTGACAGAAGGGACGGGGTGGAGGGACAGTGGTATTTAGATTCACCAGCCAACCACTCCGGCGTAGCTGCTAATGGAAGGAGACACAGATATCTTTAAGGCAGCACTGGAGGGAAATTAGGTCTTCCTGCATGCTGGTAACAGCCTTGCACGTACCCTAGGCTGCAATGATTTGTTTTTAATGGCAAATTTTAACTAGTAGGTTTGCAGCGTTATCACCTCTTGCTCGATTCAGAGAAGAGAAACCAGTCACAGAACTGTGCTAACCCTCGCCAAAATACCAGCTTCTCCAAGAGACCACAGGCTCTTCACGATTGTTCCAAGAAAATTTTCTGATCGTGTAAGAGCCATCTTAAAATGGCTGCTACCAGCACGACTTCAATCTTTGCCTAGATTTTGGTCCTGGGCATTCAAGGTAAATCAGGGGAATATTCTTCCCTCTGGCCCGTTCCGTGTTGTCTGAACAGAGTCCATGCATGGAGCTCCCACAGACGTCAGTGGAAGTTTTATGCATGAAATGAATGCAGAAAGGCAGTCAAAATCTGCTCTGCGGCGAAGGCATCTGCATTGCAGATTGGAGAGGAAAATTTTGCCCTAAGTGCCAAATCTCATCTTTTAACAGCGAAACTATTTTTGTTTTATACAAGTGCAGAAAATGATCATTTGGGTAATATAGAACTGTGTAGTTTAAAAGTAAAAAAATAAAGTAACCTTCCTGCCATTTTGCAAAGTATTATAAAAATACTTAGTTTTTAAAATTTTTTTTTAAAACAGTTCTGTTCCCACACGTTTGTATGATCAACGGCAACAACACAGGGCATATACATTTATTTACTTGCTAATTTTCAAAATGGCTTGGAAAACTTAAGCTAATTTGCAGGGATAACTATCCACTATTGATGGGGTAGAAGACAGGAACGAACAATAATCGACAAAGTTAGGAGAGATTTTACTTTGACAGGAACAGTGTATAGTCATATCAGGATAGCAACATTTCACGGCAGCTTAGAACAAAAAGAAATTAATGCCATCTAAAACTTATATGTTTAAATTATAGGCAAGAACTTAGATGTGGGTAAGCACATTCTCCCTCACTCAAATTTTGGGATAAATTTCATTTTTAACACATTTGGTCAAGACTATCACAGGGGCCATGGAACTTTTCATTCCATCTTTATTGCAACTACCGGTATTTGAAACATCAGCGATGGGAAAATAAAAAGCTTCCTTGTTCTTTTATTCATACACCAGACAATGCTTTTTCCTACTCTCCCCCCTGCCACCGTCCTTCGTGATAAATCCAACATGCAATTTTCTGCCAATTCATAGCCCAGTTTAAGTATAGGTTTAGCAAACACTTGCAAACAGTAGGTCCATTTACTGATACACCTGATGATCTGAAAAATAGGTACTTATGCTTACAAAGTAAGTGTAGTGGAAGCTCTGGGTCATATTTCAGCTGGAAATGGGTTTCTTCAGTAGAAATATGTTTTGTAGCAATGGCTTCGAATGAAGAGTGCAGTGATGGAGCAGTAAAACAGACAGGTTTGGCAGTGTCAATGACAGCAGGACTCAAAAAGAACTTGCTTCGGCAGATAAAGTACTTTTTAAAATTGAATATAGTGAGTCCATATAAGAAGCTTTAGCCTCAACTGGAATATCAAACAATCTTGGAGAAGACTGATAAAGGACAGCCTGGTTTTGTGTACACAAGACAACACTTCAAGCAGTCCTGCTACTCTTTCTTCGCTGTTTTGAATATGGTGATGCTTTAAACCTGCATCAATGAGAAAATTTACATATTTGTGAAGGTGAGCAATCATCTATGAACAGTGCCCCCATACCTAACTCAACAGATTTTTATACAGGCAGTCAAGTCTGTGAATTGTGATGTATTCTGGGATCTATTCAGCAAACCAGTGTACCCAGCAAAGAAGCAAACAAGACCACAGACCCAAATAATTTTGCTTCTTATTCGTGCTCAATGATACGGCTTTTCACCACTGGGCCTTCCTTTCTCTATTGTGATATATGTACCTTGAGTAGATATTCCTCCCCACAGCCCCTAGATTAATCCAGACTGTCTCTGTGGGCTTGGGTGAAGGAGACAGTGACTTAATCTGAGATTTGATGTAACAGTTAATGAAAATCGGCCCTGACATCAAAAGCATTTTAGGGAAGGGACGTGGTCTTAATTATTGCCTGTAAACAATGCATCTGTTCACCTGAAAAAAGGTTTTTTAGAAGTGTTCAGTGCACAATTTCACAAGATGGGATCCTGTACTGCTTTGTGTTTGAGACGGCTCTCCATCATTCTTACCATGATTGTCCCTGTTACATATACCGTAAACTGTCAATTTATGAGCAAATGAACAAGACCCACCTATCAGCCGGGCACTGGCTGTACTTTTCTATCCAGAGAAACAATTACCTCACTATCTGCTTCAGAAAATGAAAACAAGAAAAAACCCCAACTCCTCCTGACATACTTGTTTTGAACACCGTGTGCATTTCTTTCCCCCTGTATCAATACAGTTAGATCATGTTCTTTATTCATCAGGTTACAGTACATTTCACTCTGTCATCATGATATAATTTGCAACAGAGGTGATATATCTCCCTTGCTGAAATAAAGGATCTTCTCATACTACTTAACAAAGCTCTGATTCTAATCGCATTCATCACTATTTGGTTCTGAAATTTGCTGGAATATTTACGTTAAGTAAAACAAAGTGATCTGGATAGACAATCTGAAAGGGAAAAACAAGCTTTAAAGATTAAGGAAGTAGCTATAAACAAACTCTGCAGAAGAGAAGAAGTAGAACTTTAAAAGCTGCTATTTAAACCCTTTACCTGGAGTAATCTCTCTTTTAAAGATTTAGCAAAGAAAAAACGGTTTGAAAGAGACAAACCAAAATTTAATTATGGTAAAATGACATAAGGAATACTTACATAGGATTTTGTATCACTCTTTCATTTGGTGCCGGAATGATAGATGCATTGAATGAATCGTGACTCATGAGCGAGGCAATGAGTAAGGAGGTGTGGGAGACTTTTCTTTCAGTTAATACCAATTAACGTTTTGAATGGGCTCACTGTATACCTTTCTTCCATAGAAATATTAATATTTTAGAGCCAAGATAATTTCAGGAGTGTTTTCTAGTAAATAATGGCCAAATTTGCAAAAACTGACGCCTGTAATTGATATCTGTATTTTGTAAGAAAACCAATTTGTGAATAAGAACGACCAAATTTATACTCATCACCTGCACGCGTATGTCTGAATTAACTTATATGCAACATGTTGAATGCTACAATAATACCTTTTCTGTATAATAGTTCTTAAGTTCTTTAGAAGCACCAATTATCTCACAGCATAGGGAGTATCATCCTCCTTTCACATGCACAGACGTTGAAAAGCAGAGACATGGACCCTGTAGCAGTGACAAAAGTTGTATTAACTAGTTATCTTCAGCTCAGAGAAGAGAGAATGAAGAGAGAGATGTGTAAATCCTGAGTGGGATAAATGGATAAAATGGATGAAATATTATTATTTACTGTTTCTCACATTACAAGGATCAAAGAGACACAGTGAAGAAATCTGATAAATTACTTTAAAAACAGACCAAACAAAGGTTTTTATTCAGAATTGAAACTGTGGAATTCATTGATGCAGGATGTTGTGGAGGCACTAGGACTTGAAAGGACTTGCACTGTTTCATGGAGGACTGATCCACTGATAGTTATTAAACATCATGGCTTATGTGCATCCCTCATGTAAGGATACACCATAAACTGCCAATTGTGAGGAGTCAGGAAGAGGTAAAAGCAGGACCTTATCCCATGCGTAGCCTATATGCAGCTCTAGTTTACCCAGCGAGACAGTTGCTGGGTTTATGTTATTCAGGTGCCACACGTGCACAGAAACCAGGTGAGCAGCCCTGACGTTCTTGAGGAGTTTTCAAACAGACTTTTCTACTTTGACTAGGAGCAGAGGGATAATCATGGATACAAATCCCTATATCAAAACCTCAGGAGGAGGTCTGGATTCTGAATGAAGTCCACAGCATGGCTTTCGATTCTGTGTCTTGGCCCTGGGGCAGGAGCAGACAAAATACCACAGGAATAATCAATGTGAAATTCCAAGACAATTTAACCACTTCCAAAAAAACCCCAAATCTTTATATCCACAGCTTCTAACCCCAAATTCATCTTAAACTTGACCCACATCCAATCAGTTTTCTCCTTTTTTCCCTAATTCTGTCTCTAAATTCTTTGAGTGGTAATGAACAAACCATCAGAGAGCTGTCCAGAAACTTAGGTATACTTCCCGTGTGTAGAACCCACACATCTGAATAGACACGTAGCAAGTTTTTTCTCTCTGCTCTGAAGAACTTCACTCTTCAGAGAGGAAGGAAGATACCAGGTTCCAGGGAAGAAATGGTTCTGTAAACTTTGCATTTTTTATCAAGCCCCGCGCATGGCTATGTCCCGCTTAAGAGAAATCCTCCTTCCAGCAGCCCCACAGAGAGAATACGTTGTGTCCAGCTCTCAGGCAGAAGAAACTCTCCAACTGCATTCCCCAGCTCGCTCTAAACTTTCGACCCCACTGTATACTCCGATTACTGGAACCAGCAGGACTATTTCCACAACCTGCTTTCTAGTGTGTTTTCCTGCTGCAGAGCCATATGGCCCAAGTGTTACTCAATGCTGTAGTTTTAACGTGGCAGGAACTGTTCAAGTGCCACATTAAAACTTGTATGTGATGGAACAGCACTCATGAACTCTGTACAGATGCATGACTATTATTTCCAACAAAACAGTTATTAAAAAGCACATCCTCTGCTGNTGTAGTTTTAACGTGGCAGGAACTGTTCAAGTGCCACATTAAAACTTGTATGTGATGGAACAGCACTCATGAACTCTGTACAGATGTATGACTATTATTTCTAACAAAACAGTTATTAAAAAGCACATCCTCTGCTGCTGGACGGTCCCAAGACATTGCAGTAAACAGTTTCTGTGTAGTTCTCTGTTCCTCAGATTCATCAACCCTAAAGTCAGGAAAGAGAGAACAAAGCCAAACAGAATTTTCCTCATGGCTTAACCAGCTGTTCCTGTGGGATAAGTATGCATATGCCTTCCTCCAGAGGCACATGTATGTTCTGCCCTTGATGAACAGCAAGGTATTGGCTATATCACATGCAACTGCCAGAATAATGACTACCTCTACAGCAAGGTATCTTCCGTCCTACCTGGTATGAACTCTAATCCTTCCCATTGTCTACAGATACATCTTTCTAAATCGAAGCTGTCCTCAAATTGCCCTGGCCTCTTAAATTCATCATTTCAGACGCCTCAAACAGTCTGCTGCTGTAATGAGTGGTGCCATTCACTGTGGTCCCACCGTTGGCAACGCATAGGTATGAAAGTGCTATGTTTGCTCTCCGTAAGGCTGAACTTACCCAGAAAGATACACTGTAAGAAAGGTAATAGTTTCACCCTTCTGGATTGCTTTACTTCTGCTGGCCTCAGCTCTTGAATTCCTTTCACAAACCAGATTGTAAATAATAGGTTGTGTCAAAATTCCCAGTGAAAGATTACAGAAGCCTCTTCTGATTCAAAGGCTATAGACACTTCACAACATAACCCATTGCTACATATGATGCAGGCTAGAAAATTGAGAGGGCATGCGTCTGTGCTGCTGTATAAGCATGACGCTCGAGTCAATAGTATCCGTGCTGAAATTAGTGGAATTACATTGACAGAATGAAAAGAAGATCAGCCACGCACTGTTTTACATGGAGGCTTGCTTTGATTACATTATGCAATAAGTGGATTCTTCTTGATATAGTCCTATCTTTATTGTAAGTTTTAATAGGTCTGTCAAAATCTTGAAGTAAGTCACGCAGGAGCTGACCCAGCAGAGCTAAGCATTGCCATTTGACTGGCAGGTTTGAACTGACATCTCTTCTACTTTAAGTTTCTTTTCGATATCAGTATATAGCTGAGTTTTTACTTCTCAGTATATTCTCAGCATAGTTTTAATTTGTGTCTTAAGATTACCTATGTTACTGCTGCTTGACAGGATTGTAAAAGTAGAGATAAACCCAACAGCACGAGGTCCACTGCCTAAATGGCCATTGGCCTCAACATTAACAAGCAGGGAAAAGTNTGCAGTCTTCTCACTGGATGCAGCGTCCAGTCACACAGTTTTCATCTTGCTTAATGGGATGTCTCTTTCTTCCCCAGAATTTTCTCCAGTCTCTAATACTACATAGTCCCTGAATCTCCGGCCAGACTTCTGAACGCTTTTGCAGTCCCTCTCATCCCGGCCTGAACCGCCTGCCACCATCCTTTCGCCCATGCTCTTCTGCCTGTGCTTTCTTCTGCCGTATTTCCTACAGGCAACACCACTGATATCCAGTCCCTGCGGTTCCCATCCCTCCACTGCTACAACTGCTCTCCATCTCTCTGTCCCCTCAGAACCAAAAAAAAATCGAAGTTGTTCTTCATAAGAGAATAAATCATCCTAGCATCTTTAAAAATGACAAATGTCACGTGGAGATGCCTAAAAGAATAATTATATGTACATTTAAAAAACACTATAAGTGATTAAAATATTTAGTTTTGTCCATGGGCTGTAACTTTTTGTCCCTTTGTGTCTTAAGTTGAATAATTCCTTGAGGTACTACAGAGTTATGTAAAACTCGAAAAAATTGTATGGCATATTCCTTAAGAGAAGCAAAGAAGCAAAGAAATCTCTGAATAAGGCAAAAATCTTGGTGTTACGATAAAATAAAAAATGACTGTCAATTGAGATTCATCCCCTAGTTTACACTGAGCTTTCTGTATCATTCAAGCACAAGGACAGGAAATTCATCCCACCTTCTGCAGGTACAATGAAATCCTAACACACTCCAAACAACAGGTGTGAAAGCTTTCAGGATGGCTGCGTCCTGAAAATAAATTTCTGAGGCTTTGTCTGAACCAGAAAATTAAATCACTGGTAAATAACCCTGAAGCATAACCCTGGTTTAAGCTCAAAGACTTGAACGTTTTCAGAGTGGGCAGGCTAAAGTGCTTCCAAGCCTGGCTCACCTCCACAGTCGCGCTGTTTTGAAGCAAGCGAGTCAGGATGCTTTCTGCATAGCCCTGCTGAACTCCCTGGCCAGCGCTAAGAAACCTGCCTCTTGTGAGATTCTGCGAGAACACTGGTGTACCTAGGGGGACACGGCGAGTTGTTTCAACTAGTTTGCATCCACACAAACACTAACACAGAGCAGGATGAAACAACACCCAGAAAGTGAAACTCATCTAAACAGTATTGGGCAACGCTGTAAACAGTGTAGAACACTTGTATGAAGCACAAGGAAACACAGTAGCAGGATCTGTTTGTTCTTCCCTGGTAAATATGTCTACTTTGGAAATCGGTAACAAACACTCTTGAAAGAGCTATAGCCCTGAGTAATCTAGATGGCACCGAGCCAGTACCACTTATTCTGTAGGAGGCCTGCTTGGAGACATATTTGGAACTAGTCTTGACTGACTGACACTCATCCTTCTCCCTCCTGCTATAAAAAGCAAGGATGCGTTTGCCTGTGTGCTGTTTTAAACGAGCTGCTCTTGATAGTGTGATGGAGGAAAACTAAATCTACACATTATTAATAAGCCACTGAAAATAAGGTAATGTAACTGAAGTGCCTACATTTCAGGCTTTTCAGAACCCAAAGGAAAATACTAAAGTGGCTGTTTTATTGCCATGTAGAAAATTAGTCACCAACCTTTGCCTTGCGTTGCTCTTCCTCAAATACACCAGAGCAAGAACTTGCATAGGTATTTTCTAGAGGCAGAGCGTGGTCTGAGCACAGCTCCCAAACTACAGGAGATTGGAGAGGCTTCCCTAGCACAGAGAAGTGCCTGGTGGAGCTCTATGCCTTAGGACAAGATGGTGGACTGTCCTTCTTGGAAGTCTTACCTCTCTAACCCTGCTTTTCAAGCCCCTCCATCACCAAATATCCACACACATACGAGGCTGCTCCCTTGTTTGTGAAGCAGATGATAAGTTTAAAAAGTTCTTGTAGTGTTATGTTTGTGATTCTTTCTTAGTTCGCCACAACAGGAGAACCCTCAGAACCCAGAAACTGGAAAATCTGTCATGAACTAAATGTGTTTCAGCTTAAATGATTTTAGAACACTAAATCCCTACAAAACTATTGTGGTATTTCAATTTTATGGTCTATACAATTAACTTGTACTATAAGTTCATCGATTGCTTCAGTAAACACATGACTGCTGGGCTGTCTTCTACTCCAGCTACAGCTTAACTCAGAAGCAGCCATTTCTGCATAAAGGGATACGAAATGTTCAGAGTGTGTGGGGGTGCAGGTGCATCTGAACATAAGAGAACACTGTGGAAATCACAGAGCAGCGAGATTGCTGTTTTGTTCAGAAATCTGTCATGGGTCCAAAACCAATGCTCAGAGGAAAAAACTGCCAAGCAGGAGTGGGTAGAGGAAAATGGTGAAGCAGGAACTCTGAGCTGGATTACAAAATTCTGGAGTGACATAACAAGCGAGTGCATGCAAGTCCTTATAGTTTCAGTAGAACAGCCATAAAATACGTGTCCTTGAAACTCACTTTCCTTTGCTGGGCTGGAAATAAACTCTTTGCTTCCGTGAAAAGATTTTTCCTTACTGAATATAAAGGATCAGGGTATTCCCTCTGCACCCGGCTAGACAGGTGTTTTCTTTGCCAGCATTATCTCTATGTGCTGGAGAGCCATTCCCAGGCTGGGGAACTCGAGAGGGAGATCCAAGACACGGATGGCAGGGGATAGAGCGCCACATGCTTCTCTCATTGCACAGAGCAACTATTAGAGGAGAACTTAACTAATAAGCTAACAGTCTTGGGTGGGTTTGCTTTTCTATGTATGTTGCTACCTTCAGGCCTGAAAATATTACTTTATAAGGAGACTGGGAACACCTGAGCCAAATCCTTATCCAGGACTCAAACACGATCTGGAAAAAAAAAAAAAAATAAAAAACCCAAACAAACATCGTTTTCCTTTATCTTCTTCCACTCCCCTGGGAACAGGAAATCCACCCTGAAGTTACCTTCTCTAAGCTGCTGACACCAGGGTTTTTCTCCTCTTACTTGATTCTACTGACATTTTCATCATTCAAGAAAAGTTAATTTATCCACCACGAATCTATTTTCTTTCAGAGACAGTAATTACAGCAGGCATGGCTTAGAACTAGGTACTACTGCCAGCACTGCGATTGGTCTGCTGTGACCTTAGGCAAGTTATTTAACCTCTGAATGTCTCAATTTGCCAGTCTCATGAATGGTGATGAAAACTACTTCATGATAATATACTTTTTAAAAAAAGTTATTAAATACTTTGCAATTACTGGATAAAGATTATTCTTGGCCCTTCAACACGATTCCATCTCTTAGCAAATATTCAAAGTAGCTATTGTCCAAGCTGGTGCCCAGCCACTTTTGAAGTGACAAGTTCATTTTCTCAGCAGAACAACACCTTATGCACATGTCTCAGCTGTGTGTCCTCCTTTCCCAGACACATGGCGTTTTCTGCATTTATTTCTTAAGCACAGTGAAATACACATTTCTGGCTGCTTAGCCAGACAGTACTTGTTTCTAGGTCAACCAACATGAAATGAGAATAAAATAAAGGATTGGTTATTTAATTTTTTAATGTAATAGCGTTCCATTCATTCCTTCTTTACAATCATTCACCTTCAAGAATCATCTTTGATTCCACTTGCTCTTGTGTAATGCTCAAATTACTAACAGCTGATCAAATAGCACAGTTTCTAAGCAGTGACCCCAAATTCTTGGAGAACCACAGAAGACACAGAAATGTGACCTGACCTGCTTAACCCTGTCTGACCTTCCTTGCCATGCAGTCTGACCTGACCTCGCTCCTTTTATTCCTCCCAACACACTTAAAAGAATCCACCAGAGAAAAGCAGTGCGGGGAGAAGGAGTCAGTCCGCCTTAACGTCTTATTTCAGAGAAATGTTTCCTTAACTAAACATTATAACTCCTAACAGTGATTTCCAAATTGCTGGAACATTACCTCCCACCTCGCCACTGTAATCAGTTCTTTGCTTGGTACATATTCAAGAGTACTCTTGAGCTACCATGCCTTTGCCAGCAGCACCTTAGAGCAAAGAGAACACATTCCTGAGTAAGAATTTCTTGATATTGCAGAAAACTTCCTTATTCTGTAGATAAGAGTGTTTGGGAATTTTATCCATCAGTCTGATAGACATTGCCACTCTGCTTAGATTTGTTGGGAGAGGGCGGAAGTTTCACTTTGTCCTCACGCTTTGGTACTATATAACCCTCATCATAACATAACAATAAATAATCACACAGAGTTGCAAGAGCAAACCAACCCTTGTAAGAAAGAGCCAGGATTAGCAATAACCACACCGCTGGATTTCAGCCAGTGACTCCTCATCACTTACTCCCCTCACTGTTTCAAAAGCACAGAGATACTTCTCTCTTTCCAGGAGACCTGTATTTGCAGGCAAGCTTGAAAACTCAGAGACATAACAGATGTCTTCCTCTCCTTTAAATTTCTGCTTTTCTCTCTACTTACATAATGCTAATTAATTTAGGCAGAAGATAGCTGAAATCTCTCTTATTCCTTGCTTCCACAGCATACATTCCAGACTTGCTGCTCTGATCAGCATTACGCTTGTACGCTCATGCCAAATTCAGTGCGCTATTTTAACTAAACGCAATGTCTCCCCTTGCCCCCATCATAGGAAATATCACTGCTTTTGAATGGATGTGGTGTAGCGTAATCATCTACACTGAGGTGCGTGTTGTTTTCCAGAATATACATTCAACAGCATTTCCCAATTACTATAAAGCAAGTATTCTGTCTTCCCAAGGAGAAATATCTTAAAAATTAGGCACACACAGAAGAGAAACAAGACCACTGAAACGGAAGGAACCTATGCAAAGCAGACCCTATGTATGGAAATTCAGTCACATGGTGCAGATCTACCAAAGGCTGGAGAGGAACTCATGGGAATATCACAAATTTCATCTAAAAAAAAAAAAGGGTTATCTCATGCCACTGTGCAGATCTGGAAATCAGGATGACTCTGTAATTTTAGCATCACATGATGTGTGGGAGGATTCTGCAGTGTGAAGCTCTAGCGGTCTTCAAGCTCAGCTGGCACCACGAAGGCCATGTCTGTTTGGCAAAATGGAGGCTAGAAAACCCAAGCACACCCCGACCAGAGACTTCAGCGTGCCCAGAACAAAGCTGGACTGAAGGAATCCAGCACCCAAAGCTAGAGTTGGCACTGTAAAAAGTCACGCTAATTTTTAACTGCCCTCCTGAAGGGAGGTTTGAAATACAATATAGCTGTCCCAGCAGACTTAGGAGTAGGTATATGTTTAAGAAAACGAGAAAGCAAACTAGCTAACCAGAAGAGTCTTGCTGCAGTGTACTGAGTTCCAGCTCCCGAGACTTTCACAAAATTTGTCCCAACAGTTCAATAATGAAAATGGAAGAACTTATGGCATAGGGCTGGATACCTCATTTTGAAATTCCTAACACCCACAGCATCATGTTTGCCTTGCAACATTTCTTAGCCCAAGGTAATCTACCTATCCCTATTATTAGCAAGATTCTGGACATCTGTTTCACTACTGAACTTGTCCGCTGTGCTTCCTTCTCTTTATCCTGCCTGCCTGCATGTTTCATATTATAAATCCTTCGAGACAGACTGCCCATTTTGCTGTTTGGAAAGCACACGGCGCAGAAATAATGTCAGTACTGCCACTGCTGCCACATCACTGTGACTTAATTCTGTAGCTTTTCACTACTAGAAAAAAAAAACAGATCACGTATTTTGTAAATTTGAACTAAAAATTGGATTCAGCAGTCTCACCCTACGTCTCTCTTGTGCACATCATGAAAAGAGCCCATTTTGGTGAAGGACAGAGTCTTGCTCAAGAGAAGACCTGAGCCAGAAACCTGAATGGGAAACCAGAATCTGGAAGAGAAGCTGTAACAAGTCAAACATGATATATGCTGACATAACTACTCAGGGAAACCTGCACAGTAAACTCTTCCTCAGTCCCTGCCAAAGACAGTGCTATCCATCCCTCGTGTTACTGTAGGAACCCACAAAGTAATTACCATTAATATTATTTATTTGTATTGAGGACTATCCTGAATCAGCCATCAGGTAATGAAAGAGTTCCTGAATTTTCTCCATACTGCCCATGTTTTCTCTGCCCCTATTGGAATATCCCTTAATGAGTCTGAGAACGAACAAGGCTGATTGAATGTTGGCACAAGAAGAGGACTTACGCAATGAATTACCTCCAGCGAAGTCCGGAGCCTGCTGCTTTTAGCATGTCTCTGCTAATCCAGTGTGCAAGACAAGCACCCTTGGAGATGAGCACACAGGTGTGCTACTGTGTTAGAAAAGATCCCCTGTTGGACTACGTAAGAGAATGGAGGGGTTTAATTATTTCTGATAGTTAAAGAAAATTGCCTGATGAACAGTACGCATCTTACTACCAGTGCAGAAGGAAGATGTTAGTCATGTGGAGAAACTGCAGAGAGGAACCTGTAGAAAAGTGGCAGGAAAAGTCTACACAGCAGTTAACTGACACAGATAGTATTTCCCAAAGTTTGACAGACATTTCTTCATGCTGTGTTGCCTTGTCACTCTTCGCACACAGATTTTGAGCGTTTAGAACCCAGGCTCATTTCGCACTTGTCCCTGCCTTCCTTTCCTGTTAATTGCCCTTTCCTACCTCTGATTCACTTCCAGAGATCTTCGACCCAAAAAACCCATAAACAAGCATGAGTTTTGCTGCCATTGCCGCCTTCTTTTTATTTTTAACCCTTTGACTTCTTATCCATTATATGTTCCTCTGAACAGAGACTATCTACTGTTTTGATTTCACTCAGTGGGCTGAATTTTGGACTGCTCAGGCCCCTTTGTTATAACAACAAGTGTTTGATTAATTAAATACATTCTCAGCACTTCAAATGTTAACAACACAGGAAAATCCTGTTTGAAACTTCAGGAAAACAACTTGGCTGTCCTCGACCATAGATTTGCCTAGTTTGATTGCTCTTAGTCCTACTTCCCTACTTTCGTACTCCGTCTTCTAAATACACTTTCTAAAAACAAAAGTTACAGCAGCTATTTCCTGAAGATATTTGCTTTCTCTGCTTCAGTGCCTTCCTTGGCACTTCATTATCTTCTTCTCTCGGTTTCCAAACCTATAAAAAAAAAAAAAAAATCTTTCCTCCATTTCTCTGTATTGTGTCAAAAGCCAGCCTAAATCTCAGCCTTCCAGAGTGGGATTAATTTGTCCTAACCCAGGCTCCTAAGTCAGGATGATACAAGAAAGCCATCTAAGTTACATCAGTTGACTCTGCCTCTGGAATTGCTCTCTAGTCTTCCCAGGCTGCAGGTGGAGCCCAGGGTTATTGGTCAGGATGGATGCCAAAAAACTGAGTTACCCAAGCATTCACCTCCTCAGCAGTTCAAGAACAAGATGCTGCCTAATGCCAATCAACAGTGAGGACACGGACTCGCCTCTTTTTTTAATGCTCATGTCCCAGATTCAGACTCTGAGCTAAAGAAAGGCACTTCCAGGACCTGTAACCTGGCAGCCTCTCTTCTGGACAGGCTCCTCCTGACATTTTTAATGGAACAGAGATTACTCTTATTTAACAGTAGTGCTCAGTAGTTCTGACAAGTAGTACTTGCCTTTCGTAGAACAGTCTGTGTCTGCTGTACCTCTGTGCAGACATAATTCAAGATTTTTTTGGCTAGAAAGGGACAGCTTATTTGTGCATCCTAGTCATTATGACACACACCTGGAAGAAGGAGCTCTGGGCTTTGATCCTTGCTTCCAGGACTGTTCTCCAAGTTCATATTAATCAGTTAGTGAATAAAATCTATTCTCATATCTAGCCCTAAGGAACAAATTCACTCAGCCTCTATTTTACTGAAGTACCTGTACTTTCTGATCCTTAGGCTACCTTTAGACAGTTGTTCACTCAGTGCCTCCAGACCTTTTGAATCTCCTCACAAAGGCTTGGTTTTTCACACTAATTAGACACGGGGGCTTAAATGAAAGTTTTATTGTCTGAATCAGTAAATGATTTGGCCTCAAAGCCCTGGAGACAACTTCCCTCCACAGGAGCGGTACTACAAAGCTGGCAGCAGGGGCACAATTACACCTTCGTTGTTTGGGACCGTTATCGGCCTTGCCTCAAAAGAGCAGGCATCCCCTTAGGTCCCAGGCAAAGCTACCGTGGGAGAAGGGAAGGATAAATTTTCCCTCTCCATCACTCTAGTATTTCGTCCATTGTTTTTACACATGTATACACTCAGAAAGAGAGGACTTTACCACTGCAGTACAGTCCTTTCTGGAGCAGAAAGCAGTAGTTACACAAAGTTGCCGTATATTGCTAACAAAGATAGAAGTGATCAGGATAACCAGAGCAGGGCACTCAGTGTACCTGAAACTGCAGACAGAACCTCGGCAGGCAAAATATAAGAACTTACTGCAGGCTGGAATCTGGCCAGCTACCAAATTTCTCACCTCTTGCAGGAAGTGCTAAAACGCAATGGCAGGTCAGAGTCTCAAGTCTCATTAGAAAAAAACAGCACTTTCAGCAGCACAAGACCCTCTAACACATCAGTGAGATGTGCTGCCTATCTGGTCCCATTACACGTTTCCTAATGCTCTTGCTTTGCCATGATAACTCCCACACCATCACAGCACAGACTACTGGCACCAGCTGAGTTTAGATCTACCCTTCGCAGGCTCCTGCGGTGTTTCCAGCACAGAGGCAAAGACTTAGAGAGCACCACTGTAACGTTCAGCGTCAGTTCGTCAGGAGGAATATGCTGTGCTGAATCCACCCTGTACAGATCAGACGAATAACTACACAAAAGGGCTTGAGGCGGTTCACAAAGAATCTAGTGCGTAAGGCTTTGTTCAAAGATGACATTTCCTCCTTACCAAAGCTCATAAATATCTTTTAAACCTTAAACAAATAAATTTGCCATTTTTCTCATCGTACAGAACCAGTTTTTCTCAGGGCAAAGCTATGGTGGCTCAGTTAATACAAATATCTTGGGTTTGTACTGTTCCGAATAGCGGGTTATCAATGGGGAAAGAGGAGGAGAATATATAACTTTTCATATTAGCTTATATGGTTCACTTGTTCTGCACCTGCAGTTATTGCAGCACTGCAGCACATTTGGGATCTCTGGGACAGCTCCCTGAACAGACTGATGGGCAGTGCTCTTCTCAGTCCTGTAAGAGGAGGGACTAAAGCTCGCCAATAATAACCTGGCAGTTGTTTTTACAAAGGCGCTGAGGCAGACGTATGTGATACATCTAGGTACGTGCTCAGCTCGGGAAGCATGTATCAGAGCTGGGAACCGATCCTGGGTCACATAGCAGTCTTAAGCAGCAGCCAGACCATCCTTCTCCCAGTTTCCCCACAAAGCACTTAGTGTACACTCACAAAATAAATTAAAAAAGTGAATTATTAAAAAGTAAAACGTATTAGAGTTTAACGCTACGAGGAAGAACGCTCAGCCACAAAAGGTATGTTTTTAATAATTAATTGCTGCTTTATCTAGCATAGGAGCAACTGTCTTAGATCAAAATTAAATCCTTGTAAATGAGTTCCTTGAAAATGGCCACTCAAAAAAGTGGGATAAAAACTTAGGCACAGAAAGAAGAAATGAAAAAAAGAGTCCTATAAAAGCCTAACCTGAAGAAAATTGGAAGAAGGCTTTTTTAAAAAAACACGTTAAAATTTTTATCAAGTTCCAAATACCAGATGTAACCCTCACGGATTTACCCCAGTCGCCATGCCACCATTTGCATCACCTCGCTGAAATTTCACTCAGAGGGCAGGCAGCACTGCAGGAAGCAGACAGGTTTGCCTGCCATGATTACCTCTCGTGACCACAGAGCCGACACTGCTCCTTGCCATCCCTTCCTCTCCCTCACCGCTTCTCATACTGCCATGCCACCGCCACCACCACCAATTTTTGCTGGTCAGCTACGGAGAAAAAACAGAGCTATTTGGGCTGTAAGTAGAGAAGGCAGCAGAAGCAGTCAGCGTAATGTCTCTCACCGCAGGAAGCTGAAGGGGGGAGAATTGGGTAGAGTACACAATAAATAGCACAGAAAGAGGAAGAAAACTTATTTTTCTTGATTACTTTCCAATACATTAATAAAACTTGCTTACTTCGTTTACTCCTGAGAAAAATAACATGTCAGATGTGTTTTGCAATCCAGTTACCATATTGCTGTATTAGTGCATGGGACTAAGAAAGTGAAAACATGTTAAAAAAAAAAAGACTAATCCTGCCTTCTAGTTCCCATACCAGTTCACAGGCTAAACTACATTATTACAAAGGAGACATAAACAGCAATGGCTACAAATTTGTAGCAACAATTTAATTTTTATAAAAATTTGTAGCATAGATACAAAATTTCAGTGTCTTTATTTCTGAGTACCGTTCCTTTTTTGTTTCTGAGAACTTTGGCTGGGCATGGAAGCACAATATCCTTTTTGTTTCAAGGACTGCTGCAAACTAATAGGAGACGTACACATGCTGTTCTCGTATGGTGCTTTTTCACTGCAGTCTGTACAGAACTAAAATGTAAAATACATTCTATAAGTAGCTTATTCTTTGAGCCCCCCAAAATTAAAAAGAAAGACCAAAAATTGAACCATGTACTTTCAGGAGTCAGAGTCACCTAGGATCAATTCTCTCACTCGTGAACTTGGAAATTACTGCCGACCTTCATGCTAAAGGATGTTAAGGCAGGAGTGGAGCCACCAAGTGGGATTTACAGTCCAGCCTAGGGACATTCTTTTCAAACATTTAAAAATGCAGTTTAACCTAAGCATTCATTGAAACAGTTTTATAGTGCTTTTGAGTAATTTTATTTGCTTAACCAATCTTCAAAATCTAATTTTGAGGTGTGTTTTTTTACTACATTTTCAATTATCTTGTAGTCATCACCACACATCATTTGCTGCACTCTCAAAACCAATTCAAAAGTCAATATAGATGGCAATAAAGGGGGAAAAGTATTGAAAAAATAAAGATAGCCTTCCACACAGGAAAATTGAAGGCCTGTAACTATATTGCTGCCTTGATGTTAAAAAAGAAAAAGGCTACTTCCTCCTTCTGTTGCTCTTTCTCAAGAGAAGCTTAGTAGCTGATATAAAAGGCATGTTGCAAATCAAGCTCAAGCTGCACATGACAGACGTGGGACTGGAATAACAAGGGTATCACAGTCTAAGATTCATATATAAAAGCAGAAGCTGTATGAGACCCATCATCTGGGATTATAAGGAATGAAATGTTTGCAGAACTGCAAGAAGCACTGCATGCAGAGTTACTACTTGAAAAGGGAGAATTCCAGAGCTCCCGACGAACAAGGAGAATCATGTGAAGAGTTTAAGTGTGCAGCAGCATTCTGTTTCACTAGTTAACAGTAAATACGACAACCATAATCTTTTCTTTTGACTGGTCACCTCATTTGTGACAGTTGTAGAAGAGGAGGCAGGACTGGTTGCAAAGGGGAGGAGTTTTACTTATGAGATAATTTTGCTCATGAGAAATAAAGAAGAAACATTTGGAAAATAGGGTGTGTAAGTTATTAGTGCCTGAGGGCAGCAGGAAATTATGAGAATAATAGTGTATGCATGTCTTTTGCTATTATTTACCTTGGCATTCAATAAGCCACGTGTAGTTGCCAGAGCAACTTCCACCCCACACAGTACAAAAGCTACATGTACATTGTTTCTCCCTCACAGACAGAGAGACACCCACACGTACTCCCCAAAGACTTGAAATAACAGAGCAATGTTTATAAGGAACCCCGGAAGCAGCCAGCCTCGGGAGGAGTCTTCCTCTCTTTTTTTTGGAGTAAATAACTAACTACAAGGAATCCCGTTGGCTGAAAAAATGTTCACTTCAGATCCAATCCTGCGTACTATGAACTGTCTTTAGTTGGAGCCTGAGCATGGCCACGGTGCCACAGGAAACGTACATTATCACATACTCCGTTAACCAACATTTTCCAGCAGTACTTGTCACACATGAATCCTATACTGGATACTGAATCCTCAGTAAATCAGATTTCAACTTGGACATCCCCTCATATCCTCTGTTTTCAGACGCTGATGACCTAAACATTTTCAAAGTCCAAACCAGAAAGATCATATGAAAAATCATACAGAGGGGTAAAAGCACAGCAGTCAAGGCTAGGGGCAGAATTGAATTGGGCAGCCCGAATGATATACTCTGTTTCAGGCACCAAGGGATTTGGCACCTTCACGCTAAAGGTCAGCAGATGGTTATTAGCTTGATACAGTAACCAAAGGGTTGAAAGTAGACTCAGAACTTCATTCACTTTTCATTAACTTATTTTGAAAAGTTACAGACAAGAAAAACAACATGATGTAGACAGCAGACCTGTCCCAAACTAGTAAGATTCACATACATCATCCTGAGCTTTCTTTACACAGTTTTGGACCTTGAGGGTGTACCAGCAAACTGCTTTTGCAGGACAGTGCCACTCTGCAGCGGAACTTTGTGGGGAAAAAAAAAAAGCAAACCCAAGGAAAGCTATTAAAATGAAGTGGGATGCAGCAGAACATGAAAAGGAAAGGAAAGAGCCAACAAAATCAGTTCCTAGAAATGGAACAGTTTCACATGTACTAACTGCATGGGGTTTTGAGGTGGTCTCAGGAAAAGAAAACGCCTTAAGCTGTGAATGGGTTTTATGATTGTGGATTGAATATATAACAATACTTAGTGGGTGTATACTGCAGTGCAAAAGGAGACTAACAATTGCAATGCTGCAGCCGCTCCAGTTGTTTACTCTAACATTTACTGAATTGTGGCTTAACACAAACGGCAATCATGCAGAGCAGATGTTTATGAAAGAACAGCAAAAGATCACAGCTCCATAACCTGAAATGCCAATGAGATGAGTTAGAAGCCTCACTGTAGTGTGCTGAATATGAAGTGCATGGGAAGAAGAAACACCAGAGCAGTCCAGCAAAGAGTCTGCTATGAGACAGAGAAGAGCAGTTCCTAAATCTCAGGACTTCAGCCATAGTGTGGTACGAACACTGCTGCAGAGCAAGGGTTGTGCCTGTGGCCACCTGGGAAGCCTGCATCAGCTCGACAAAGCTAGGATGAAACTGAAACATTGTGAATTTATATCCAATGGACAAAAATCTCTTCCTTTTCACTTATAAATAATACCACAGAGCAAGGTTATCCTCAGAGTCACATCATTTAGTCTAATAAAAACATCTAGATTCCAAAAAGAAAAAGGGACACAAGATGAGCAAGAGTCTAGTGAAATACATCAATCAGTTACTGCCACAATTTTTCATTAATTACTGTCATATACAGTAAAGTTCACTTTCCCTAGACTCTCTGAACTTTATTCCTCATTTTGTGTGTGACCCTAGGATCTCAAAGTAGTTTAGAAAAATCAGCCAGCCGGGAAGCAGCTGGAGGACAGTAAGACAAACAAATGACTTGGGTTTTTTTGTTTTGGGTTTTGTTTTTGTTTGTTGTGTTGTAGACTTTTTTGTGAAAACGTGGCAATTTTTCTCCCAAGCATTCATGATTTGTGGTATTTGTGGTTTTTTTTTTTTTTTCTTGTGCCTACCACAAGAGCTATCATATGTGGGTGAGTGCTAGTGCTTTGTCCACTCTCAAGATTTTGTAATGAATCTCACAGTTTTATAACGTTTTCTTAAAGCTCTGGTTTCTGTGACCACATGACTGTCTGGAACCTTTGTTTTAGGAAAATAAGAAGTAAGTTTCTTAGATTTTTCCTCTTGTGGAGAACAGTGAGAAATGCAAAAACAAAAGAATTGCAGTTTCATTAATCCCATGGGGTTTTTTAAGTCATTTTTAAAATGTCCTTACCACAATCCGGTTCAAAAAGTATCACTCAGTAAGCAGACATAATACTATGTAACTTAGGTGGCCAAATGAAGTGCAATATAAAACCAGTTATATTTCACAAAATATGCCAATGAATGGAGAGAGAGGCAATAGCAGGAATTCATTCTCAAGGGAGAGACAAACCTGCAAAAAACGATGCTGTTAAGTTGGGGAGACTTCTGGAGTGACTCTGGCAGCTTCACCTCATCTAAGAAACAGTGAGCACAAAGGACTTTGACTTCAGCTCCGTGTAACTGAGCACTCAAAAAAACTTCAGGTAGGTTTGTGAGCACATACGTTGGGCACGCAAATGTGACCTCAAACATTCTCAAAGTCTTACCTTCCTCTCCAAGAGAGGTAGGATCTCTTTGCTGATGGACTGTGCTCTTTAGATACATACCAACAGTTTTCAGACAGGAAGAACAAAAATGAGATACCACAGACACCTTTCTCCTTCGCCTGCAGAAAGGCGTGCGGCCTCACAGACCTGTGTACCAGTCTGTTTCCCGCAGATAAACCTATCTGTGACTTTGTTTCTTCCCTTATAAAGTGAAAACAGTGAATATTGACTTCACAGGATTCCCAGCATATTCCTAGCCAAGTTCTGAGATCTTCTCCGAAGGATATTGTAGTCCCCAAGATTGCAGCCCCAATCTCTCCCTTTCCAGAGTGAATGATTTCCTTGTACCAGGCACCTCCTCGTCATCTCCTTCCAGAAAAGGCGGTGACAGAGGATTTTACTAACAAAATCTCCTGCCCTTTTACATCAGTCGAGCTGATGTTCCCCTGAGCTGCTTCCATGCATTTCCAATGAAACTGACGCTTCCATTTCTCAGTCTAAATATCTGGTATAACCAGAGCCAGGGCTTAGCTGCCATACCTTTAGCAACGGCAGTTGGAAGAAGCCTCTTGTTAAGGCACTTCTTTCCATTGGTGTTTAAAGATGCCTTCAGGCACATGCAATTTTTGAAGAGGTCATTTCCACAGTGGATTGAGGGTAGGGGTGGGTGGATTGGAGCTCTGACAAAAGCTCAGAGGCATCATGCACAGCTTCCATGGCCCAACTAATACATATAGCATACCTGCTCGCATCCTTCTGCTTGCATTTCTGGTCTACATTGAGAAATATAACAAAGAATCATCAAAGAATCAGGAAAGCAGAAAAACTGAAGGCTTACATTTGAATTTACAGTCTAACAACAGGCTTGTTAAACTGAGGCAGTTTTGAACTGAAGTCAAGTTGACAGCATCTATTGAAGGAGCCAAGTAGCAGGAATGTGATGTGCAGCTGGCTCTTCCCAAGCTGGAGGAACACCGCGTGGGTCCTGCGCTCTCTGAGGCAAAGATTACCCTCTGCGCACTGTGCAAAATCAATGAAAATGCTGCAGGGGACTGGGGCTACCCGCTGAGACACTCAGAAAGGCGGCGTTTTTCTGCTTTAACGTGCAACTAAGGAGACACGCAGGGCTGCTTGTAGGGCTATGCATGGAGAAATGGCAGCACAAGTGGAGGGTGCACAAAATCAACTGTTAAGCTCTTCGTATACAGGATGAATGAGTTCACCTGCCAGCACAACTCCTGTTAAAAGCAAGTGAGGAAGGAACAGCTAACGTAAAAGACGACCTTGACGTTCATCTCAAATGGCTGTTGCACATTTACAAGGCAAATGCAGTTATTCCTGTTTAAATCAAGAGAGATCAAGATCGGTAGCTCAGTGGGGACAGTTGCTGGAGAGCTCTGGCTGGCGGTGGGTAGTATTCAGCAAGGAAGAGCAGGTCAGCCCTGCAAATTTTTTCTCCTGCGCACATGGCAAAGCTCTTGAGCAGATTCCTTGAGAGTGCCTTCAAAGGGAAGGATCCATTATTTTATGGAGTTAGGGAGTAAGGCAAAAACCTGGTGTTGCCCAGTGGGTTGAACCGAATGTTATGCAAGCAGCTTCAGTCAAATTCGAATCTCTAAAAGAGCATTGTGTCTGGAAGGGCTTTCTATCACTTGCTTTCTCATTTTACCCCTCTCCACACTGTGAAAGACTTATTTTTCTTCTCCCTGTTTTAGAGCAGTATTTAGTGATCATGTATTACAGAGTAGCAGACAGAAGTGAAGAGTAGGCAGGCACTGGCAAGCTTCCCACAGACTTCTGGTCTGATTCATGTTCCTGTACTCTGACCTGGAAATCCCAGCGTTCATTCCCCTTTCACAGGAGAAGAGAAGCAGTAAGATAGGGAAGAAAATGTCAAAACTAATTTTACCCAAATTAAATCTAAGAGAAGATTTCCACTGTACTGTCCTTGTGTTTTCCTCCCTATGTCATCTTGCTCACTCTTATGTGGAAAAAACGATCACATTGAATGTGCAAAAGTCAGATCATGGTAAAGAATTTAAGGTGAAGCAAACAGAACAAATTCCTACATTTGTTTCTGGGATCTGATTTATGACCTTTGTACACTTTGAACTGTCCATAGTCATATAAAGAAATTAAGTTGGAGTTCTTCCTCTTTAAAAATTTGGCTTATAAGTAAGTATGAAAGAGTGAACTTCAAGGTTCTAGGTTTTTCCTGTAGAAGTTTTAAGCTAAAATGTTTAGCACTTTCCAGTAATGATTCCTACATGCACATAGGGTGCATAAAACTCCTTCTTTCTATTTCTATGCACATTGAGTTCAAACTCTCAGCTGAGCATCCACAAACACTGAAGCTTAGTCACGATTAATGTATTTTAGTTACATTGCCAGCTCTAAGACAAAGATGAAACAGTACTAACAACTACACCAATTAACGTGGGAAATCATGTGGCCAAATATCCATGCATTATCAAGCAAAGTGCCATAAACACCATGATTTATAACATTCTCACAAAAACAAGACAAGAAACAATAGCATTAGGAGGTAATAATTTAGACTGGTTCACTACGAAATTTCATCGGACTAATGAGAACAAAAAGCTTAACTTGAAAACAATGTCAGCGCTGCTCTTCTGTAAGAATTCCTTTGTTTCCTCACCTCGTATGAACCACTACATATGGCAGAACCCCCCTGTGTTCTAACAGGATTCCTGCCTTCAGTACTGCTTCAGCCCGTGAATCCATTGTGTCCCATCTCTCTGCATGTCTCAGGGCTGTACCAAGCCTTAATCTTTTATTCTTTCACCCACGTTCATAGTGGTTCTCTTCTCTCTAACCAAAAATCCAATATAGGGTCCAAGGGATGCATATTAATGATTAAAAAGAAATAAACACAACCTTCCTTTATCAAAAGAACCAAACAATTATGCTTGTGCTAGTCATGAAGAAAGAGGAAATTACAGACAGCCACAGGGCACAGAGTGCTTGAATCACCCCAGCTGTTCTCTAATTTGAAGATGAAAGTTTTAAAATCTTTCCTTTTTTAGAATAGTGGCAAAAATTATGGCATGCAGCCATGGATTGAAAATTGCTGCCCCACCCCACAGATTAAAAGCAGGAACGTTTACCTCCAGATTCCTTCTTCATAAGACTGACTTTTGTGGAGAAGGGAGGGAATTTAATTTTAAATTCCCTCAGGTTGTCTCAGGCATCCTTGTCCTTTGAACAACAGGGAGATCACTCTGCAGTGCAATGCATAGACAGGTAGGATGTACTAATGACTTACTCTTCTTGCTTCTTGATGGTATGTTTTAGTTTTACTCCTCTGATAAGTGAATTTTCCCAAATCTTCAGTTGACAGTCATATTCCTGTATGGGGAAAGAGGGGTTGACTTCATTGTAGAGATTTGTTAGGCAAAGAAGACCAGAACCTGCAGTATCTACTAATGCTAATGTGAAGCTGAGGGGCAGGTATAGGGCTGCTTATGGTGTGAACTATTGGGACGAACTGATAAACTGGCACGGGAGTAATTCTTGTTTCTCCTGTTTCTCATCTTTACATTTAATTCTGACATTTAAACTGCAGCCACTTCTGGCTACATCCTGCAAGTCATGTTGTACAATAGAAGCACATTAGTAAATCAAAGCGTACACCAAATGCAGTCTTGGCGTTTTGCTTTGGATTACATTTAGCCTGGTTCCACGGACTGAGCATCCCTGTCGTATATTTGGTTCAGGAGTATCCACGACACCAATCTTTGCTTTGGATCTTTATATCCCAGCTGGGGGTTGTGATCTTTGTTTAAGTGCCTCCAAAAGAAACCTACTTAATGCATGCTAAAACCACTCCAATGCATGGAAAGTAGAGATTATTAAGGGGCTCACTTCAAAACTGCACTATTGCTCCAAATCAAAACACTAATTCAGGTAAAGCCTCTTTCAGATGAAAAGTAATCATTGAGGCAGGGTCTCAGGCAAGTGGTATTCTGGTAAGTGTTCATTATAATACCTACAGCCATTACAATGAATACCAGCAGCTCTGTATCTCCTAACATGTAACTATCCTTAATTCACTTAAGTCCCCTGCAAATCTTCCCCCAAACACAGAAAAGCCTCAGATTACATTCAATGGAAAGAAGGACGGCTTGTGGTAAGCCTATGTCTGAACAAATCATATCGCTTTCCCGAACACACCATATCCCTTCCCTGAACAACAGGAAGAAATAGAACTATTTTTTAAAAATTTAGTTATGTTCCCTTGCTGTGCATAGGATATGAGGACTCCAAAACATTACAGTCTAGGCTGTGGTTGATAACTATCAGATTTAGGAATTTATATCACATTGACTGTGGATGCAACACACTAAGCTGGCACAAAAGCAGACTACCCATTGTAAGGATAACAACCTACAGAGGTAGGAGCAGATCCATAGTCGTTCTTCCATTAACACTGGTCAATCAAGGAGCTTTCTCTACTTCTACAGCACAGGTGATCTGATCAGTACTTTTCCTGGTCTTCCAATACAGCCGTGCCCATGTGAGTCCTGCCAAAGGGACCTGTAGTCCCTGAATATGATGAGTAACTGCCCCACGGCAATACAAAGAGCTGACCTATACAGATTCTGAGAAAGGTAGCAAAGATCAAACCCTATTTTGGGAAAAAAGCTCATACAACTTTGACTGAGTCTTTGCTGGCTTTGCTTCCTCACCAACTTGTTTGCTGTTTTTTGGACAAACGTGCATGTTCGTATTGCACAAGACATCACTAGGGGACCACAAGCTGAAATCCTTCCTTTGCAAAATCTCCTTTTGAGGTTTGTAAAAGGCTGTCTATGGGAAGAAAAGATTTAGACCTGTTAGCATAAGAATATAAAGACTTACAATCTAGAGTGGAAAACAAAAAAAAGATTATAATATGATACCTGCCCCTAAGAGCATCCCCTACCCGCTACACTGCATAACCTACATAGGTCCGGCTATCTTAGTGATCCTTCAGGATTTTGTACTGCTTAACATCCTCTCTCCAGCAGCAGCTCAGACCACTGAAGGGCAATGGTCTGGTTTTAACACTGGCCTCGTTTAACTGTCTGTACTTGTCAGACATCTCCGACTTGGATGAAATGAGATGAGATCCTAGATGAGAGCCTTTCATCTAGGTGAGTCACGTCAACGTGGTGCCATCACCCTCTCTGCCAGCCGGCCACTGGCCGAGCCTGACTCCCAAAATTACAAACATCTGACGATTGCTCCCACAGGGAAGGTGCCAGGCTGAAACCTTGTGCTGACCTTAACCGTCCCCTGGCAACCCTTTTACTGACCCACCAAGAGTGGGGCTATGGGCTCACCCAGCCATGGGACGCCGTGCCGTAACACTATGTACGACCGGCCAGCAGGCCGAGCCCAGCTCCAAAAGTTCTGAACATCTGACGACTTCTCCCACAGGGAAGGTGCCAGGGCTGAAAGGGGACAACTCCTTTCCATTCACCCATGTTTTCTGCCTAAATACCTGCCCTCAGCAAAGATCTTTTCAGTATTTCTCCTCTCCAAACAAATCATACACTCTGAGTACAACAGTCTATCTTTTCATCCTTCCACATCACACTGGGAAATGGGGAAGAGCTGAGGGGCAAAAGGAATGAGAATAGTTTCTTCGGTTGTGTACATCTAAAATTGGAGGGAAGAGGGGATGTTCTGCTACTCCACATAATTTTTTTTAAATCCCTTCGTAAACGTCAGCTATTTTCCACAACTAATTTAAGAGGCTCATTTTCACCTATGAGAAACTCCCACCTACTGTAATCTGTTATTTCTGGTGCATCCTAGCATTCCGCACAAAATGCTGCTCAGGTCTGAACTTCATTTCTTCATTGTCACTACCCACTGGTACACCCAAAAAGCATCCTTTTTTCTTTGGCGCAGACATCCACTGCTATACCTTTTTTTCCTAAGAAAAGCCCAAACATGTTTCTTTCACGTACCACTCAATTGCTGATTAATACCTAACTACTCCCACTCTAGTACATCAGCGTGTATATTCCTTGCATGTCGCACATCAGGATGAGACTGTAAACCCCTCCAGGCAGGCATCTGCTTAACCTACGTGTTCTAAAAAAAAGTAGATTGGGTCAGACTGATTTTTTTTCAGCTGATGGGGAGTCAGGCATAAAGCAAGCAAGCAAATAACCATTAAGATAAGGGAGAAAAGGAAAAACAAAGAACAGTGGAATGAAGGGAAGGAAGGAGAAATGAAGAGGATTGCTGAAGAGTGGGAATAGAGAGCGAGCTAATATATTTGATGAAAATGCAACATTAGCAAGCACAGTATGATTTGACAAGTGTGAACAAGCCCACACCAATGTTAAGAAGCACTACATCTGGCAACGTGTCAATGTTTAAGCAGCACTTTCCTTCTCCTTCCCATGCTGGGATTCTGCATCCTCAATATTCCCTCAGATCCACTTCTAAGCTGCTTAGGTCTACAGGAACACATTTGTAGAGGTGGATTGGACAGAGAACAGATATAAATCGTGAGTAATTACAGTTGCTATCATTTTCTCCTTCCCCAGGTTACCTTGTTACAAAAGAAAAGATCAGCAAAACATTGCAAAATGCTGACACACACTCAAATGCAGGGAATCGTTTAAAACAGAAATGTTGGGGTTAACCATATGGCGTTTAACCTACCTATCCCCTTGTGTATATTACTTTTACTCTAGCAAATATATGGCAATGAGATCACTTGTCTTTTGGAATACAGCAACAGTTCTGGGGCACTAAATTCAGCAGCTGCAGAGCCTTAACTAGAGCAGGATACATATGTGAAAGGAATTTTTAAAATTTCCTCTAACAACTTTCTTTAGAAACCCATGTTGGTATTTTTCTTAAGGAAAACTAGGCTATTCCCCTGTTACTACAGGATAAACTGTGTTTGTATATAAGCACGCAGCTTTGATCGTAAGACTTACCAGTACACGTTATCAGTCTGCACATACACACGATACACACTTGCTAGTTTTATGGACACAGAACTCCCAGATTTGCTACATGCTAACAGTTAGTTTTTAGCAGGTCTATCCCGTGCTGTTTTCAGCTAGAGTTTGAGCATTTTTCTATATTTAGCCATGCTCAAGCACAACATTTTGTTCTTTTCTTCACCTGTGGGTCCACTGGTGAGTATCCATCATCCCAGCTGAAGACAGCAGGTCTCACCCTCGTATCTTAGTATAAACTAGAGAGCCCTATATTTAATAACATGAACTACCAAATCTCTCAAGCCCTTCGATTTTGGAGGTATTACAGAAGTAAAAAAACCAAATCCTCAATACTTGTTCCTGCATGAATTGCACTCAGTATTGTACATTGTCAATTTAAAATAACCAAAACCACAACAATACAAACTTCCTGTTACTTATCAAGCTTTTGCTCCTGTAAAGCTTGTATGAGCAGATTGTTGTTTATTCTCATATGTTAAAGCATTTGGAAACTATCAGTCATTTGGAAGGGGAAGACAAGAAAGGAAATTCCCAAGATTTTGCATGTAGGGACAAATTCAGCCCCTGATTAGCAGGTGCAACTGTTGTTGTTTTTGCCAGATTTATTCTTGCTTCTAGCAGGACAGAGCTGAAAAATCATGGGCCTAATAAAACAGATTTATCATCTAGATAAAAATAGTTTCTTTCTATTCTGCACTCTGTGTCCTGTGCTGCTAAGGAACTCTTCAAAATTCTTTTGTTTTTGACAATAAAATGGTTCCCACGGCAACACCATCTGATGTCACAGACACAAGGCGTGTGAGGTCATAAATCCTTCAGAGGGAAAAATAAAATAAAAAAGGAGGCCCAAAACTTTACATATCTGTGATTTGAGGTTAATGTTGGCTTCTTTGTTCTGTAAGACTTAGTTTCACTCTGTTTCCTTTTTTTCCCCCCTAAATATTTTATTAAAAAAAAAAAAAGTGGAAAGATCTGTCCCAGGAATTTCCTGTTGGCTGTTCTCCAGAAAATGGAGAATACCAGCAATAATGTGAACAATGCAAGTTCCTCCTAGGCCTGCTTCGAGCAAGCTTCCAAGTCCTTCTATAACTTGGCTGAAACATGACAGTGCTTTGGAGAGGTTACTGGGCTCTGCAGCCAGAGGTTTGTACAGAAACATTTCAGTTTCTCTCCTGCTCTTTCCCCTTCTCTAGGCTCCAAGTTACAGGAATCCAACAGTTCATGTTTCTGAAATAAACATCCTACTACCGCACAGTGAAGAATACTTTAAACATCTTGCTTTGCAAGGAAAAAACACAAGCTTGCTTCTGCTATATGATGAAACGCAGAACACTGCCAATGTAGATGAGTACAGTAGATGAGATTGTCAGCCAAATATTATGTCAGTGGTCAGTTCCAGGCATTTCAAAGGGAAGAGCCAAAAAAGCCTGCAGAAAGTAGATAGTTGTGAAATAACCTGCTTACTGTTTTTTTTTTCCTGACCAGTGCTCAACATGCGATTCAAAAGCAGTATGCTAGCAACTGTATGTACATGCACGCACATGCGTGCATGCATACACGTACTGGTTTTTTCTTCCTTTTCCCCACCTTGGCAGAACCTAGCCGTAACTATTGTCTTTTACTCACTGTACCCTAAGAATCAGGCACCTATTAAGTGGTCCGTAGAGTTTAAATACCGAATTAGCCAGCTCATGGAGAATCTGCCATACTAGTCAGAGAGAGACATCAGCAGACTTTCAGATCACATGAGTAAGATTTTAAGAACTGAATTTTGAATATGCTTTATATGTTAATGTATGTTTCAGAGTACAGATGTGTTTTTCACAGTGTCCATTCATGGATCTAAAACATTTTAAAATGGGTTTCTACTTTAGACTTTGCTGTTTTATGTGGTAGCGCAAAGGACATTCTACCAGTGAGAGATTCCAGCTCCCAAGTACACCATGGCAGCAAAAAGTAAACAAATAATACCTTATTGTCAAGTCCAAACATCCAAAATTTATGGGTCAGAAACTTGAAAAGACACTTGCTTAAATTAGAGATTATATTAAAAAGAATACATTTTTAATTTTTTTTTTTTTCTAGCCTTAACAGCGCACTGAGTTACTAGTTTAAGCTTTTCTCCCACATGGGAAAACTAGAAGTGTGCCCTTTATGTAACAAAACAGATTTCATGTATTTGCATTACTTCAGGAGCTGGAACTTTTTGAAAATACAACAACTATCCTGAGACTCAATAAAATCACAAGAGTTGGCAGCACTTTGTTTAGGACAGGAAGTAACGAATGGTAATGCTTTCACTCAAAACTCCAGGGATAGGGAGAACACAATTACTAAACTATGAATTTACACCAGGCTGTGCTTAAATATGCTCTCTTAAAAACAAAAAAAAAAAAGAAAAAGAAAAGAAAAGGAAAAGAAAAGGTCTGTTACGACCAGAAGAGGCAAAAGTTACCAGGTGTGTCATACATCATTATCAACGAATACCCTGTACTTCAGTGTCTCCTGAAGCTATGCTCGAGCTACAGGTCAGAACTGGCTTCAGGAATACTTCCTACTCTACCTTTGCTTTCTGCAATGTTTGGCATTCTTCTGTGAAAATACTGACTCAGAGCAGGGTAGCTGAAGAGATAGCAGGATCACAGCACAAACACTATGGCTTTTATACTAGTGGGATGTAATAGTGTAACGCAAAGTATTTCAATCAACTGCGAATAGTGGCTAGCCCAGACACAACCCCTCACGAACCATCTATGTAGGAAGGGGAAGTTAATTTAACTACCATATAGCATTATGCCTACAGGTACAGATTAGATTACTTTTCCGTAACAACCGAACATATTCTGAAGGTGAAAACAGATGATGTGCTTGGATGTGTATTTTAGAATGCCTTGTCTGTGGAGTAGAATTTCAGGCAAGGCTGTTACCGTCCTTCGGATGTTGGCAGAAGAGGGTGATTACCAGTGATGACCTAAGAGTGCTATATATACACTTATACCACATACGTGGTCATGGAAACCATCACAAAAACTGCAGTATTTTCAAAACCGTGATATACATTTCAAACTATTATATAAAGTAGCTTTACATTTCCCTGCTAGGGTGCACTAGCCTCTTTCTATACCATTCGCAGCATAGTTACTATAGTAACTAATGCATTGCAAAAGAGAGGAAGAAGCTAAAAAAACCCCTTAAAAATTATAAAGACCAAAGAAAGGAAGTGTCTTCACAAAACCAAAAAACACAATGTGAAGAATGCGGGCATAGTTTTATGGCCATTTGCTTGGAACTACCAGCATCACCTCACTCAGGATGTTGTCACTTAAATTAATGTAAATTGTTTAACCAAACAGTTTTGTGACACCTAGCACTGCAGTAGCTAGGCGTACCTAGACTTCATGAAACAAAGATTCTGTTCCCTTCATCAACACTCAGAACTGCATAAAGAATTTCCTCCGTCTTCCAATTAATACTGCAAAGATTTAAAATCCATTAAAATTTCAACAGCTTTTATCAAATGGAATGATCATCTTCGGGAGGGCAAACCAGTTTTTGAAATCCATGAAGAGTTTGAAATGTCACATTTTCAAGTTTCATGTGCAAAGCAACCATCTTTGGCTTTAGCAGAGAAGTGTGGGAATGACAGATCAACACACAAAGTAATAGAAACTGTTACATAATATTACGTACTAAAGAGAAGAAACCTCAACGGAACATAAAGCTCTCAAAAGTCAGAGATTAAAAAAGTTTTATGCATCACTTGACCTGTGTGTGCGCGCGTATATGCGTGCAGTGCAGAGTCTGACTTTCCACTACCTACCACACGCAAATCTTCATGTAAAATTATTATAACAGCACCGTGTTCACTGCCATTCTAGAGCTACACAATGCAAACTAGCTGTGGGACAGTAAAACCAGATACAAAAATAGAAATTCAAGAGCTTTGACTAATTCAACATTCCGTTGCTTAAGGAAATTCCTAATAAAGCCTACAGTTCTCTCTCTGTGTCAGCAGTTCTCTTTCCTCAACCTTCTTTGACATTGTCTTCTTAATAGGAAAGCTATCATTTTTCAGTCGAAATATTATTCTCTGGTGTCTCCATGATGCTGTCAGGAAAAGCCACTCTCCCCACCATATATGAGATAGTCATTTAAAGGATACTTTCTGCACTGACACGTCCCAAACACTTTTTAGAGAATGTGAAAAGCAGTAAAAACAGTTTCTGCTAAATCTCCTGGGACTGGATAGGTTTAGCCATTAGCCATTCAAGGGCTCTGGCAGCTGGTCAAAAGTCGCATGTAAACCACAACGAGCTAACCCATTTGGCTCAAAAGCAGACAAGGAATACATGGAAGATTGCCATCACAATCAGTTAAATAACAAAAATGCAGCAAAATCATTGGGAAATTTTCTAAGACCTTCTTTCATTTTGCAAATATTTTGCAGACATCCAAAACCAACCACAGCTCAAAAAGAAAGGTTTTGCCATCAGTTATTTCAGTTGGCTGCAACAAACGGGGCAACACTAAAGCTCAGCTTCAGTGTACTTCAGGTACCAAAACCTCGCATCTCACTAACCACTGAATTAATGGCTACATAAATAAACCGTGAACAATTGCTGAGGGAAGAACTGCAAAGAAACTTAACTCCTATCCCCTTGTTCCCTCCTTATCTAGAATCTCAGTGGTAGATTTTAGAATTTTNTCTCACTAACCATTGAATTAATGGCTACATAAATACACCCTGAACAATTGCTGAGGGAAGAAGTGCAAAGAAACTTAACTCCTATCCCCTTGTTCCCTCCTTATCTAGAATCTCAGTGGTAGATTTTAGAATTTTAGAAAGAAAGAAGGAAAGAAACTGAATTTCCTAATCAGCCAAACTAAATCATATAAAAAGCATCTAACAAAAAGTTCTAAGCTTTTCCCAGTGAACCTGAATTGGCAAGTTCACCTGTATTTCTCATTCCTTTTGATTTTTCTCTTTCCCTCAACACACAGAAAAGATAGCACATACTCTTCAGGCAGTCTAATATTTTTTTAATCAAAAGGAAATTAAAGAAGAGGCAATGATGTACATTCCTTCTGGGGAAAGCAGAAGCCTCATTCCTATCCTGTCTTAAAATAGCCTGATTGAACTACAATATTTGCATTACAATTCTGGGTCAGCTGCACCATGGGATTATGCGTGCAGATCAGAGGGTTGTTTAGTTTTTATTTTCAGCCTTGTAGATTTTTCACATTATATCCATTCTGCTGCACATTCCTCCTGATATTATATATCTGTGCAGTTTGGAACAATTGGAGAGATTTACCCCTTGGATATTTGGAGTGGGAAACAAGGCCTACGGCAATTTTATTCATTGGAAGTGGAAATCTTTGCTGCAGAGTATCAGGTGTCAAAGTAGACAAAAGAGCCTTTGATTCTTTTCAAACATTGATCCAGATTCCAATATTCTCTACTTCTCTATCAAATCATAGCATTCTTCGCTACAGTATGCTGGATTTTACCTGGAGTATATAAAATGAGGACCAAGTAATGCTTATGAGGTGTCATCTGGTAAAAAGCCTTCCATGTAAACTACAGCTGAACAAACGTCTGCTACAGCTCAGCAAAAGTTTCCAATTAATTTCACTTTCTTCACATATTGTATGTCAAATTCTTGAACACATTTTTATCAGAGTAATTTGCAAACTTATTCACTGGATAATTCTTGATCTGCTGACAGGTCTTGGTGGACAGTTCATATGTAAAATTCAGGCTGAGCTACTTAGTTACATAGATCAGGTGTTTTTACATTTCTCTTCCGGCAGCAGTGACTCTAAGTAATGCACAGATCTTGCAAAGGCGCATCTGCATAGGGCTGCATTTCATACTCATCTCACCTTAGCNATAACATTCAGGCTGAGCTACTTAGTTACATAGATCAGATGTTTTTACATTTCTCTTCCGGCAGCAGTGACTCTAAGTAATGCACAGATCTTGCAAAGGCGCATCTGCATAGGGCTGCATTTCATACTCATCTCACCTTAGCAGTTTGTGTGTAAGAAGCAGAGCACCTGTTGATCACAGAGGGGAATTTTAAGTCTTAATTAAAGCTATTTAAAATCACTTGCTGAACGCGCCGCAAGAATACGAAATATTATTATCTGCCATGTACTGCAATAGCGAACAAATCCATGCAATTACAAAAATTAGAGATTGAAGAGACTATCTAGTCCCTAATCCTGATCAGTGCAGCAATTAGAGTATCCTAAGAATGTTATTCAGTCAGTGACTGTGCTTCTATCATATTTCTTAGAAATCTGCTCCTCTGTACACTGACTCAGTCAAGAACAAATTTCATCATCTCATTTTACCTCGACAAATCACACTCCTTCATATCTTCTTCAATGGTTTTTCCCCAGAGTTTTTCCTCGGGGTTTTATGCTGCATGTTCTGGGTTTTATTTTGCAACCTCACAGCATTTGTGACTTTCTCAAATATTTTAGATTATCAGACCATTTTTCTCTTACATTTCTCTTCCAAGCTGCACATAAAAAACTCTTTTGATTTGCCTTCATGAATCAAACCTCCAGATACTTCATCCTTTGAGTTGATGCTGATATGAATTTTCCCTTCTTCGTAAAAATCTTTCTTATACTAGAACTTGTACACAGACTGCAATGTATGCATTTTAGGGAGGAAATCACTGGACTGGATCAAATGAAAAAGAATACAATCTTTTCCAGAAGAAGTCAGTGTTTCTCACTCTGTACCACTGAAAAAGATGTTTTATTTTCATTAAATAGCTTATCCTTCCCACATCGCTATAATTTCAAAGTGAATCTGCTGGTATATTCATCTTCCTGTTCCAAGAAGAGAAAACATTTGGATTTATTTTGATAGCAAAAACCTTTCCATTTATTAACATAAGAAACGGTCTAGACAAGGCCAAGCAGTTGATGGACTGTAATTACTTTCATGATTGATTAATAATACATGTGCATGTTCTATCATTTTTGTTATCCCTTTATTACCGTTACTGATATACTGATACATAGGAACTTCCCCCACTGATTTCTATACTAGTGTGATCCACATCATGCAAACAGATGGGGGAAAAAAGGGCCACTACTGCAGTTGCATGTCTGTAGAAGACGCCTGATTTTCTATAACATGAAATTCTGATTAAGATGCCAGAACATGGCATGCACTCCAACATTACATACACTAAATTGATTAAAAGGTGGCTGATAGGCCTTAAAATTTAACAGCTAGAAAAAAGCTCCGCCTCTTACCCTGCTTGACATGAGTCTCTGCTTTGTGTGTCTTCTGGATATATAATATATGTTGTACAAGAACAAAAAAAGATGAATTTTTTTTTAAAGCTACCTACATACTCTTGTACATACACTCACACAAAACAACTCCCTTTTCCACTTCCCCTTTCCTTTTCTCTCTGTGTGTGTGTCTCTCTCACACACAGCTGAGACCTGAGATAAAAGAGTCACAGTTACCTCCTCAATAGAAAACAGTAACAGCATTTCATGTATATTAATGAAGATGCATTAAACATCTTTCACTGTGACTGAGCAAAACAGTGCTTGAAACCCGTAAGTTATTGGGGG
>VZSC01011556.1:485942-591140 GCA_013398225.1 Steatornis caripensis
GGGGGGGGGGGGGGGGGAGCAGGGAGAGAAAGTAATATTATAGAAATAAACATAACAACAGTCTGAACAAGCCAAGGGCAACACACAGATTTTTCATTTCCTTCATGCTAGCATCTGTAACAGAGAGAACTTATCAGAAGTCTCATCAGGTTCTATATGCTGACTATGAATATGACACTCTCGAGTACTTTTTTTCTGGTTTAATTTTGTTTAATGTTATTGTTGCTAATATCCACTTAGAAGCATGGAATTAAAATGTTTTTTTGTTACTACTATCATATTTTTCTCTTCGGCAGACTGAATATTTAGTCTTCATTTCTAATGGGACTTGAAAAGAATACAATGCGCAATTTTTTTTGTGCACAAGGTTTTCCCTCTGTGTCTCAGTTCACTGCTGCCCAAGGTGGTTTAGCAGTTAACTTTCACTCCCTCTGCTGGCTCTCAGGCATCAGAGCAGAAGACACTATTTTGTTTAGGCCCTACAAAAATGAAACGTGTTTACTATTGCTTTTATATAACAATAATGGTAGCATTTAAAGGATATTCCCGACACATCGAAACAGTTCCGGATGCACTGTGTTCACGCATTTTGCAAGTTTGAAGTTTCAGTCTTTCTGGGCCTTCCAAGACACTCTTCAGAGGTTCTAACCAGCCATGTCTAGCAGCCCAACAAAGCCAACACTTCAGTGTATTCATTGCCAGTCTCAAATTTGATGTCATAGCGGGAATCCTACGCCATCAGACTTCGAGAGGAAAAAGAATACATTTGACATAGCTACCAGTCAAGACTATGAAGATCCTTTGGAGAAAATCAGCAACAGTTACAATTTTAAATAGATAAGTATGAAAGACGGATGGCGAGCAAAGCGGTAGCACGTAGAAGGAGGAGACCAATTAATCCCCTGCATAGCAAGGGGAGCTCAAATTGAAAGATTCAGTCATGTAAGCCTACAAAAAAAACGTTGCCAACAGCAAACATGATTCCTGGTGATAATACAACCCTCTTAGCCCATCATTCACAGCTCTATTTTCTGCAATAATTGTGGAATTAGTGCACATAAAAACAAGGACACTCTCAACCATTTTGCAGCATTATGCAAGAACAACTTCACTATCTGCATGTAAAATACAAAGGTCTTTTTCAACCTTACAGCTGGCCCTTCTGCTCTTCCATCATCACAGTTGACAGAGCTGACAAGTTTATCTATCTTAACTGTACTCTCCCTAGCTCAGCAATAATTGCTGACAAGTATCTCTCTGCTTTCAAAACAAGCTGAACACTGTGTTTTCTGCAAAATCGTGTCTGGAGTGATCAAAGGATCCTGTACTCACCCTGAATCTGTTTCAGAAGAGTCTGGTTTTGTTTCTGCTATTCTTCATGATCCTCCATAGAACCGCCATCTCCAACAGCAAGACCAATTCCTCCACAGCTGCCTGCATACGAGTCTGGAAATCTGCTGACGTGACTACGCAAGAAGCACTGACCTTCCATCTCATAGTACGTCACCTTCTACTGACATCTTCCTAATACTGTGAAGACACCGACAGCCCTCCTCGGCATTTGTCAGTAAGTATCAGCAACACCAAAATAAAAGAGTTTGGATCAAGACATTGAACACAAACCTGTTACAATGTTCTCTCAGTATCTACAGCAAAATGCACAGACAACCTGGTGGATAAAAGAGAGAAGAGAAAGCTCAAAAAGAATCAATTAACACCTTCTCATCACTTAAAACTCACATCTGCTCCTCCTAGGTGGTTTGTTTCCAAATGGCAGTATGCAGAGATGGTAAAAGTAAAACTGGTTATGTCACATTGAAAGAGCAATCACCGCCAGCTACAACAATCAATAATACAGAAAAGCTTCCAGTAGCTACAAAACCTGAGTGCCATAAAGAGATGTCTCGGGACAAAGGTTACGATAATGACAAATAGACCTAATGCATTCTGTTCAGAGCAAAGCAAAACCCAGGCCTGACACATGCACATTTTTAAGGATGGTGTGAAGCATTACTGAAAGATTGCAGAGAGATATAGAATGAAAAATAAATTATTTTAAGGAGCCTTTTAAAATTAAAACTGGGTTTTTTTCGGCTCCTTAAGCAGACACCATCAGAAGTCAGCTTTCCTCGGAATTTCTGATGCTTTTCTGGGAAAGTCTAGAAAATATTTTGGACTCTAAGAAAACAAACCTAATTCGACTACAGGTCTCTCAACGATAATCTGAAAGACATCCACGTTCAGTGAATTTCTACATACATCTGGGAATATTCTGAAAATGGTCCGTATTGTTGATCCCTGGTTTGAGTGACTTTATAAGACAGACATGCATGAAGTAAGAGTATGGTTTAGGAATGTTCCTAACTTCCCTAATATTAACGTCACCTGGCAGGCCAGTGCCCACTGACTGCAGTGGCCTCTCCTACAAGGTGACCTTCTGCTCTTGTGAAGCGGAAGTAACATGATCTCTGCAAAAGTGTACAGCACAGCTGAGAAAGTCATTAGAGAGACAGAACTGCAACTACCAAAAACTGAGCGGCTTTTCCTTTAATGTATTAAATGAAGCCCCCCTGAGGCAAAAATATATTAAACTACCTCCCTGATGAACCAAATGTCACATGGGACTCCACAGGTACGTAAATAGGTAGAAAGACTCTATGATTTTAATGGGCCAAATATAGGCCATATATTCTTCAGACTCCAGGGTCTGTAACACTGACAACCATGCATTAAGAAATAAATTGTACCTAAAAGGAAGTACAATTAAGTCCACCGCTATTTTATGTATTAACATCACTTGACAAGCGCTGTGTAGAGTGCAACTTGAACTACCTAGTACACACTGGCGATCTGACACATTTGAACGGGTGGTACTGCACTGAAGACTATCACCAGGCTCCCATGTATAGGCATAAAGGTTGAGAAAGACTTTCTCAGCACCACCTTGGCTTCACAGGATCCATACAGAAGCATGCAGCAAGATGGGAACAGGCCACATGTGCATTATGAGTAGTTTAAAAAGCAGTCCTTTCTAAATTTCAGTCATCTTAATCTCATTGAGTCATGCTTTGGATTCCAGGTTGGAACAAGAACTCTGTCTAAACGGACAGATGCACAGGAATAAGAAAGAAAGATGCACAAGAACAAACCTTCCTGGCCTGCTCCCACTCTGTCTGTGGTAGATGGATAGAAATGGAGAAGAACAAATTATGCACCATAAACCCAGGACTTTTCCCTATAATCTAGTATAAAATCATGGAATCAGAGCCTGGCAGAGCCTTCTCATCTATTCCTTCTCCCTGCTCTGCAGCAAGATCAACTTGTGCTCATCCAAATTCTTCTAAAATCCTTCAACTTCCCTAAGAAATCTATTCCAGTGCTTTACTACCACTAGCGTTAGAAAAAGTTTCGTAAAATCTTATCTGAGGCTTCCTGGCCCAACTGTAGACTGTTTTTTCTTGTTCTATCCACCATTAATTGAAGAAAAAATGGTCTATCAGCCTCTTACGTACTCAAAGACTAATATCAGGTCCCTTTTATAGCTGGATAAAGAATTCTGTTTCTGCTTTTCCTTCAGAAAAAGGACCAACATTATTTGCAGAGTCTCCCTCAAGGTATTGAGTTATAAATCTCCACTAGTAATCTGAACATTCAGGTATCTTCTCCTCGTTGCATCCTAGAGCATACTCCATCAGTTCAAGACCAGGAAGATCTCTACAAATCTTACTTGTCAAACTGAATCCCATGCAGGAGGCCTTACTGGGAAAGAAGAAGGAATCAACACCTCTCAGGCCTGAGAAGAGAATTCACCATTATACTTCCCTGAGTCTCATTTCAGTGGAGCCAAAGCTGTTTATGGTACTGCAACTTTGATCCCTACTGTTTCAGCTGTTCCCTCAGTTGCCTGCCAAACTGTAAGGTAGTTGGAAACTTTGTGGTGTCTGGGGCGTAGGCTTCATATCCCCCAGAATTCTACAGCTTGCTGCAAATAAATTGGACATGTATGAACTGACAGACCCTCTCTCTTCTCTTTGATGGAAAAGGTCACACACCACAGTCCCTGTGAAGACCCAGGAGGCCAGTCTCAGATCTATGTTACTGTACAGTGTAAAGTCCACAGAGAAGTTAAAACGTGGATAGCTGAGAAATACCTGCTTGGTTCCAAGCTCCATTTACTCAGTCATTCCTATCACTGCATGTTGCAGCTTCATTCTAGCAGATCTAATGAGGAAAAGATTTTAGTTAATAATTCTGCTTTTTCAACACTGCATTTGTGCTGAAAAGAAGTTAGAAATGCTCAATATAAGGATTTTTTTTCTGATGTGGGTATGTAACATAACCGCAACACTCAATAATACTGTAGGCCCCACAAATCAGAAATGAGAAACAGGACTGCAGTGACTGACAGTAGGATGGGCCATAATTTCAGCTGAAAAGACAAACAAATTGGTGAGGAACAAATCACAGTGTCTCAAGAAAAGTCCAAATCCACATTTTGACGCTAGCCATTCTGTTCTAGTACTTCAATGGTTTGAATCAAAGCTCTTAATGTGAATTATTCTAAACCTCAACATTATTGAAATAGGCAACTAATTTTTCTAGACTCATACCAGAGTAAAAACAGGTTAACACTGAAACATTTAAGGGTTTAACTACATAATCAGGAAGAGATTGGTATTCCCAATCTGAGAGGAAATTTAAGGCAGAAATTACCTCCTGCAATCTGCTCAAAATAAAATAAAAATAACAGTAATCTTGATGAAATAAAAAAAGCCTTCTTTCTCCTTAGTGATTCTTGAACAGCAGAGCATTTGAGTGCAATGAAAGAGAAGCCAGCACTTGGCTTGTAGTGCATTAGTGCTCTATCACCTCTACTGCCAAAGTGAACCATTAGTTACTAAAAGTGCTCTCTAGACGGGCCCCTTCTGGGACAGCGTACCCATCACTTTCTGAAGGGTAGTTTGGAGGATTCTTCCGTTTTTGTTGGACGGTCCCCTGAGTTTCCAAACCTCATGCATTATGGATAGGATCTTAATGGAGACTGGCCGCCTAAGCACTGCTTGCTGAGCCTCTCAGCTCATGACAGTCATTGCTGCTCTGTGCTTTCTACTTCTCTTTCCATCTTCTGTATGCCAATTAGACTCAGATTTGATTTCTGTTCTATCTGTATGAACCCCATTAAAACCCAATTCTGCTTATTACCAACAGCGTTCTTTAAATGAAACTACTTTCAATCTAAGGGTTCTCCCATATTCAGAGGCAAATCAATCTGCAATTACCCTACATGTTGCCAGCCCATGCCACTCGGACTTGTCCCCCCACTTTGTATTGAGGGAGAGCCTCCAGCTCACTGTCACCTCCTTGGTGCTTTGCAATCTGCCACCGTGATGTCCATCTTTGCCATGCCCGATAAAAAATGACAGTTCTTGTACATAAATGCCCTCAAATTACGTCTTTCTACTATAAGACAAGACCAGAATATTCTCTGTAGTACTGGCCACACAGGCATCAGCTCTAAGAGTGGTCTCTGCAAATGCACCAATGATTTCACTTTAGACAGAAACTTACTTATAAAATATTTGTCAGTATCAATATGCAATTAATATCCCATAACTTCTCAATGAAGAGTATCCCAAATTATAATGAGGCTTTGTAGCTATGTCCTAATCTTCTTTAGTCAAGAAACTTGGGATAGTTTGTTAAGGTTATGGAGCCCCACTATCGTTACAGATACAGAGGAATGTGAATGGGTTCGTGTCTTCTCTTACACAAATGAAAGGGGCAAAAGAGAGATATTTTTCCTCCAGAATACAAATAATCTCAGTTTTCTATGACTCCTTGGAAAAGAAAAGAAATAGCTTCAAGAGGGTGCAGTGAGGCTCTCACCTCATGTCTTTTCGTGGTGATAATTACAGCTGTTAAGAACAGAAAGATGCTGTTTTGAAAATTACGTCAGTGTAGCTTGATAACAAACAAAATTGTCTACCCTCCATGAGGGAGGATCTAGACCTTTCTCCTTGCTGGTTAGCCATGCCTGTTCTTTACTACGAGTGGATATGAAAACTCTTTCTATGAAAAGGTGGCATGCTTTTACAAACAACTGGCAACAGAAGGTACTTCAGATTTGGAGGAGACTCTACAATGACAGAACTATCTTTGAAATCAGTTTGAGTAATACTTGAACTCTAGTATACTGATACTGAGGTTGTTGCAGAAGACAATGAGGACTGACGCAGGCAAGAAAACTTCTCTCCTCAAAGAGGCTCTGTTGGGAAAAGGCTGATTCCCTACTGAAGCTGGAGGAACCAGGGGCTTCATACAATGATCTTGGATGGTTTTGCTGAGATATTACCTGCTGACACATACATTTAATTTGTAATAGCCTTGGCACAGTAAAATATGTCCAAAAAAGCATAATGTGATGTTTTCCTTCTCACGAGTTCTCACCTGAAGGTTTCCACATGGAGGGATTTCCCTTTTAATCACCCCTATAGAAGGCCAGCAGTACAAACATTTCAGGCTGTTATACAGAAATGATACCCAGCCTTTCCTACGCTGTTCTGGTTTTATTGCCTGGAACCTATCCAGGAAGAAGGAATAGAGTCAGACTAAAATGACCAAGAAGCCACAACAGAGATATAGGAAGTAATTAAAACTTGTTTTGTAGTCAGAAATAGTGAACTCTTTGGAGCAAGAATATGCCTGGCTATTTTAAGAATTGTAGCAGGCCTTTGTTGGGCTATCTAAGTAAGTAACACTTATATATACAACAGCTAACAATAAACATAATGGTATTTTATAAAGTATGCACATAAAATGGTAGCATGATAAACTGTAAAAAACAGACAATAAATCATATTGTTCATGCAAACCTGGCCATCTCACCTGTGTTCTGTACACTAACCCTTCTCTCCAAGAAGTTATCCTATTCCAGATTCTAAGAACAGTTTGAAGAACACTTGCTACTTAAAATATAGAATGGGAAAAACTGCCAGAACACTGTTTTCCTTTCCTTTCTCTTCCTCTAGTTACCCAGGTCCAAAATGCAGGATGGATAGGAGTCACTCTTGCATTAATGTTAAGTTTAAAGGTCTATTGCTTTAATCCTCCAGGGCTGGATATGGGTGCTGTAAACCAATTGGCCCACTGCTGACAAGTCCAAGGAAAGATGTAATTCCTGAGAAAGGCGAAACAAAGCAGTCACAATGCACTTCCCTCTAGCCACTGGTTCTAGCTAAACAAAACTTCCTGCTCGCGTATTGATTGAGAAACTCAGGACTGCTGCTTTTTCCACCTATGAACAACAAAACTTGGGTTTTAACCGTGGCTGCAGCCTCTGGGCATCAGCAAAGTTCATCTGAGTTCAAAAGAGGGTAGGAAGCCATATTTACTTTGGGGAAATCCTGAGAAAAAAAATAACAGGGCTTGTGTGCTCTGTAACACATGCAGTGAGCTGAACATATCTGGGATGCGTAAGATCTTCTTTGTAGCTTGCTTTCAGCAGTATCCGCTGTTCTGATCAGGCTGCTGGACTACTTGAAACCAAGCAAATGCATAAAATCCTCAAATACTATGCAGATAATATACTTTTGGAGGGGAAAAAAAAAGATATAGCCAAGATGACACACGAATATGGTTGTCTTAAGATGAGGAGGTAACACACTAGTTACTCCTTAGCTTAGGCAAGCCCAAATACAGGAGTCCAATTTTCCTTAGAGTAACACAATTTTTCTTTCTTATTTTCCTTCACTGGCCACCATTTTTTCTCTCTTAAAGCTTCCAGAACTTCAAGACTTTATATCCTTGAGGATATGCATGACACAGACTTACTGCTGCAATAATATAACTCCCTGGGTGAATGCTTTCACAAGGGAATAAGCATAACCATATGGCAAGACATGTTGAGATAGCCAAAGCACTGGAATTTCACCTCTGTGGGTAGGTAGGTCAGTAGAGGTTTTTATGTGGACACAGCTAGAAAGACTGGGTCCATCGCCCAAGCTAAGAAAAACACAGGTAATTCACTTTTCTTTCTAGAGCTCGTAGCAAAGGCAGTCTTTCAATGTTAACTTCTTTTTGAAAACCTTAAGGAGTATAACGTCCCCCTGGTCCACACCCGTAAGCACCACCAACATGGAGTCACCCAATTTCTAATGAATTCTAAAATACTGGTTTCCAGGTCTGATGAATTTTTAGATAACAACCTTATGATCAAACACACACAGGCACTTTTGAAAGCATGTGAATGAAGATACTTCTTAAACACTTCTGCGTATTATTATTCCCTGGCATCATGGGGGGGTGACATTGGAATGAAGAGGTTGACAGAAGAAGAGAGTTGGATAGCACAGTTTGCAATGGCTTGGGAAGTTCTGTAGGCACACAGGGCAAACAGTAATGCCGAGCAGATGGCTAAAAACAGGAACGAAAGCAGAGAGAGAAAAGTAAGTTGTTTGAGCAACACACACGCACACATTTACAAGGTCTCATTGGCAAACCAGGACAATGAGTCTTTTCTGCAAGGGAAGTAAATTGTACAACATAGAGCTGTATCGCTCTGCACACAAAGCTGCATTAAATGAATTGAGTGATTAATAAAACAGATATCAAGAGCTACTAAAAGCTGTCCAGGAACTCCTACTGCTGTATCCTTCATACGCACACATAAATGACATACTATTGTTTTAAGCGGTCCTAATTGTATCTTATCACATGTGAACATCATAAGCCCTTTACAGCAAAGAGCCAGTGCAGATTCCTTTTTTAGCCTAAACATTAAGAGCCTTTGCTTTTGGAACAGGACAGTTTGAATTCTATCTCCAGTTAACCACAAAGCCCCAAGTGACTATAAAATGCAGTAGTGACATCTGTACAGTTTCAGAGGCCACAGAATGTTTCCATATTCTAATTACTACATCTCATTACAATGAAGAAAAATAATTTCTTTTTTTGAGTCACAGATGTGAAAGGAAGATCTTGTGGTTAAAGTAAAGGACTCACAGAATCCAGAGGCCTAGATTTTTTTTCTCCTTCCAACTATATTGCAGACTTCCAGCGCAATAACACTCACTTTCTTCCGCTGAGTCTTGGAAGACTTGACAAAACTGCCTTCATAAAGCATTCTGAGGTTCTAATTTAGATGCTTCTTACTGTCACAATATACATAAAATACCTTACAAGTAGAATTTTTATTACCACAGATTAGAAAGTTTGAAAAGAGGAGATAATAGATTCATTCTGTATGGCTGACTTTTTTGCGTTAACTTTATTTTCAGAGCACTAAACAATTAGGGCATACTATACAGTATTTGAATTTCCAAAATGTAATCCTTGATTAAATCATGGTTATGTGAAAAAAGTCTGTACAAGGTAATGCCCAATTCATGCAGTTCTGCTAAACTTCCAGGCTTTCTAAGGCACCCAAGAAGTATGTAAATTACAAACACTGGTTCAGCCAGAAAAGAAATGCCACTGGTATGATCAGCCACACCATGATGGGGTTTTCCACTCAGCACCACGCACTACTAATGTAATTGCATTTAAACTTAACCCAGCAATAAAGGTGCCTGACACTGACAGGAATTGGTGATTCTTCACCGACATTTATAGACTGCAGCATCTTCTTTGGAAACATGGAGTTTTATGTGAATAATTAAGCAAGAGCTTGCATGATAAGGCATGCATACTTGTGTCTAAAAATATGCACTCTGGGTGTGGTACAAGGAACAAGGTCAAGGGACATGTGCCTTCAAGCCTAGGTACTAGCTGGGAAGTACCGTCATGGTGCAGGAGTACTCACCTGATGAGACCCAGTGGGGCAGCGCTCTTTTAAAAGGGTTTTCTGCACCATATGACTTTGGAAATCACTGACAGACTGCCGAAGAAGTTCATGGGATTCACTTAGATAGAGGTTTTCAAAAGCACAAAAACCGACTGGGTATGAATCTCACACTGAATCTTTACAGCCAGAATACCTAAAATGCTATCAGAAAATCCTCTTGCCACCTTTTGTGAAACATCAGCAAATCAATTCAGAGGACACTCCATACACACTCCTCTTAAACACGTCCCATACAACAAAGGAGTTCTGCAGACCTGCAGCAGCTCCTGCGACCCACCATCTGGAAATGTCGGTATTCCCCTGCTCCAAAAAGTTCAGACTCATCGTGTCATGGTGGGGGATCTCCAAAGCGTGAGTCACCCGAACTGAGCTGCCACTTTTGGCCTAAGTAGCTTGCCTAACTTGTTTTTGTCAGCAACAGATGCAAAACCAGAACTCTGGGGTTTCAGTCCCCGTTCAATCTACAGTCATCCATTCTCTCTCTCAAATTGAGCTTACATTGACATTTTGCAATACACAGTTAACTGCAAAGTGAATGACATTATGGTGGTGACACCAGATCTTTGCAACCTGAACTCTCCAGTATAAACAGAAAGCAGAAATGAATTCCCTGTCTCCTGAGCATTAGTAGTTCCTGAAAAGAGCAAAGGCAGAATTGCTTTGCTTATGGTCAAAAATGAATACTGCGAGGAAGGGACTGGAGGGCATTTTAGATTTCATGTTAAAGAAACAAAGCACAAATTGACTTTTTATAAAGGTCAAGTGAAAAATTGGATATCTTAAGGCTGCAGAGAACTTCTACTCTGTGTTCAGTTCTGTTTACATTTTAAAAAAGAGGAGAAAAATATTGTCATGTCCAGCTTAACAAATGATCTGGCTTGGCATAAAGGAGAAAAAAAAAAAAGAGAAAAAGACTGTATTTGCAAGAAAGTTTGGAATTACAAATAATACTGGTTTTAGTAGTGTTCCTCGATGGGAACTATTACATTGCCCTTCACAAACCATTACGACAGCAACAAAATCTATCCAGTTTGGTTTGTACATAACCTGAAGGTTCCAGCATTTGCCACAGGTTTGTGAATTAGTTGGTTATGTGCTGAAACAGGTATTTAATATATATATATAATTCATCCTCTAGGCTAAAAATACATAATGCAACAAATAATACCCATACAGAAAATTATATTTTATATTCCTTTCACGTGGACTAAACTATGTCCCATGTGAACTGACTAAACAGCTTTGCAGCAATTTATAAAAAAAAAATCCTGAATCTGATGTTTTAACCTGAATCAGTTTTAATCATTATGTACCGGGTGACTTTCATCCTACAGTGTGCTTTGTTCACGCCACTGCTAGATTCATTGCTGTCTCAGTACACTGTGGTTCACCTCCTACATATGAGACAAACATTAAGACCAAGGGCACCAGAGCCTCTGGAAGGGGAAGCAGGAGGGCAGCCCTGGGGAAAGAGCAGCAGCACTAATGGAAACAACAATAATCTGCATGATCAGAAACATGCAAACAAAAAACAGCTTTTGCTGTTTCCTTCCCTACAGCCTCTCCGTCCTTTCCTCTCCCTGCCACAGATACTGCAAATTTTGTGTGTTCGCTCGGGAAGGAGACTACTCCCTTTCCAGAGATCACAAGCGTATTTCACAGAGGGCTGAACAAGCTCTTCAGAATAGAAGCCACTGCCCTCAAATGTTCATCCCCCTCCATCTGTACACAAGCCCCCCCTTCCAGCCCCCTTTAAATTTTCTAGTCAGGGAGATCAGGGTTGTTGGGTCTTTAATCTCCTCCTCACAGTTTCACATACAAACCTTGGCTTCAATATTTGGATTCATTTCCTGCCCCCCCCTTTTTTTTTTAAATACTCTTTTGAAGCCAAGTTGCTGAGTGAATCGTAAAGGGAGAGAATTCCAAGAGCCTTAGCTTCTCTGCTGTTCCCAGGGCAGGTCTGGGCCAAAATAAACCCCTGCTGTGCCAGCAGCAGTTACTTACAGTCAAACACCAGGCATCACAGCACTCTGCAGCTTCCCAGTCCGAACCATCTCCCATTTCCCTTAATAGATAAATCCTCCTTAGAGATTCCCACTTCATCTCCAACTGCACCCCTTCCCATGCTTGTCTTGAGTTGCAAAATAACCATCAGAAAAGAAAATGGCAAGAAGGTAAATACTCTGTCTGGGATCTAGAAAGCCTCTGACCGGAACATATCCTGCTTTGCTACAAAGCTTTTCCATTCCTACCCTCATTTCTACTTCTTGAGAAAGGATTTGTTCCCAGTTTCAGAAACTAATGGTTTACACTGTGCCTTCTCCGCCACCACTTTTTTCACATAGAGAACTTGGATGCTTACATGAAATTCCTGCTAAAGAATTCAAGGAACAAACGGCCACCGCTTCACCGGTCTCAGGACTTCGGTCAGACAGGGCCGAAATTTGACATCATGGCCAGATAAGTCTCAGTGAGAGCTATGTCACCAAAGTCAGTCACTACACAAAAAGGATGGCATTATTTTAGGCTTCTGGAAAGAAGTTTAATCTTAAAGCTTAAGCCACAGTCAGCAACCTATTTCAGTGGCTCTTTGATCAAATTAAAAATTATTCCAACTTTAAAGATTTTTACATCATTTTCTCATAATTTTCACAACAATTTTAAGAATTTTCCCCATTCTTCATTCTTCTACACAATTTAGGTGAATTTGCAACAGTTGTGCTCTCATCTTTTTTATATAAGTATTTATACCACAAATTCTGGTGACTGTCATGTTTGCAGAGAGTGAATTTCAAATGTTTACGGGCAGAAGTCTGTAGGGGAAATGTCTGAGCATTGATCAAACAGCAAACACAAACAATACCATGACAATTACAGTTTGGGTGATTGTCAAATAATGGCATAAAACTATCCATGAGCAAGTCTGAGAGATCCAAAATTTTACAAATTTGGAAAAAAAAAAAGTCTGATTACTCATACTGCATAGACAACAAGTTAAGACAAAGGAAACAGGGTATATTAAAGGGGCAAATCATTTCCATAGTTGCCCAGTCATCTTCAGTACAGAGGGTGGGGAAGCCCCGTGCTCCAGTTTGCATGAGGTATGCTTGTAAACATTCAGGAGAATCCCACTGTCCAATCTATCCGGAGACTATTTTCCCACCTTTTTTTTTTTTTGCAACATGTCTTCACATTCCTCTCCGAGACCAATAATTTTCTCCCTGGAAAGGCTGGTGTGAGAAACAGAAGAGTTGAGAACTGCTCTAGACCCCTGACCCCCTTCCGTAGGGAAGAACTGTCATTCAGATCGCTTTGATTCTGAAGAAGCATGACTGTGAACCACAGGCTTTTACAACATCAGGGAAATCATTCTTTTTAGCATGATGATAAAAACCTGCTACTGTTTTTGACCATTCAGTCATGGACTGAAGTGTTTAAGACTAAAGAAGGCGGCAAAGCTGTGAGTCCTCATTCTCTCACACATATACATACACGCGCGCTTTTTTGTAATTGGTTCTGCTCTAATCACAGCTCTTCTATATGCTTCCCTCTTCTCTGTATTTATTCCTTGGCACATCTAGCTCCAAATACCAGCCGCTGCAGCAAATCTGCAACAGCAGTAATGGTAGAAGGGACTTTTTTATTCAATAAAATTTCTAACAAATCACAGAAATTAATTAGCTTTTTTCATCTGTGGGTTTTTTCCTCATGGTTGCAGACACCTTTCACTCGTACCATGATCTTTTTTTCTATTACCTCCTCTTCTCTATTTCTGTATGAATCTGACTTTTCATTTTCTATGTTCCAGCTCTCTCTCTCCCCCTCTCTTTCTGTGTCTCACAGTGGTGCTGGAACATGCAGCAGGAATATGATGGATGATCACCTGTCACAGCTTGTTTATTATAATTCAGACAATCAATTACATATCCCTAATACTGGCTGTCCCGCTGGAAATTTACATGCTCAGCACAGACCAATGTGAAAATGGAATGTCATTTGCCAAATGTCTTTCCGTGGGTACAGCATGATGATTACAGTCTGGTTGTTTCAACAGTTGTGTATGTCTGACAATGTCATCACTTACCGCTTGCCACAGGTCACATTGCTCTAAGGCAATATTTATTGTGTTATGCAGGCTAATGCTTTCAGAGGACAAAGATGTTGCTGAAGCCACTATGCATAAGGCAGGAGGGCAAGGTAGATCACACAGCAGGCACACGGTTTCAGCACCCATCACCTGCCCGTGTTTCTGCTGGTGTGAATCCTCGTACCTTCTTTTATGGATGACTGCCTTGTATTAAAAGGCTGGTAAGCTCTCCCATTCACAGGCAGGGCTCTGGCAGAGGGAAATGCTGTTCGTGTAGATAAATAATCCCAGGACAGCTAGTGATTTAATAAGAAGCAAAGGACTGAAAGAAAATGAGACAAGGGGGAAAGCAAAAAGGGCTTGTAAGCGTTTAGCTAAAATGCTACACAGTAGTAGGTGTACTGCTGGGAAAGGGTTAAGAGCATTTTACTGACTAATTGAGTGGCAGGGTTCATTCTTCCATCTAAGTAGAAAGGAGGCAGGAGATCCTACAGAAAAGTGGATGTAGAGTATGGACAGAGCAGCCCACCCTGGGAATGGTTTGATCTGAAGCAGCCGGAATTTCAGGAAAATGAGGGAGGACTGAGATTTCATGTTAATTGTGTTTATGAGCAGGTTTAAGAACACGCAGGTTTCTGTAAATGTAGGTTTTAAAAATCCTATATGCCAGTTGCTTCAACAACATGCCCAGCGATGCAAAGACACTACACATGCAAACATCCATAAGATGTAAAGAAAGTTTCCTCTCCCTTAACAGGGGAAAAACGAAGATACCTTTCCTGACTAGGAACCAAGTTTCTAACATCTTCCTGTTAATTAGAGAGAAGGACATAGAAAGTGCCCCATTAAATCACCTTGCTGACTTAGGCCCGCTGTCGTCGCATGCAGAACTCAGCTGCTTCCCTCCACCTCTCTCTGCTCAACCTAGACAGACTGGTTTGGGTTCTGTACCTAAGCTGCCTATGCTCTAAAGCATCCACAAACTAGTCATTCCTGGAAGACTCAGGTGTAAGACGGATTGTAAACTTACTAGACTGATTTCCTAAACATCAGTCTCAGTTGTGGAGGTGGCTGAACTTTTTCAATATAGTAGTTATCTGCCAGATTAAATACTTCACTTAGTTAAAATTATTTTAAAGTATTCAACATCTAAATGGCTAATCTAAAGATCTGCGAGCACAAAAATATTAGCATAATCTGCAGAAAATTCATTACATTTATAACACAAAAACTAAAAACCGAAGTAACAAGTTTCTACTCCTTCCATAAACAGTACTAACTTTAAAGAGGGATGGCTTGTTGTTCAGAACAGTTATCAAGGTGCAAGAGAAGCAGTGCAGTGGTGTAGTACTGATGACACTTTTTAAGATCTTAGGAGCCACCTGTCAGTGTTTTCTTGGTTCTGTGTGCACATGAGGTCAGAGAAGAGGCCCTTTATTCTTCCTCACAAAATAAGAGCAAAGGAAAGTATTTAGCTTTCAAATGAGAGCTGTGTTCCCTGTATGAACAGACGCATGAGATGTAGTTGCCTGTAACAGCAGAGGTCTGGAGCAGATGAATTGGAAGACCCTCTGAAACCTCTGTTCTTAATGATACCATTTGTATATCCATGGGATAGGGTTTGGCAAGTCTGTGTGTAGCAGATCATGTTGGTTATTTATTCACACGTTAAAATCTCTGTCTCAGCAGCACTGTGAGAAGTAATATTGGTTGCAAATCCCGCTGAGTCAACTCAAACCATGACAAAGCACTCTCACCCTCTCTGCATATGTATATATATACACATACACACAAGCGTACACACACATATGGATTGACTATGGTGGGTTTGGTTTTCAATAATCTGGTTTTAAACAGAAGATCAGCACACTTAGTACTGAGGCTACATATGCATCTAATTTCACAAATGATACAAGAGCATGTGAAAGGGCTCAAGCCCTTCTTACACAGCAAAAGGCTTCCTGTGCTGCTGTGAGTTCTGCATGAGTTGGCATTAAAAAAAAGTCTGCTGAGGGGGTAGGAAGGAAACGGAGCAATCAAGTGTGTAAGGAGTCACTGCTACCCGTGGAGGGAAATGTTATTCTGAAGCTGGCTGAAGTGAATCATATTGAACCCTCAACTTCTTTTCTGTTTTGTTTTTTGTTGGGTTTTTTTTTTTTTTTGCCTGGCTCTGTCTTTAGAGAGATGCACTAGTTACAATTAGAAAGAGAAGTAAACAAATATTAGCTCTTATTGCTATGAAACCCTAATTGTATCAGACAGCCTGGAACAAGGAAGGCCACCTCTGTTGCGTTACATGCAGGGTATGAAGCTGCACTGAAACTTTCTGAGTGCTACATCATCACCGCTACCTGACTTGGTATAATAGCACGGCCTTGAGGATCAAAATAGCACGAGCTGTCTTCAGGTGCATAGTGAAGTAAGATCTCAAGATGGACTCTGTAAAACAAGGCACATTCTGGGACACTTCTAGTGAGGGTACAGCACTTCCCAAGCCTAGTGTTAAGAGACTGGCTTAAACAACTGCAACACTGTTCACAAAATGGGCCGCTGTCTTAGGCAGACAACCCTGATGACTCCTGTGCTTGGTTCCGAGGCGAGACAAGGGAAGACATTCACCAGCTCCAGTGCTTGCATTAGGACCCAAAATGGCCCTTCTGTGTCAGATTCCTAATTCGATCTGTTCTGCCTGGAACACAAAGTACACCTTGCCTCTATGGCAGGCAGAATATCTAACGACAAACACAGCTACACGGGTCAGGGAAGGCTTGTGTGCTCCCAGGGGAGAAGAGTTTTCTCACTCTTCTCCATCAACTACAAACTTGGGAGCTGCCACAAAACTCAATTGCAAACAGAGGTGCTGCCAAAAAATCCAATCAAAGAACTTTTTCCTCTTAAACAGGCAAATGATAAAACTGCTACCCCATGAAACAGTCAGATTCTCATATTTACAAGGAAAGGTTCATTTCCTGCTGCCCCCAACAACCTCACTGCAACTGGAATTTTAGTTTGCTTATTACAGTCAACTCAAATTACACCAGACATTTAATTCCTCCTCATTCTAACTGGTATTTTGCTTTTTATGCAAGTTCCACAGTGTTTTACAAAACAGATTCATTTTTACATTATTTTTGTTACTTATTTGTAGCATAGTAGTACTGAAAAGTTCTCCATTAACTCAGTTTTTAACTGTTAGACACTATACAATCACATGAAAAGAGACCACTTTTATATCAAAGAATTATAGTCAAAAGAGACAATGCAGAGACAAAGACAGAAAACAGAGAGGCAGAGAAAGTTTACTTATCCAAGGTCAAAAGCAGAGTTGGTAATACAATCTTCCTATTATTCCATTACTCAAATCACTAGGCAAAAGTGTCTTCCTAGCCTCCTCTCTCACCAGTTCTCTAAAAATCTCCCAACTGTGCAGCACGTAAACATCCTACAAATCAGTAACACATGTGGAAAGGTCAAATGCAACCCCATGCAAAGGATATGATGAACCTGTCTGGAAAAAGTGACTCAAGACACTTAAGAGACATTGCATATTGTCACAGGACTGAAGTATAAAAATGGCTCAGTTTGTTCTGTAAGGCTAATCTGGCAAGCACTGAATCCTCTGCGCTCCTACTGAAAGATGCTCTCGTTCCCTGCAGCATCCCAGCCTTGTATCAGGTGCTTTCTAAACGATTGAGTACTTTTACAGAAATTAACACCTTACACACACAATATATTTCTGAAATAAAGACCATGTATTTGTTCCTTCTTTGTGGGCACACTCCCCAGAGCAAATGATTCATGTGCCTTGAATTTAAACACCTCTATCAACGCAAACGAGTATCTCTCCACTGGTTGCAGGAGGTAGCGGAGGGGACCCACCCGTTTGTCCGCAGCATTCCTAGTCTTGCTTGAGTGCACTTTTTAATAGTTAAGGCAGGAGATTTGCTGAGTCAGGCAGCTCCCCCAGCTGCTCACCGGAAACACAGCTGTTAGGCAAAAATAACCATGAAGGCAAGGACTTGCACTTATTTAGAGAAGACAAAAAGGAAAACACATTGACCCTCAAACTCAACAACAGACTCCTGCAGCAATTTGATTTGATGCAATCCTACTCCACGCACCTCTCTTCGTCTGGGTCAGAGTCTCTGCTGAGTACTGTCCTGCTCTTTTCAGGCTGTGTCTGGGTGACAGGACAGGAATCATCTCCCCTCCTGATTTTGTTGATCTAAACTGGGAAACCTGAGCTCACTGTTTAATTAGGAAAGGATGGGGGAGGGTGTCAGGCAGGTGGACAGCTAATAAGCACAACTCCACATTGCAGCCTATTGCCTGTATCAGGTTATGGAACAATACCAAACCAGTGCGGAACAAGCTGCTGTTTCCTTGCGCCTGTGCCCATGGCGTCCCCAGTTGTGCAGTGGCACCTGTTCCTCTGAATGTGAGGACAAGCTGTTCCCTCGACGCTCCAGCACATACGAGTCACGACTCTCAGATTCAGCAGCTACTCGGATAATGCCCCAGCTTCTTAAAGGGCTCCAGCCCCATTGCTGCTGGTTAACTCAGCATCACCCCGCACCGAAACAGCTCCAACAAAAGCTGAAGTCTGGGAGAAGGCAAAAAGCACAACACACCAACAGAAAATGGGGGAAGCTGAAAGCTCACAAGGCAAAAAGGAATTGGCTTACTTAGGTAACCTGTATAAAAACTGCATGGGTTTGTTGATCTTGAATGTGATCTGCACTGAGGCATCCGCTACATGACAGCATTTATCAAGGTTCCCTAGGTTCCAAAAAGGGCAGCAATTTACATGAAAATGCACAGCCCCCTCATCTGCTGGCTGGGTGAAGAGGGGGAAGGCTCGCTGTGCCTTTCCTTATAAGCTGACACAGGTAGTGCCCACTGTTTGGTTTCTGCATGGCATATGCTGTAGATGTGCTAAACCCACCAAGCATCTCGGTATCCAATTAATAGATCTGCAAAGACGGTATTCAAGCCCTGGGCACGGTGCGCTCTCTGCCTCCAAACTGGCCGATTAAAGGTCAGTCCTGAACAACCTTAATCTCATTTCACCTCTTCCCAGTCACTGGGAGAAGTGAGTTGCCCTTTCCCTCACCGTAAGGCCAGGCTGCTACCTGGGGAATTACACTTCACAGTCCCTATGCCTTAATTAACTAACAGATTAATTCAGAGAGGCCCAAACTGACAGACAAACCACAAATGTCCTGTGACAAGCCCCAGAAAGCATCCCATTAATGACCCCAGAAATCAAAAGGAAGAGGATAATTAAACATAGGCTAGGGAAGAGGGAGTAGACGGGGCAAAAGAGGAAAAAAAAAGTTACAGTGGTCAGATCCAAAAAGGCAGATAGTAGATATCAATTTGTACAATAATTCTGCGAACAAGTGCCCAGAAATTCTATTTAAAGGCTGTAATATTAATTTAATGGAGAAAATACCTAAAACAATTCCCACAGAATTTTCCAGTTAAATTAATATGACGGGCTTTAATGGATATCTTAAGCAGAGAACATGATTAACAGAAATACTGCATAAATTACACTTATATATTTTATAAAAACTGGCACACAGCCTTGCCAGGCAGGGGACCTTATTCTAAACTCTGGCATCCAGTTGTAATTGTATTTAAAAGAATTTCCCTGCTCGGAGATGAACCATTTTCTCTTGAGATTTTTATCCTTCACATAGTCTTGACTAGTAGCAATGCAATGCCAAAGAACCAGAAAGAACTGAAGATATTAATTTTCTTGGGGTGTTTTTTTTTCCCTGTTTGTACAGTGTCTGGGGAAACTGGGTCTAGCCTGCGCATAGGACTTTAGATTGCTGCAATATACCTAGTATATTATTAACAGCAGCGAACTGCAGGAGTAACACACCCTTCCAGGGTTGAACACTGGGGAGCCCTGTAGTAACACAAAGCCTGGCAAGGAAGAATTTTAACGATATACTGCACATCCCGACCGCAGTCCCAGCACCGTCAACACAAAACCCCAAGGTTCTAAGGATCACAGAAATATAACCCCAGCATCCAACTCATTCCTCCACAGAACAGTCTAAACCACCTTTCAGATAAGCTTCCCAGGTGGCATAGTCCCAAACAAGCCCTGAACTGTAAAGAAATAAGCTGTTAAGTCAATATCCCATCTCTACTCCTATCACAAGTTCCCCTCTCAGCCTCAGCTGCCTCCCTGTTACCTTCCATAGCCCAATTGCACTCTCACCCTGAACCACAGCCTTGGTGCCCACCATTTTGACGAGTTGTATACACTGATGCTTTAATACAGCCTTAGTGAGGTGTTCCTAAAAATCACACTGTATTTCTTCCCCCTACTTTTTCCACTAGTACCTAGTGGGAAACAACACAGAGGTGTCTAGCTGCAAATGTGGCCATGCATTACATTTAGTGACTTCTAATTCAGGCAAGAATTGCAATAGCAGATACGATCTACACATGTGCAAGCGTGATGGGGGCATTGCACGCAGTCAGCGTTGATTGCTCAGAAGTAGCTCTGTGGTGTACCAGGAGAAGAACCATTGCTCTTGTGATTTCAGGTGGCTCAACACCATATTAATTAGCAAGTCTTGTCACATAACTACATCCGAGATTTTAAAATTCAGAATGCAGAGGCAGGAAAAATTTTGGTGGAAGCTCAAAGTATTAGCTGTTGCGGTACAACCACTTTTAGAAGCTGGGTATATCATACATCAGATGAGCTCAACATGTTGTACCCTTGATCTAATGGTTTTTTAGATTATACCCACACAAGCAAGCTGAATTTTATCATAGAGATACCACACATATGTTTCATACTTCCTCCCACATAATCCACACAGAGAGGTATTCAACAAGCTTTATAAATATTTGAACGAGAAGAGGATCCTGCAAATAAAATAGATTCTAGTTTTATTCTCAGCTTAACTACTACATGAGCCTATTGTCCCTTTGAGCAATTACTACACATAAATTTTATGCAGCAGTGTCTTCTCAGCTCATTCTTCATTTGGGAAAACTGGGGGACTAACTCTTCAATTTCTTAGCAATTAACCCTTTCTGAAGGAAGTGGCAACTGATATGCTCTGCACATCAGGACCCAGTCCCCTCAAATTAAGCCTTCAAAAATGCTGACATTTGGAATTAGTCTTTTGAGTATCAGAGACACAACGATCAGCTTTCTAATTTGTAAACCCAGTTCAATAACATTTTACCAATTTCATAGTCATGAATCTTAATAAATATTTCTCAAAAGCACTTTAAGGTTGCTGGACAGCAGGTGCTAGTGAAGGCTAAGTGTCATCGTTTTTCTTCTGAAAATCCTATCAGCAACTCCATGCTGTGATATCTGGAAGAACAGCTTTCAATGAAGAAAAACTGCTTCTCACTTGCTGCCTCACGATGCAAGATAAAGTTAAGCAGAAGCCATATTGCTGTGTTTTCTGTTTCTTTCAAAAAACACAAATAAAGTACCCTGTGGAAATATGTAAGCTGAAATGACAAGCAACTCTTGAATGTTTTTAATTGCTGCCAAAAATAGTCTGAAGCTTTCACCAAAGTTAACACAGACAAAATTTCCATGGAAAGCATCAGTTCCATGTGAAAAGAAGTTAGCTATTTCATCAGTTAAAATAAAAACAGCAATTACACACTTTTCCACTTCTGAAAATTCCATTTTAACTTACAACAGAGAGAGACATTTTAAATACCATGCTCACATCACTGGAGAATGCAAGAAGCTCAGAATGCCATACATCACTATATAGCAACATCATGCCCCGCCACTAGCAGGCAGATTTTAATCATCATCTTTTCATTATTGTTACAATAGCACCTAATAATGCCAGTCAAGGACTAGAATTTGCTGAACTCAGCATAAAGACAAAATGCTCCCAGCACATTCAGTGACAGCCATCTTTAAAATCATGCGTTCAGAGCTTCTAAAACCTTGTATCATTGATAAGAATTCAAGGTGAATTAGTAGAAGATTCACTCCCCAGTTACAAATGATTTATCTTCCCTCATTATAAACTTTATCAGTAAATGCTCCCCAGGCCAGACGAGAGGATCTCTCACCGACTGTCGGAAGTCTTACGCAGTACAGCCTCAGCGACATACAACCGCTTGGGCCAAAGACAGTACCACTTTGACGGCACATCTCACCAGCATTAGCAGGTCACAGAGTGTATCTCGTGCTGTAGCTAGGCAGAAACCAGTTTTCTTATCTCACAAAACTTGCAATTACCTTTCTCTTCCTCTCTTCATTTATCATCAGCTCTCGAAGGATGCATTTTTTGGTTGTTTCCCACTCTTTCCATGAAACAGAAAGAGACTAAGATATCCAGGTACTCAAGTCACTCTTATGAAAAATTGTCACTGCCTGCTTCAGACCTGTTACCTGACCTAGATCATTAACAGCGCACGTAAACTCTCCCAACATGAGCCTATTACCATTATGAGTTAATTTTCTGGGACAGGCCTCTCTTGTTTTAGCTAGAGTGGTCTGGACCTGAGGGACAGTGTTCCCTAACCACATTTTTGACGAAGACAACCCATTAATGGGTGTTTTCTGAAATAAAACTGTTTTAAAAAAAAAATAAAGAAAAGAAACCCTGACCAGCTGTAGTGTAAAACCTGTACGTCCTGAATACTGACAACTCCCAGTCAAGTCAGTGAATTCACAGGATGTCCAAGATGCAGGAACAGGCTCTTTGTGGTTAAAATTGCTATTTTCCAGTTGTCTTTATTTAAGTTTTACTTTCTCTGGTATCCAGAACAAACACACATCAGCATGAAAAGAACCCATTAATATGTCTAAAGCTTTCCCCCTAAAACTACCATGATCTCACCACTTCCAAAGCCCAAAGGAAATTAAAGCACAGCTCAAGAGGACGGCGCTGAAGGACACAACTTAAAACACAAGAAAGCTGGGAAATTTCTGTGCAAAGGCTGCAAATCTGGGCTTGGAAAGGAAAGACGCTTACAGTGAGCTTTAATAAAATTATTCCAGTCTGTAACCTGAAAAGAGAAAGCCTGACATTCAGCAAACAGGAAATCCCAGAATTTATAGATGACCCTGTTACAAAGCAAATGTTTTGGAACAAACCGTTCTTTCCCTAGCGCCCGTTTTCCACTGCTTTCTCTCCTGCACTTTCCCCTGGAATACAAGGGCCGGAGCAGCACCGTCTGGCTGCCGCTGGCAGCAGCACTCCTCCTGCCTACACCCACAAACACAAGATGAAGTCAGTAATCTAACATGGGACTCTGAGCCTGAAAGGGTGCCCGGTTTTTTTCAACTGTATCAGTTAGCATAACAAAAGGTATTACCTCCTCCCTATTAAACGTGCGGGTTTTTATTCCCATTGATCATTGTAACTGGAGTACAGTTAGTTTTCTACTAAAAAAATGAAGTTTAGAAAAGCTTCTGCGTAGGTGTGTGACATGCAGAACTTCTGTCCTCAGCCAATGTTAAATTCCACATACTCCTTGTACATATGACAAAGGTGATTGCACCAAGGAAAAAAAAAAGAAAAAAACAACCTTACCATCTTCCCTACTTTTCTTCTGCTCATTATGTTTCAAAGACTCAAAGGCACCAGTGAAGCAGCAGATGCAGAAGAAAAAGGAGGTCGTCTCATGACAGCGACCAAGGTGGTCAGCAAGGAGGGCTGCAGCTGGGCACCAGTCTAACCATGACTAGAAAAGGAGGCGGTGCTCATCTGCCCTCTTATTTCCACCACACTCCTCCTCACTCAGTTGGGAGAGAGACATGCAAAGTCAGGAAATGCTGGTGAGAGCCATGAAGTGTGTCCCCCTCAACCGCTGGTGTCCACGTCCCCAGTCTAGTGAGATCAGCATCATCCAGGGGTTTGCAGGACAGCTGGAGCAGCACTCCAGTATTGCAAAATGCCATGTCCCAAAAAGTGTATCTTGGGAACTGCTTCTACCCCACTAGGCTTAATTCAGCAGCTATCAGGGCACACAGATCTTCCCTGCTGACACAGCGAGCATGTGTCCACACTTGTTTCAAGCAATAGGGTCATACAGCGGAGACTTCCTGTGGTATTTGTGGTTTTACAAAAGAATAGGTGCGCCAGGGGGCAGGGCTTAGCTAAGCCTGAAAGAGCACATGCTCCCAAAGGACAGTGTTCACTGTTCAGCATGACCTAAGGATTTAGCTCCTGACAGCATGCAAACCATCTATTGGAGAGAATCTCTCTTTTCTGTTCCTTTTCTTTCTCTCATCCTATCCCACGACTGTTTAAAGTAACAAATAGTACTTAATAATAATAATGTCTCCTCTGCATCTATCGAATTGGCTGGATTCCTACACACTTTAAAAATCAGATATTGAACGTATCTCTCCTCAGCAAATTTACTCTGTGGCATAAAGCATTCCTCACAGGAAGTCTGTGAGGCTCAATCACTGTGACACAATCAAGAGAAATTTAGACTGATGTTTGAGAAGCCAGGACAAAAAGGATCAGCCCTTCTCAGGATGAAGAAAAGGTGCCTCAGCTAAGTGAGGCTGGCAGACCAGTGCTGAAATACTCTTCAGATATGCAATTACAGTTATCCCTAGGGGTTTTCCTTTTGTGTTGCTGGTTTTTAAAACCTTTCTCCAGAGTCAACAATTTGCTTGAATCGCTTCTTATTCATTTCATCTTCATGACTTCTGAAGGCATCTAATGAGGCACTTTGAATTTTGCCTGAAAATAAAACAGAAGAAAAAAAAAAAAGCAACCACCCTGAGATGGCATTAAATCTTTCCTGAAACTATAATCTTCAGGATTACAGGTCAGCTTTGTTTTGTTTTAATACTGTGCTATTTTTGGATTAATGGGCTTTGTCATTACTACGTTAACGCATCTTGGGGACGAAAATTCAAAATGTGGCACACACAATACGGTTATGCAGGCTTGACCAGCTGTACGTAGAGTCAGGGCCGTGTCTGAAATTTGAAATTTGTGGTAAGCATTTTGTTATTTCAGGTTTTGTTCAGAAGAATGTCTTAGCCTAGTTAGTTCTTAAAACACTGCAGGTGGGATCGCATGTAATTTACAGTGAGGCAAATCTGGAGTCACTTGTGTTTTTCAGCAGACGGTTTTAAATTTACAGTAGTTTGAGTGTATAATCTGCCCTCACATCTCTTAGCCAAACCCACAGATACACACTCATAAAGCTACAGAAGCAAACACAATTAAAACATTATTTAATTTTATTGCCTGACTCCCTCCTGAATATTCCTCCACAAAGACACATACTTTTGAGTATTTTTCTTTTAAAAGAAGAAATCAAAGAACTAGAATATCTATGGAGATGTGGCCAGTCTCTGCTGAGGCTGCAGCTTCCCAGATCAGTCAGCTTTGTGATTATTGCCATCAGCTGAAGAACTTCTTTCTTCATTTTAAGGAAAAAGAAAAAAAGCTTTTCTGTTTTTGAAGAAAGCTATCAACATTTTGTTATATAAAAACGTTTGAGCTGTCTTGTGATGGGCCCAACTGTACTGTGAGCTACCTCTTCCTGAAACGAGGCTGCAGGCTTCAGCCCATTTATTCAATCATCTGTGCAAAGATTGATAATGTAGATGTGATAAGAGGCTGGAATTGTCAGCTTGTCTGAACACTGACAGCTACGGACAGATTTTCAAGGCAGCTCAGCTCCCACATATAAATGGTCACCACTTAAAAACTGCCTTGCACGTAAGAGCCCATCAGCATGTTGTCTGTTGAGCAATTTTTGAAATCCAGCCACACAGCGAGTATGCAGAGGCAGCCAGTCTGCATGGAGGGAATCCGTTTCAGATTATCACGTGGTATTGTGCCATCAGCACATGTGTTACAAGAGGAGCTTGGTTTTTCACTCTGTATTTTGTTAAAGCCAAATCCTAGGATGGAAGTGAGTCTTGGCTCTCATCAGTGTCCATACTGTTTCAAAACGCGGGTAGCAATGGTAACAGCTTATCTCACTAACTACCTACATTTTTCTTTCTGCAACCACACACAGAATATAAGTTTGTAAATTTTTCTGAGCACTCCACACGTTCTACCATTTTAACTGATTGAAGTTTGATGGAAGCAAGAACAGAGTTGATGTTGGGACACTCTTCCAGTAACATCTCAAAGTGTGTCCAGTCTGACACACGGGATGAAATTTGATTTAGGTTCCTACAGCTGACACTTCTACCTTTACTTCTACAAAGTAAGAGTTTGAAAGGGTCCCTCTTTGGCAGCACCTTTTCCTCTTGCCGATGTTTAAGACCAAAATTTCTGCATTCTTCCATAGCACTTTCTAACTGAAAAAAAAAAAAAAAGCTTCATTTCAGAATAGGTCTCTCGTAGAAACTAACAGCTAGTTTGCCAGGAACTGGGAGTTTTAGTCAGTGCTGTGTGGTTTTTGTAAGCAGTTTTGATGTGAACAGCAGCAGACGTAATGAGTGAGTCACATAATGAGGCTTCAGTGCTTGAAGGCAAGGAGGGCACAGCAAGCCACACCTTTGACATTTTGCCCACACCTCTCTGCTGCTCACACCAAAACATCACTAGCTGTGCAGCTGCTGTTTGGAAAGATTTTCATAACTTCACAATGCACCTACACAGTATTTGAGACAGCCTGTACCTAGACAGCACATACCCTTCATTCCCCGATGGCAAATTCAAAATGACTACCTGCAACCACTATTCACCTTCAAGTTCCTCTCCAAATTTCTCAACTCTGAAGAAGCTACACAGCATTAGGCACATATTTTATTGTAATTAAAATATCTTTCAAGATATATAGGCCATATTACTGAAAGATGGAATAGGGACAAATGAAAAAAATGATAAAATAATTGTTTGCAACTGTGCACAAAAGATAAGTTGCTTTATGACAGCTCTCTCTTACCTGAAAGTAGCATTTTGGTGAGAGAAAAATTCTTTCTTGTTCAAGTCCTTGCTTTTCAAACACATAAATATAAGCTACTAATTCATTATTCTGATGTTGATAAATAAACTGGTAGGTTGTTTTCTTACTTACGTGCTTTAGATAGCTAATTTTGCTCCCAAAGTCTGCTAGCGAAGTAGCTATTTCAGTTTCAGAGCTGTTAGAGCCTGTTCTAAGACACACATAAACTGAACTCTGGGAGCTTTGTTACTGTTTAACCTTAGATTAGAAGGCAGCTTTTTAACAAGTATTTCTGAACTAAAACCATATGTTTGTCCTTTGCATGTTTAAAATAGAGCAACTGATAAACAACACTCACCACACTGCAAAGCAACTTCAGTGACAAGAACAATTGTGCCAGTACTGCTAGGAAACTTAGCACAATACTACATTGTAAGTTAAGAAACCACATAATAATATTCTGTCTATTGGGTAAAGATGTACTCCGAGCCATACTTAAGTCCAAAGTAGATAATTGGGTTTGGTGGCCAAGTATCACTGTTGGTATGACTGTTAGTAGGTCTACTTCCAAACGGGGGGGGAAAAACGTAAAAAAGAGAGAACAGGTAGGCAGTGGACTTGTCACATTTGTGAAGTAGCAACCATTTAACGATCTATCCTAGTTAGGAGCAGCTAAATAGCAGGCTTTAGATCCAAGAAAGTAAAGCATTCATAGAGGAAATTCACATTTCAGTTGAGTTATTGCAATAAATAATAAATGGGAACTTAAGCTGACTGCACTGTGGAAGCCCAAGTCAGACACGAGACAGAAACTTTGGAGTGGGTAAGGGTGAAAAAACTCCTTTGTACGTTGATTTAAGCTCATAAAACAGCAGGTATATTGACTTTGAAGCTTAAAAATAGAAGTCTGATTGAACTCCATTATGAAGAAACTTAACTATTTTTTCTCTTCCTTGCAGTGTTATCAGTGATGCCTATTCAACCTGATACCTCTGCTGCTACTTCGTAAACTTAATGAAGTGGCAAAAGAATGCCAGCTACCAGCGTAAAAAGATTCGGGCAACCAACAGTATCTTCCGTTAGTTCCACCAGAACATGAGGAGGAACTTCTTTACTGTGAGGGTAACAGAGCACTGGAACAGGCTGCCCAGAGAGGTTGTGGAGTCTCCTTCTCTGGAGATATTAAAAACCCGCCTGGACGCATTCCTGTGCAACCTGCTCTAGGCTAACCTGCTTTAGCAGGGGGGTTGGACTAGATGATCTCTAGAGGTCCCTTCCAACCCCTACCATTCTATGATTCTATGATGCTGTTAATATAAATAAAGCCTAGATCTGCATAAAATCATGGCCTTTAAACATTTTCTGTAGTAAAAGATAAAATTAAGATAGTTGTACTTCCCTCAGGCCCATTTTAATTAAGAAAGAACCCGCAAGGATAAAGGAACAAACTTAAAAAGCTGCTCCGAACTGAGTTAACTACTTAGTGAACTCCATTGATAAGTGGGAAATCTCATTATACCTAGCGTCTCACTTGCAGAGGGGTTCTTGGTGGGGTCACAGCACTGGTCAGAAGAGGTTCTTGAGATCTTGCAAGAGATTAATGTAGACATGAAGTACGTCTTCAAGTCAAAACGTCTTCAAGTCAAAACCCATACTCATATGATTCACCTGTCAGCAGAACCTGAATTCTTAGATGCATTCTTCCTCGCATTTTCTTTTGCTATAGCTGAGAGAAGACTCCCAGAGACCTCAATGCACAGCTGCATGGCAGCTACAACTTCCTGTTTATGCTGAACACAAACTGTGACCTAACATCATCCATATGAAGTGGTAGGTACTTCAGGGAGACTGTTAAAATAAATACAAATGCACACAACAATGCCATCCTTAAGTCTATAGCATTCTTAACTTCACTTGCGTCCCTGTGCTAGTAACAGAGAACTTGCAGGTACGTTCATCACGAAAAATACGCACGAGGTCTTTCTTCATGCATTTTGCTGGCACTGCCATCAAGATAATGGAACACATTTGGCCTTATTTTCACCTACAGCTGCACTGATTTAAGTAAAGAGTGACTTCAAATCCAGTTAGTCAACTGCTGGCAGAAGTCTGTAAGACATGTTTATCTTGGTTTAGCTAACACAGACCGGGCATACACAGTAAACCAAAGCTAAACATGAGTAAAACCCTCTTAAATTGAAATAAAGTCATCTGCATTGTGAATGCTTAAGTAAAGCTAGTTTAAAATTCTGCTCCAATTGAGTTAGCCTCACTTTCCCATCTAGATAAGGACTGTTTCAAGGCACTCTTTTTGCCTGTCAAGTGCAAGGTAGTTTTGTGGGTCAGTAAAAACTCTGTTGAGCAGTTCTGAGACAACTGCAGGCTACTAGATACTTCGAGGAAAAGATCTGTTAAGTACCCAAAAAAAGAAACTAACTTTTGTGTTTTGTTTAAAACAAAAACAGTTTATAAACTGTAGATGAACCTTTTATCTGGTAAATCTCAAAATCCATGAATTGGCTTGGAAAACAGAAGTGCAGGGGAGGAAGGCATTGTAAATCATCTAGAAGAAGAAATATAGATCTGAGTCCATCTCATTCTTGCTGGGCAGAGCACATACAAGTTTTTCTGGCTATTGAGTAATGCCTTTTTTTTTTTAACTTTTATATGGGCAAGCACCACTGTATGTACTATATCAATCTAGTATCACCAGAGCAGAGTTGTAAGGGAAGGGGGGAGTGTAGAGAGAAAGAAAGAAGCTGCCAGCATTGGGCTGCAGCTCAGCCAATGCTTGATTGCAGGTATAAACATTACACGCTGTATCAGCAAAGCTGTAGAGAGTGAGCCATAAACCTCCCAGGAGGGGCTTTACAGGGAAGGCTGACAATGCAAGTTCAGAGTCAGTGTGTTATTTGGAGACATCCTGAGCAGCTAAAAATACATAGAAGCCTTTAGGAAGAAAGCAAAAGGGAAATATTTTCCTCTTTCCAGTGCAAAGGGATGGAGGGGCGGGGGGGAGAGGAAAGAAAGCATTACCAAAAAAACATATAGAACACCTAGCTTGGGGAAATCCTACATGCAAGTATGTAAGCAGGTAAGCCACCTGTGCTGCCAGTTCTAGCGGTAAGATCCTGATGCTTGAAATGACTTCAAATGTGGGAAAGACTGTAGCCAGGGGCTTGCTCTAATCATCATTGTACTATCACCTTTAATAAGTTGACTCTGCTTGAGCAGATCCAGCACTCACATAGCAGCTATTAAAACTAAATTGCTTTCATTAACAGGATTTCCACATTCCGTCTGTGCACATATCCCAGTATCCTCTATAAACAAACACCAAGCTTTACCATAAGAACTGACAGCAGAAAAATATCCCCATTTTATAAGGTGTGACAGATGCAAGAGACTCGCAATGGTGGGGCTAGAACACGTAATCAGGAGTGCTAGCTTGTGTTTCATCATACTACGTTCCTCCCATAAGCTGCCAGTATTTTGCTGAGATCCACAGTTTGAATATGTTACTGGGCAAAAAAGAGCAAAGCAGTCATGAAGGCGAGAACTTCAAAGTGGCTTTTAAAACTGCGGCCACATTTTCAAACAATTCTCCTCTTGGTAGGACCCACTAGGAAAAACTATTGGCAATGGGCAGTTCTGCAAGCAGCCTCTTCAACTTCAAAAACCTGCTCTAAGAGATGGGGTCTATGCCCATTCTGGCAAGGGACTAGAAATATTCTATAACAGAAGAACCAGGAGGCAGAGCGAACCCATCTTGACTTTCATATTCCATTTTGAATCTGCAGGACTGCACCTAGGAATTTTTTTTAACCTGTAAATGAAGTGAAGCTGATCTGCATTCACTGAAGCAAACCTGGAATCTAGAACACTATCTATCAAGACACAGATAATGAAATGCAAACTGTTAATTTTCAAAAGAGAAGCATCCATTAGGACGAATGTTCAATCATTCATTAAAACAAGAAAGATAGCAGTGGGATCAGCTGATACTAGTTACAAAGGGTTAAATTGCCTGCAGTGTCAGATGCACTTTAGAAAAGCATTTCTAGTTCCATCTGATTAAATAGGAGCTAAGTTTTCTTGCGCTAATGCTGATACAGTATGAAGCCGCCCCAAGGAATCCTTCTTCTAGGACTGCCCAGTGTAAGACCTCGATCACTCTGGGAACTCAGGTTAGGACACAGAAAAGCTTTTTTTTCCTGTTACCTGAATGAGAAGTACTCTGTAATGAGAAGTAAAGGCAGGGGGAGATGTCACAGGTGGCATTTCCTATTCGCTGTGTGCGAACATCTCAGAATGACACTGTGAGAATAGACTTTGATTATACCTAATGATCAAGGGAGATTATGTAAATTCAGACTAAATTTTCTGCACTATTTTAAAAGGCCCTATGATGCAGGATGAAGGTACTGAATAACCAGGCTACAAACATAACCAAGTAAAACGGAGCTAATAATTCCACTGAGCAGAGATTCCGCAATGCCGTAACTACTATGGAGAGATGAACAGCAATCTTGATATAAAAGGTAATTTAGAATGTGGCTCATGTTGCCACATTGTCCTGGAAATAAAAGTTTAGAGCAGTTCCTAGCATCAGGAGGAGTTGCTGCTTCTGCAGTAGATGTTATGTGACCCTGAATAAATTACTCAGACTTCCAGTTTATCAGCCTATACCATAAGGATGACATGCATCTCAAAGGTGTTTAAAGAATTAACTCCTTAATGTTTGTAAAATTATTTGAGATCCCTCTCTAGACGGTGCTGTAGAAGGGCAGACTTATTACTGCAGTCATTATGGCTTTCAATAGATTTTAACTATGATAAGCAAAGCTCCTGCAGGAATGCACTTCTAGGAAACTTAATGCAGCTGTTAATCCTGGAAGGCTCTGATTTGCAGAGCTAAGTCCAGAATGTGCAAAGAGTTGGGCTGTGAATAAAAATGACCTTTTACACACATTCTCAAGCTTTTACTATTGTAAAACTATGGAGCATCCATACATTTCAAGTATAAAAGGAGTATCCGTGCTCCCAGATGGCCAGCAGGCCATCCCACCAATTTGCCTGGCTCAGGAATCAGGCAAAAGTAGGTTGAATAAAGCAAAAAGAAGGCTACCTAGCAAGCATGGCTAAGGAAGGACACCGAATCTGAAGCGCAGAGCTCTGCAGAACAAGACTGGTTTGCCTTAGCAGAGGAAGCATGGGAAATAGCTTGCAAAAGGTGAGAGGCCTGCATTTTCAGAAGCAATAAATCTAAGGAAAATCCAGACTGACAATCTGAATATGCACCTATCTTTGCCTCTTCTCCTTCCCGCCTGTATCATTTCCTTGGGGAGGGTTTCAGTTCTCGTTCACCTCTGTTGTGATTCCCTTGAAGTCTCAGCTGTTCCAGGGAAAGTAAATAGGGTTTAAAATTAATTATCAATTAAAATGAGGTTAATCAGCACCAGGCTTGTCATCTATTATCCTAGTAAGTGAGACAATCCTGTCCTCCTGCAAAAGCCCTACAAGGAACAAGGCCAATAAGACTCAGCAACAAAGCCTGTTCCCTCGTGACCTTTGCTATGTTTAGGAAGAACAGCTAAAATAAGCTCTAATCCTCAGCCAGGCCAAACACTGTTGAGAACAACTATATTTAACCCTTTTGATGCACTCTGTATGCAAAGTGTCTGGACAGCAGAATGTGTGTATTATCCTATACCGCTTGTTGCTGCATTAGTTATAACATAGTCACTCGATATGGCCTTCCACCATCCTAGCATGGAAGCAGTTAACTTCTCCAAAGCCCTTAGGCACTACATCAGATCATGTCATACTCTGGATTTTTTTGTCCTAATGGGATATGCTGGCTTATACAATCATTTACACAAGGTCTTTGTTTCAAATGCCTTCTACATTTTCTGTGGTGATCTCCCTATTCACGTGAACAGGACTATGCAGGCAACTTGCTAGAAAGCCAGAGTCTGAATGCACGTGCCTGCAATTTTAAATTGTTAGAGAAGCAAGAAAACTCACCACTGACACATGTGATCTAAGAAATGTTAACACTTTCCCTGTTATATATATATATATCTCTATATATATATCTATATCTATCTCCCATCTGAGAGTAACAGAGCCCTGGCACAGGCTGCCAAGAGAGGCTGTGGAGTCTCCTTCTCCGGAGAGATTCAACCCTGGCTGGACGCATTCCTGCGCAACTTGCTCTAGGGGCATCTGCTTTAGCGGGGGCGTTGGACTGGATGATCTCCAGAGGGCCCTTCCAACCCCTGCCATTCTGTGAGTCTGTGATCCCTGAGCTCTGGCCTGTGCAAATGATTTATCTGCCTTTATATCCAAGAAATCTTTTAAGAAACTACTTAATTGTACCTATTAGTTCCCATATCTGTAAAGTGGTAAAGTATTTAGCAAGGTAAAAAAATAAATTTTATCATTAAGGAGAAATTGTCCATGAATGCAGGACACACCTGCGTCTCAGGATTCAGATATACACATATTTCTATTAACCAGGGGACAGGCACAGACATGTGACAGGATGCCTTGTGTAGTGCCAGTGCTGCTTCAGAAGCAGCCTTGTCTAATAATTCCTCCGAGTCCCCAAAGCTTTTCTTAGAATTTTATTGCTTGCTACAAACATGCAGAAGGAGAATTTCAGAGGCACAAGTGAGAGTTAAAAGAATTCAAATCCTACGGAGTTGAAAACACTACATGAGCACTTGGCTCCCCTTTGCATGTTTCAAATCTCCCAGAATCTTGGACCTTTAACACGGGATTAGAAAAGAACACCGATTTTTCTGAATCTGGGCATTCTGCTCTTCCTCGCATTCAAAACCATCAAACACAACAGAAAGATATGCGTCCGTTCTTTAGCGTCTCTTTGACCTCTATTTTCATGTGTTTTTTTCTGTCCCTATAATGAAATAATCCAGTAGTGAGTGTGTGTGTGTGTGCATGCACTAAACTTTATTCTCAAAATACGTTTTCTTTTTTTTTAAAAAAAAAAACAAACAACAAACCACAAGAACAATTTGTTCTGATCTGCTTCTGCAAGTTGTTAAGGGGGAAGCCCAGCTGTCGTTGCCCTAATGGGCTTTATGCAAAGAGCTTCCTGCCAAGAACTGCCACAGAGCTCCAGCCTTTGCCTTTGGTAAGGCTTGCTGTGGGTCTTGAAATAAATGGAGTTGATCTATACGATCTGGAGAACAGCACACCAGAGGATGCAAAAGCAACAGATTCCAGGACTGGAAAACCTTAATGCTCAGCTATCCAAAGGTGGACTCGGCCCCTGACTGTGACTAGGAGATGCTGCAGAGAAGGCCCGAGGAACAGAGTACGAACAGAGCGGGTACACAAAGGATATGGAGTCACTTAACAGGATAGAAAAGCAGTAAGTTCTCTGGATTCCTTCAGTACAGTCCTTTGACCTTGATGTAAAGATGGCAAAGACAGAAAAGAAAGCAAATACGGTTACGGTGAGGTTTCATGTGAGGATCAAACCTGTGTGAAGCCTCATATGAAAACATACTCGCTTGCTGCAATTTTTTCTCTAATGTTACCTTTGATGTAACATAGATATCCATAAATGACTGTCATAAAATAGCCCTGCTGCTTGGTAAATTTTGTTAATAGAAAATTTTTACTTAACAGAAGTCTTGGCACGATAACGTAGGGTTACAGGGTAGGAAAGAATTAGACTTTGCAGAGATTTACAGCAAAGAAATTCTGGAGAGCCCAGGATATCAGCGTCAATGGTTTCCCACAGGCAGGTTACTCAACTATCAGATTCCAGTATAAGACCAGCTCATGGGTAAGTTTTGCCTGGGCCTCAGTGGAACACAAAGTATCTTGTTTCATGAATTTCTGCTGAAGATCCTCTACTACAATTCTTCACCGAGTATCCTCTATCATGGCCAGTGGGCCCCACCTGGCTGTCTCACCGGAGCCAGTGCCGTACAATGCTTCTTTGTGGAGCAGGCCGTAGTAAAATTACATGGTAAAAGTTAATTTAGTATCTCTCTTCTAGGAAAACAGTGAGCTATGGAAACAGGTCTATATTGGAGGGTAGTCTGCTCAATATCAAGCAAACAGATGTTACATTCATTATCGTTTGGGCACCCAAAAGTGGACCTCAAAATCTGCCTCAGAGGCAGACACACATAACCACCTTCTAAAGATCTCAGCTAACCACCACGGCTCTGGGAAACACAAGGGCTGGGAGGCAGATGTGCACTCTTGGAATCCCACTGTGACTTGGATTTCTGTATCCAGTTACTGTCTCAACAAAGACATTTGTAAAATGAAGCTGTCTTCACCCTCCCCCTTCTCTCTTGCTGCATTACCGGTATCTATTTTTGGTTGGTTTTTTTTTTTAAGTGTTCCACTTAGAACATTTCGCTATGTTCTTTGCTACAGTGCTCGAGCCCTCTGTGCTCAAGATGCAGGCAGGGTGTACCTGACTTCTTTCAGAGAAAGCTGGACTCAGAAAGGGGTTCTCCTGGACTTACAAACACCAGTCTTTAAAGTCTGAGTAAACTGAGTAAAAGCAGGGGAGAAAACCCCTGCTGATCTGGATGCTTTTATTTTGTGTAATCTTTTGTACCAAACATCATATTGCTTTATTTATTCTAGTCTAGTTAAAATGGTAACATTCCTACCCACCTATCCCCGCGTACACGTACACAGAATACTGAAGATTTATATTAACAACTGTTCCTGAACAGAAACAGTCTGTTATGCTTCAGAACCGGTACAACAGCATTTACAGTACAGACTGGATGCATGTATTACTATTCTGTAAGGAAAAAAATCACACCCTTATTCAATCAGTTTTACATACAGACAAAGCCCGGGGAGCAGAATGGAGCTGAGGGCCATCTCCTGCCTGCCCCTCCACCACCCTGGGATTTGCTGCCGGCTGTGACGAGGTGCGGGATGCCCTCTAGTGATGCAACGTTCCTAACTTTGGAAATACACTTTTGCTTCCCGTGCGGCTTTTGAGATCTCTGGACAAAACAGCAGCTTGCGGCCTAAGCAGTTAAAAGCATTAGCGATAATACCAGCGCATCCTCAGCCTTGGGGCAAAAGAGGCACTGTGCACGTGTCACTTGGCTGTTGCAAGTCCTGCTTTTCTGACAGGACTACGTGGACCAGGGTTGGCAGGCTGGAGAAGGAGCCTCACACAGAGCACCTCTGTCATAAGGAGTATTTCTGTGACAGCCACCTAGCAAGAAGAAGGGAGACTGAGGCAAGGGTGGCCTGAGTCCTCTTACCCTTTGGTTAGTGACTGTCTCTGGCAGAAAGTCTTGTCTGGGAAGGTAGATTTTAAAGATGGGCCTCTAATGGGGAAGAATGGAAGAGCAGGATTAGTAACAGGTAGGGCTGCTATAGATAGTACTATGAGAGAGAGGAAGCAGTGAAGCAGTGCTTGAGTGGTCAGTGGGGCACAGGCCCAAACTTCAAATCAGTCCTCAGCTGTAGCGGAATATACGTACACAAGCCTGTAATTTCTATTTGTTTACCATGCCTCTAACTTCCCTTAGATGGGTGATATTTACGTGTACTGAAAAGCACCGATCTAAGAACTTGGCTCATGTTGAAATCCATTCTACTACTTCTCATGAACCCCATGATCAGACTCTCCACTTGAGCTTGGAAAAGCAGTAGCAATTAGGACAAGCCTTTTATCATTCTGCAGGCACAGAATGCAAGTGACATTGATATATAATGGAAAGCGAGTATGAAGCATACTCCAGAGACTTTCTGCAGCATACTGACATCTGTGAGGATGCTGTCGTTTCCCGGCAGCTAGGCGGGTATTCTTCAACAGATTCCCCTAAGGATACTAAGACAATCCCAAACTGAGCTGTTGCTGTCAGTACCAACTTCAGTAAATCCTCATTTCTTCTAATTGTTAAGGATCACAGGGTACTTGCCATACTGGAAGTGTTTACTCAGGTAAACCTAGCCAAACTAGAGTTAGCGCACCTATCTTCATGTTCAGCTGAATATTTTCTTTTCAAGAGGTTTTAGAGCCGCTTAGAAGAGCCAGGACCAAGGGGGATTCAGTGTGCCCTTGTATTACTGGATCAGCTCCATCACAATTATTTGATTCCACAAGAGGTCACTAACAATCTGTGCCCTGCGCCTCTGCCAGGACGCAGCAGAGAGCAGCCGCTGCCTCCTCTCTGGCACCAGAAGAAGCATCCTTGCGCCAGACACAAAACAGAAGATCACTTCCTGAAAGGCAAGCCATAGCCAAGCGTCCAGCTGCACTGCCTTCAAAATGTGTGAAAAACATGCAGGCATTAGAAAAGCACTGTGGAAGATGGCAATTAAAGCTCATCTACACGCTAACTAGGAGTAAGTCAGTTTTAAGATACTACAGCCAAAGGAGACATGTACACCCAGATTTGCATTGAAATAATTGTCAGAATAAATCAAAAACGATTTGTGCTGATGTAGTTCAAGGTGTAAGCAGACAAGTCCTTGCTTTTGGAACCACAGCAGAATAAAGAAATCAAACATGCCTTCAAGTAAGATAAGTGGTAAGTATTTTGATGTGCTCAAGATCCCACTAAACTAGGAGACTTGAAATCCATCAAGCAAACTCTCTTACATCATACAAATAATGGCAAAAAACTTGGTGACATTCATCATTTTCTTTTAAAATGTCAAACATGAGCGCAAGACTGATAGCCCAGCAACGCTGCTGCTGCTGTCAGCAACTCATTTAATCAATGGAGAGGTTAATTCTAATAATGTCCTGGACTCCGTTTAATTTTGATTACATCATTGTTTTTTCTCAGTCAAATTGTGCACTGCTCAGGTTTACAAATAAGTGCTTTGTACTTGATACTGCCTTTCTTCATCTTCAGTCTTCTCCTCTGCCACTTACACTTTTGCGTAGCTTATATATTATTTGGCTGAGACTTGAAAAGCTAAAGCCTCATCTGCTCTGATACTGAAGATCCAATGGTACATTTAATTTTGAATAGCCATTTACCCCAGATTCTTGGTTAAGATTCTGCCCACAGATAATATTCACAGCATGCTAGTGCCATTGTCAGCTTCCTTCCCCATGATATCGGTGCATTTCAGTGACACTGTCAAACGTGCAATACTGCTATTCTTGACACATCTTCTATTCCTGTCCTTTCAGGTGTTTTCATCCCCTACCATTTACATAGCTTCCTTACTTTAACACCAATAATCCAAGCTAAACTACAGTGCAAGGCAACAGGGGAAATAGCTCCAGATCCTGTGTAATAAAAAAAATAATTAATTGGTATCTTAGCTGCTCAGCAGCTTATGTGAAAGCAAATAAAACAATGTTCCTCATTATTTGAAGCATACAAGGCAATTCCTTTCAGGAGACAAGTTGCGGATTATTGCTAGTAAAATGAAAATTCTCCTTTAAGGGTCAGCAGCAATTTTAAGGCCCATCCCACCTCTCTCCACCCTCCATGAAATGGATTTTAAAACAGAAGATATAAAAATCAATAGTTTGTCCTACTTGTATAAGTAAAATTACCCTCCAACATAAAAACGCATATATGCTAAATACACATTGAATGTGGCCAGAAGGGATGAAAAACAAGGAAAGAATTAAGATAAAAACAAATGGAAAAATGGGAAACTAGCAAATATCACTTTTAAAATAGTTCCTGTGGTGATTGCAGGGCTTGAAAACCACTTGAATACAGCCAGAATGTTTATCATCTCTGAAGAAGCAATCTTGTGAAACTCTGGTCTGGTAGGTTTTTTAACAGCCGATTGCTGAGTTTTTTAATATCAATTCAGCAATTAAAAATCCAGTTGTTTTATACAGCAGCAGATTAAGAGCGTTTCCATACTTGCTTCTTTGCTTCTAAAGCCAGAAGAATGACAACACTGACAAAAATGGGTGCTATTGCAACAACCTTCCTAGATTTCACTTGGACTTAAAAATTTATAACTGTTCATATTAATATTACGTTAATAATTTCTTAGCTTTGCTAAAGACACATAAAATTTATACACGATTTCCCAACACACATGAATGTGTGGAAGTGGTCCCAAGGCTGAAATTCTGTATAATCGCCTTTGTGGCAGAGTTCATTCTTCTTACTCAGGTACTATAACTAATTTATTACATGTTTCTTATGTCTGAGCTTGTCAGCACTTAATTATATCCTAGAGAACCAGCTTGTCTGTCCTGACAAACTACTGCTCTCCATGTTGCTGTTCTTCCTAGGACATGGAACACTTGTAGCTTAAATTAGATAACCAACACTGCAACAGCAAAGCGGCTCAGGATGGACTGCAGCCTCCCACAAGCCAGAGATGTGCCATCCAAACAGAGTGTGAGGTTTGGGCTCTGCAGCTGCCTTCAGCATTCCTGAACAACAGTAGCAGCTGGAACTTGAAAGTTTAAGTTTAGGCAACAGCGCAGCTAGCCAGGCAAACTCACCCCCATGACCGTCAAGCCGGAAACTGTATTCATGCAGGTGCTTATATACATAGGCTCTCATGTTTAAAACATTGAGTCTCATCAAAATTCACGTAGTTTAAGGCCAGTATATACCTTTAAGTAGCTTTAACTGACCTTTTAAAACCAGACAGTTATGTTTCAGCCACTGAAACTGATTTTTAATCCCAGTAACATGTGTTTGGCTAAAGCATGTATTTCCAGAAAGTACCTTAGATTGATAACAAAGTGCCAGCTTTGGGACCTTGAGAATCAGTACGAGGCAACCTCATCTGAACAACATGAATTTTTCAGTGGCTGCAACAACGCAGTTTAAAACATATGTGCCATTTTGCAGAATTGTTCTGGTTTATTATGTTTTTCGACAGTAACTATTTTACTTCACTTAAAGAGTTTTGTATTATATGTAGAGATAGGGTCAATCTTCCACCACAAATCCTTCAGTTTAAATTAGACACAGTAAAGCACTCAGTCCAGGGCAGGACTACTTAAATTATTAACTGCTAAATATATTTTCTCCCATCCACTCTTTTTTCAAACATTTAGTACTTCAGTTTTTAACAGTGTCATGCCACTGCCACTACAGACACCCCACTTTTGCATTTTCATCAGAAACAGTCCCACCCTTGGTTTTAAGAGCTGTTCCCTGTAATGTGACATTTTCTGTGGCCCCCTCTTCCAAGGAAGCATAGAGATTGTAAAGAGAATCTATGTGTTTGGGTTCAGGTGCTGTGACTTACCAGGAAAAAAGGAAGTGGATATTCCTCCTTTCTGTGAAAAGCTCCAGGCAGGCCACATGCATACAGGAGCACACAGAAGAATATGCTTTGTCACACAGACTTCTACACACACAGCAGCACTGAAACTTTGAATAGTTCACACAGCCTGAAAGTGGCTTAAAGAAAGCATTTCTGGGGAGTTTCATGTCTATGCCAATAAAGCCATTGGCTGAGCTGGTCTTTTTAATGCTTTGTGTTCCTTGGAACACACTTTTACTACATGCAGTAGTGGAGCTTTGAAGGCAGCAAAGCTTTCGGATTGGCACAGTTATAGTGCTGGGTGAATTGTAACATCCTGGAAAATCCCTTTTAAATGCCAGAGTAGGACTTGGAACATATCCAAGCATTTGCAGCAGGCACAGCAAAACAGCTTTTGGAATTTAGCCTCCGTACTATGCAGACACTTAAAATGGTATAGACACATTCATAGTAAAGCTAAGAGCACTTGAAATCAAGCAGCACAAAATAACCCGGGACACTGGATTAACTCGTGTAAGATTCTGTATGGGGAAATTATGCGCTTGCCTGCTGGGTGAACAGGGGAGAGAGAGAGATCGCTTTGGAAGCTAAGCCTCAGGTTCATGATAAACACACAGCTATATCAGTTCTTCTGCAGTGGCTGGATAGGGATTTCTGGAGGAAGACTTTCTAACTAGGAGAAGGTCCAGCTGTTTGCAGGGACTAATGGTGCGAGTATCCCATGTGCTAATTGATAATAAGAGCAGATCTCATTCCACAATGAGCTACTTCTCATGCCAGCGAGAGAGCTCTCCTTTCTGGCTGCAATCAACTGGCTGCTCAACAGAGGAGCTGCTTCAGCTTCAGGTTGCCAGCTGGTAGGAAACTTTCAGATGATCCCCCGCCATCAGCCATGGCCTGAGCAGGAACCCCTATAGGCTATGAACTCATTCAGGATCTTTCCCAACATCAATAAGCCTGTAGCTAAACCTATTGCTACAGATCTCCCGATTCCTAAACCAGATCTGGCTGGCTGTAAGTAGCTCACTTTCTCTTAGGTGAAGAGCAGCTATAAAACTTCAAGCATTTCCAAAATTAGCTTGTTTACAAAAATTAAAACTAAGCCTATTTTATATTGAAGTTCTGCATTCTGCAAATGAATGGTCCAGCTGTGGGCACTGCAAAGCAAGCTCAGTTTTTGTTAAGAATAGCTATGCACCTTTAAAGCAGTCTTTGCCCTAGGAATACCTCACCCTTGCTGTTACACACTGTGTTATGCCATCATCAGCTAGCTCAGCGCTTTGAAGGGATATGGTCTGGTATGCTTGGGCAACACAGGCAGGTTTTACCAGTGTCTTGCATGCTGTTTTTTATAAGTATTTCTGAATCTCATCTTTTGAAGAATTGTCTTTGTAAGTGCTAAGGTATGGGGTTATAACAAATAGCAAGTCTGAATTTATAGCACTACTACTGCCATGCTTATTGCAAGGAGAGTTTAGCGATAAGAACGTGTGCTCTGGTTTCAGACTCTTTCCTGATCTTCTGATCTCTGCTTTATTTGATGTTATCTTTGCAAGATAAGCCAATATTAAAGTGCATTCATATCCTTTACTTTTCTTTCCACTATCCACTCCTCAATGAGTATAGCAATATCTTTAGGCACATGCCAATCACTTCTCCATGGGTTCCTTTTGGTGACTTAAGGTAATCATTACAGATGATTTTCCAAGTGATCATAGGAAAACTTGCATTTTTTTCTCTTCTTTGATTAGACTAAGAAATGCTAGAGAGTCTTGGAAATATTTCAGAGAGTTTGCTTCTCTAGATGGCATACATCATAGCTGTTCGGGTATTTGAGCCCTTTCCATGATTCCAGCTTCAGTGTAGCTCAGTGCCTGTTACCCTGGGGCTCCTCTTATTGCGGCTCATCTGAAATACTACCAAAAAAGACAGACTGCTTTAAGCCAGGGTGGCACAAACTAATGGAAATGAGGAAGCCTCAAACTCTTTTAGAAAGTTTTGAGAGCTTTGCTTAATACTTATTCACAAGAAGATCACTAGTTATGAAGCCTTAGGGGTTTGTGATATTTATATACAAATATATTTTGGAAATATATATTTCATTATCCATGACAAAGCAACCTAAGAATAACACTACAGAAAAAAAGCAAGTTATTACATAAATGGACACTTCCGTGCTCACTAAAGTTTTATACAAACTGTCTATGGAACATCTAGTATGATGCAAGCTTGTATTTAATGCAGTGTTAACTGATTTAGGGTTGTCTCTTGTGCAATTCTCATGTCCCTAAAAGGCTAAAATGCCAGGGTTTCAGCAGCATATAAGGGGAAAAGAGAAAAGCAAATGTGGATGAGCAACTGATGACAAATTGAGCAATGTAAACCGGTTTTTTACTGTGTTCTAAAAAACTGGAAGTTCAGAGTCATCGTCTCATCAGGAACAAATCTGTGTTTCCCCAGCTCCTAGAAAAGCTTGTTTTCCTGTATGACTCTAGAACAGCTGTATGCCACCAGGACAGTGAGATTCTGTGATCCTATAAAGATGATGCCCAGTGCCTAAGGCATAACATCAGCCACGTTGAGTGTGAGGAAGAAACCTTGAGCTCTGCTACTGAACCTGGGAAATCAACATAGTGAGGCAGTGAGATGCCATGTCGGTAGATAAATGCTTTCTATACACAAGGCAGGAAGGCAAGGACACAAATGTACGTGTCAAACCTACATTGGTTGTTATACATCCTTTTGCCCACTTGCAACTTAAATTTTCATGGTATATCTAGCTATTCGGATACCAAAAGCACTGGTAACATAAAAGATGTGATAGTAGGCAAAGTAATAGTACTCTAATACACACATTGAGTAAGACAGATGAATCCCAGACTCATGGGAAACCACAGGTCACAGAAGATGAAAACAAAAACTTGACGTGGCAATACAGCATCCACCTGCTCTCTTTCACCCTATCCCATGTACAATGCTCCTAGGTGTCCTAACTGTTCTGCTACAATTTCTGCTCATTCGGTAGACATATTTTTAAATTAAATATTTACATGGACAGCTCACTGTCCTTAGAGAATACGGAAAGCTTGAACTCTATGAGCCTACTACATAGAAAATGCCTAGATTATTTTTTGCCTGGACGTAATACAAGACACGTAGCCAAATGAAATTTCAGCTACTGTAATAACAATTGCCCCTGTGATTTACTCATCTTTGCATGGACATTACAAGCTCCATAGCTTTTATCTACAAATTTTGAAAGCTTATCGTCCATTTTTTCCAGGTCATTAATAAATTTAAGATGCTAATCTCAACAGCAAACCCTAGAATGCTCGATTATTATTTTTGTTTCACTGCAAGATGCAGTCATTCCCAACAACTGATTTCCTTGATACTGCATTTTGTGTTGAAACCACACACTGAACCTCCTGTTCTAAGTGCTATCCTACAAGCGTTATCTTAGTGTGAAAAGTGAAGATTCCAGACAACATGTAAATTCATATTACAGAGTTCTCCTCAGTATTTGTTGAGATTCTGGCTCCAAGAGGTCATCTGAAGACGTGTTCCCAAAAAAATACTGTTGGTCAAACTTGGAAATCATTCAAGTAAAAGCAAACCCTGAAATACTGGGATTTTATCCAACAAGAGAAGATAAGCAGGAAATTTTCTAGAAAAGCAATATATTGAGTGGTCTGCTGTAACATCCTTACATCAGAGCATCTTCATGGGACACGGTTAGAAGTAGGATGTTTGCGTGACATGAAAACTTTAAACAACTCTTGGTAGCTGCTTAGCGTTCCCTCCAAAACTTGTAAAGGAGCCCTGAACTGAGTGTCTGCTGGGGTCAGACCATGCTGCAAAGTCAGAATTATGGACCTAGCTGGCCACAGAAGATATGACCTTGCAGACTGGCAGTCTCTTTTGGTTTTATGCCACTGTGCAGCCAGCGGATAGTTACCTTATGGGGGTTTTGGAGCCCATAAACTGGGGCTTTAACTGGAAGCATTTACTTTTGAACTAACATAAAGGAAAGAGTCCAGAGCTTTTCCCCTTTCCCTCCAAGAGGATTTTTAGGTCTTGACTAGCATATACAAACATAAGATGATTGATGAGAATATTCATTCTCTGCTGTTTGTTTCATTTCCTAAGCACTTAGGAAGCATAGAAAAATGTAAACCAAAAATAATTCCTAATTTTTCATGTGCAAGAGCAGAAAAATTTTCTGTAGACTGCTCTGATAGTCCTATAAAAACGTTGTATCTGGAAAATAACAGCAGCTCTTTGTGAAAGGGATTAGTTGTTGAGATGACTGACTTCCCAAATCCTTCTTCAGAGTTCATGATTCATATATGTGAGCCCTCAGCCAGAAACTGAAGACATTCAGACAACTTATTATGTTACTAGCACAGCACTAACAGAATATTACCAAGGTGTTTCATGAAGCACTCTTGGTCTATTGATGGCAGAAGTTAGCACGTACTTACAGACAGTACTTCACTTCTCTTTCTTCACATCACCAAGAAAGAGATTCCCACTGGGAAACTCTTGGTACCTGATGCCATGAAGACACAAGTAAACAGTCCACTTTTTGCTGATGGACAGAGTTAACTACCTCAGCAATGGGACAAAATTAAAACTTATTTACACCAAATACCATGTCATTCTGAAAGATGCAATCCTGTTTACTCTTACTGCACTGGCAGCCAAGATCCAACTGCCCCAGATGGAGCAGATTAATTTTGATGCATTCCTCCTCTCAGTGTCATTCACTGACCATGGCTTGTGGCTCTGCAATCCAAAATCTTCACTCCTAACTCTACCAAGGTAGTTTCAGAAACTATGGTATTTATTAAATTTCATTCTACATTTAAGATTGGTGACAACCTAAAGAGTTACAAGGTCAAAGAGAGTCATAAAACAGTATAATCAAGGCAGCTGGCTGTGCTCACCTTGAATCATATGTCACTGGGGAAAAAGTGTTCCCCTGAAGGGAAGCGCAAATCAAGTGTACGGAAAGCATAAGTGGAGAGACCACTGCAAAACAGGCATATTCCATTTTCCCTTTAGAGGCCTCCCATCTGGAACAGTACAGGGAAGAGGCACAGTTCGTATTGTTTGTGGCCCATTGCTAGCAGTAGTCTGCCATCTGCTGATCTACACAGCTGTGTTTACAGCCTTCAAGGTAAAGCAGTCATCCATCTTTTCTCACAGCCTGCTCTTATTTCAGTGTACACTGGTACATGAGAACATAAAATGCAGCGTCTACTCAGCTATGCTACAGTCCAGCCAAAGCCAAAACCACAGGATATCAAAGTGCAGCTGACCGTTACATTAAGATGCTTGGATCTCTGTCAAAAAGCCGTTCCCTAGACTTACAGCTTTGAACCATGATGAAAAAAGACAGTTTACCCTAAAGTAGCTTCCTGCAACCAACAGAAAGTAGTTCTTAATACAGGGCAACAAATTGCTTGCCTTTCTGAGTGTGGCTCAAGCTGCTGAGGAGTTCCACAATCTAGCACAGTTAACCCCTTCTTCCTATGCAGGCAGTCCCTACATTTGTGATACACAATTGCTTACTTCCCCCTGCCCAGAGCCAGCATTCTTCCACCAAATCTTCCTGTGCACGAGTACTGACAGAGCATGCAGTAACTCCATTCGCTGCATGTGGCTAGCTGCACAATTCCATTATGCAAATGACAATGCTGATAATTAGAAGTGTTTATCAAGTAACCACAGAGGAACAGGGCACTCCTCCACGACCAAGCCACACTCTTCATCGTTGCGGGACTATATAATGTGCCTATTTGTTATCTTTGCTACAATTGTTTTAGTAGTTATTCAAGACACCGGCTCACAGTCAGTATTGTTTTAGGAGGTGACTGACTTTCATAGGATGTTGACAAAGTAAGGGGTCTGGCATTTGCGATTTGAAAATGCAGCCTATTTCTCCCTTCTTTTCACTTTTGAAAGGTGAGACCTTCAGCTAGAGAAATAGAAGGGCACGCCTGTCCAGGTCATATGCAGAAAAGAAGCTTCTGCGGACCTATTGTAATGTTGATGTTTTCTCAGATCTCTTTCAAGAAAAAAGACAATACCCCATGGAAAAATCACAAATCACAATGGCTTTTGAGTACCCACCAGCAATGTAAAGTTTAAGGAAGGGAGAACAGAATGAAGTACTAAAACTCTGAAACTGTCTGACTTTCACACAGGAATATGGTATCACAGATTTCTCACTCGCAACCACTTTCTATAAATGGAATTCAAGGGCAAAATGATATGGAATTTGCCTGAAAGGAAAATTGGAGAGAAAACAAGAATGGGAGTGAGCTCAGAAATTTTAGAGCAGAGAAACCAAAGCAGGTCAACAAGCAGAGAAGTTCTGAGAGAGAGGGACCAGTTGGGGAGACTGGAAAACTTGTATCACATTTGTCCTTATTGCTTGTGCAGCCAGAGCAGTAACATCATTCATTACACCGACCAAGTGACTTAATCTTATACTTGAGTAACCAGCCACCTTTGGAAGGAGATGATGTTTTATTTTACGTATCTATGAAGAACTAATTCCCATTTCTTTGATTAGCCTTAAGGTTTCAGCTGGGATTTGACCAGCTGGGGAATCAAACTCTCACCTACCAAATGATTGTCAAGCACACCAAAAAGCTATCAGAAAGTAAAACCTAGTATCTGTGACTCAGACTGCATTTAAACTGGCACCTCTGAAGTTCATCAAAATTATTTTCTCAAAAATGTCAAAACCAATTAACAATTTGCCAAAACCAAAACAAATTTAGTATTGCTTTTGATGACCCTAATAAGACTTTTCAAGAAAATGTTACGGTCACCATCTTCCGGGTATCTGGTCTCCCAGTGGCTAGCACTTTACCAATAACGAAGATCTTGAATTTACTTTTATCGTAATTAAGTTCTTTTACTCCTTTCTTGCTGCAAATGTGATATGGTATTTCTATACTCATTTTAATTTTTTTAGGGGGTAAGAACAGTGACAACATCAGTGTAACAACAAATAAGTGGAACCAGCCAGGAATACATTTAGAGATAAATAAGGAAAAAGTTCCCTAACCATCAGACAGATGTAGGTTTCCAACAGCTTTCCAGTTCTACAGCGATTACAAAATGGCACAACTGTGTGTAAGTTAGTAAATTTACTGAAGACACTGTACGACCTTGCCATCAGGTGCCTGAACTTGATGATGTGGGTTCACACAGCTAGAGCAAAAGCTTGATGATTCTTCTTTACAGCCATGCCACAGGTCTGATATTTGATCCTGGGCAACTCACTTAACTCTAGTATGGTTTGCTGTTTCATAGGGATCTTAGAGAGCTTCACTGGATAATAATATAAGCAGGCTAGGACTCCTCAAGTATAAGCAAGGTGGAAGAAAAACAGATTTACATACATGTATAAAGATCCTTGACTAGTGCCCGCAGTTGTTAATTGCCACCTCTGTTATTTTTTTCCTCCCATTAGAAAACATGGTCCTTAACAGAACTTGGACAGAATTTATTGAATAATATTTTGAGGAAGGGAGGACAGAGAGAGAAAAGGTGACTGAAAATGTTGCAGTCACTTGCAACTGTTAAGATGTGTCTTGCTGGCAGCTTCATTTGGAGGAAAAATATAATCTCCAGTAAAAGTGATTTATCACAATGACACATCTCAATACAGAGCTCAGCAAGAGCCACTTAATACACACACAAAGAAAGAGAGGTAGAACACAGAAAAGAATAAAAACCCCTGCATTTCTGATATCTTCAGAAATGAGAGTCGTCCTCCATTCCCCACAAAAAAGGCAGCTTTCTCAGCACTCAATCCAATCCTCTGTCAATTGCACATTAGCCATTCATTTGATTTTTTCATTGAAAATGACGTTCTTTTATGTTTGGTTTTTTTATTCAGATGAAGTTAAAAAAATCTGTATCACGTAAAAATTTTAAGAAAAAATACCAAGTATTTTAAAGGCTTAGGTTTCTAATTAAATTGAAATGGAAACATCTGGCTATCATTTTTCCCCCAGAAATTAATATTCTTAAACCAAAACTGATGACTTCTTTTAGGGTTTTCATTTCATTAAAAAGCAATTTGCTTTGGAAAAAAAAAGGATAGAAAGCTTTTGATGAGACATTTTTATAGAAAACAAACGAATTAGTCCTTACAAACTTCCTGGTTAACACTGTACTTGTCGTGATAGCAATAACACAATTTTGGTCTGTCTGTTCTAAAGCTTTGCTTTCCCATGTAACAGCCAATTTTCACGAGGTGTTAGCAGCAGAAGACCAGACACAGCTGACGAGGTCTGACGGCACGCAGAAGGCCGAGGCACACATACCCGAAGCTCTGCGCTCCCTCGCGCACTATCTTGGTCATACAAGTCTGGTCACACAAGTCTGGTCACACTGTTCCCGTTTCAAGGCAGCGAGGGTAACGATGTACAGGAATTACTAGCTTCTCCTCTTCTCAGTACCTAGCACTTGGGCAGAAAGTACAACCTTTGCTTATGACATTTTCCAGGCTCACAAAAGATGACATTGCTAGTTTGGAGGGCAGCACAGTTAACGCAGTATGCATCTCCCAATATTGTGACCTGCTCAGTACACAGACAGGACTGTTTGAGTGCTAAAGTGAAGTCCAAGTGTGAGACAAAAGCATACTCACAGATCCTTTCCCCTCTGTGAAGATGTTCATTACAATGTTTTTCAATACAGGATGAGAACTGCCCAGATGACAACTTAAGTCATGAGACACTGTCAAGGCTTCTTAAGACAAAAAACCACAGGTGTAGCACTTACAAGCTCAGCATCTTGCCAGCAACAAGATTCACTAGTATCCAACTACCTGCTAAAGAATGGCTCCATTCACTCACCTGCAGCCTAATCCTTACAACAAGGCCAGCTATTCAGTCTTGTGCCCTAAGCAAAATTCTACAAAGGAAGACAGTTTTATTTGGCATCGGTTGCTATGGGTATCACAGTGCATCTTGGTTTTAAATTAGCTCAGGTGTGGTTTAAACAGTAGAAGTAAGAGATGTTGTGGAATTTTAGAAAGCCTGAGGACACAGTTCCCTCCAGAGATCAAATTTACAGATGTTAAATTCAACAGCATTTCCTAAAAGAAAATTCCTCAACAGGCATAAACTCTGTTACTAGCTGCATTGGAATAAAATTACAGTTAATTCCACTACCTTAAAACTTCTTCTCAACTTAAATCACCAAAAAGATAGAGATTTATGCAGCTTGGTTCCAGATTTTAAGTTCTGTCCAAAAAAAGCTGGGGAAAGAATAAAAATAGCAGCAAAGCTATGCAGTGAACACTGTCGTTGTCTACTACTCTACAGAGTACCCTAGCACAAAACAACAGAAGGAGCAACACGCAATCGCAGAGCAGCAGAGTTTGCGGGAATTAAGTAAAACAAAGCACACAAATTAAACAAGAAAATCTGTGAAGTGTTAGAAAAAGTTGCTATTTGAATGCTGCATTCATTTACATAGTAAACACTTTTAATATAGTAATATAGATTTATTTCTGCCAATAAATCATAGGCGACCAAGAGCAAAATGAAGATCAATGAAGACCTTAATGGTAAGCAACTGAAAAGGACTGCAGTTGTATCTTTTGCTGCCTTGTATACAAAATACCAAAAGAATTGCCCAACAGATGCAAAAATAAACAAACTAACAAATGATTAAACAGCTCCCTGGCTGGGCTTTGTCTGCCAAATCTCTGCCTGGAGAGGGCTTTTATGTCCATGTAATAAACCCTCAAAATTATGGACTTACAAAGGAAACAGCTGCTTAACCATAATGGTAATTACTCTGGTCAGATTGCAGAGCACCCAACCTTGAGGCTGTGGCTCAGGGAGCCCACCTTGTGCAACACACGATGACACAGAGAACTGAATTAGTGTCATTGCACAGAGCTTGTAGCTGACTCATCTGTATTGTTTGTCACAGAACAGGTTGAGGAACAGGACAAAGCAGTGTGTGTGGCTGCGTGGCGGGTCCTCCCAGGAAGGATTAAAGGCTGAGAGTGTACTTGATGGCACCATCATAAGGTGTTGTGCGATATTTGGAAGTGACCCGTTGTGGCCCAGCTCACACATCCTGCAGCTGGTGGCAGTTTTTAGCCTACAGGAAGAGCTAGTGGGGGCCAAGTTGAGACACCATCTTAGGCTTCAAAAGCAGAGAAGTACTCTCTAGTACCTGCAGTATTAAGGCTGAAATTATCATTACTGCACTTCTGTCATCCCAGTTGCCTACGGACCTCAAAAACAACTCTGTGTGCACTGCTGTTCATCTTACAGATGAGTCTCATCGATCTCCACGGAAGGCAGCACAGGCCCATCTGCTTCAGTAGAACTAGTTCTATGAAGAGAGAGCAGAGTGCATCCTATCCGAAGCACAGTGTATCCTTCTCTAGCAGACATCACAGTTGGCGCAAACATAGATAAAAACTAGTTGAGTGTACTTCTCATGGTCATCTGGCAACTTGGAGTGGTCAAACCTAGGAAGCAGGAATCCTGACTCTCAGTTTTCTATTCCAGCTACAGAAAAAACACTGCTTCCCACAAGTGCTGTTTTCCATATTTCTCTTGATTGCCTATATAACTATGCATAGTCACAAATACAACACTTTCTGAATTCTTCTTATGCTCACATTGTCCGATAGACGGAGGCTAAGACTCCCATTACCACAGATCCTGCCCTAAGTGGTGGAAGCCACCAAACTGAAACGGACAAGCGCTCTGGCTTGCACAGAAATTTGCATTTTGACACATATATACTTGAGATAAAATTATTGACTATTTATTCAGCAGCTGACAAAGGGTACCACTTGCTAACAACATCTGCCCTGTAATTCCATACTGGCACAACCATTTTTGGCTCAGTGATCTGCAGCATTAACTGCACAGCACCACCTATGAAGTGCATTCACAGTGCACTGAAGTGTTTACATATAAACTGCTCATTCCAGCTAACAGAGTACTCGGGCTCTAAAAGTTGCCACAACACTTATACACACAATAGGATGCTTTTAAGCTCGTCATCTGCCAAATACATTTCCTGATAGAAAGTGATTGCTGATATGATACTCGGTAATTTCTGTATGAATGGAGTTAAGCATGGCTCGTAAGGGACCAGGACCGCAGTATTTCAAGAAGCAGACAACAGGTTAGAGACAAGCAACGAGGCTGATCTCTGCAGCTGCAATTAACTGTCTTTCCTTCAGTCTCTCCTGCATAGTTCTAAGAAGGGCTACGTTTTCCTCCTGCTGATGAAGGTTGATTAGCAGTCAGGTGGGGAGAGGCTCAGGGGATGGCATGACGCATTAATTAAATCACTTCGACCAGCTAAGTGATGACACTTTGATTTATAGCAAAGCTCATTCAGCTAGACACTGGCATTTCCTGGGCACCGAGATGAGCAAAAGCCAAGCTGGGAAGCAGGTGGGAGAAGAGGGGATGTGCACAGAAAGGAAAAAGAACAAACCGTGAAGTAAATACCTACATCTGATAGAGACAATTTTCGAAACAGACTGCTTGCAGGAGCAGTAGGAATGACCATGAAACATGACCTGAAAATTATTTAATTCACATTGCTTATACGGAGAGCATTTCATTTTGTCTGCATCTGAAAGAAAAGCTGCTTTAGAATTGAGTCTTGTAAAAACCTCTCAAGTTAAACACAATGTGAATTATTTCATAAGGCACATTTCAACCTTACATACTCAGTTTGTGACTATAGACATGAGTCAGTGCTATCTTCAGGCACAACAGCAGCAATCTCAGAAATGCAAGGTAGAAATCCCCAGAAGGCAGAGCAGGACAATTTTAGATGCAGTGCCCTAGCCTGCTCCTGCTGCACCATCTGACAAGACTGATGTCTCCTAAACACCGTGTTTCGATTTCTCCCTCTGCCAAAGGGCGATAATGTTCTTTCAGCAACCTTTGTAAAGGGTTACCTTTATCCAACTTTATCTATTTTGTTTAGGATTTTGACATTTGAAAAGGCTAACTTCAACAGTCTTCCTATCAGAAAGCTTCTCTTTTGGTGACAGGTCCACATATTCTTCCTGTGAACTCTGCGGTCAAAATCACAAACGTGCACAAGGAAGAAAATACTTCTACACCCCGGAATCCAACATAGGTCAAAGCATGACTGTCATTACAGTAATATTTCAATACCTCTTCTGAGTCAACTGGGCTTTGGTACTTCTTGGATTACTTCTTTCTTTGAAAGCCTAAAGCAAGCGTTTTAGAACACTTAGGGTCTACAACATTCCACTTACTGTACAGGCCAGTGGTATTTTTGAGTAAGACATATCTTAATATTTTTGAAGACAAAGGAGGTTTGTTTGCTCACAACATCATGTGGGGTGAACATCTTTGTTTTTTAAATAAAAACTCTTCAAAATATATGCAAATTTTTAGCAAGAGTCACTTTGGACGTCTTAAACTACACCAGGCTCGGTCTAGTTTCACACATGAAGTAGTAACATTTAAGGAAAACATCAAACAATAAGGTTGATTCAGAAGGTGTGTTCCTTTTAATCAATATTACGATCCTTCCAGTTAACCTCTGTTGCTGCAGCAGACAGTGGCCTCAGACAGAACTGAGGCCACATCAGGGCAGCTGCTTGTAAGAAGATTTAATAAAAGAGAATTCTTATTCTCTAACCTTTTGCTAACAAACAAAAAAAAACCCCACAGACAAACCACCTCTACTGACATGGCTTCCCTAGCAGTGACCAGTAGCAAAATAACTGTTCTTATTGTAAATGCAAATTTTGATCAGTAAAAGATCTCACGAGCCCCTTTGCTTGGCACATGCATCATGTACATGTATTTTATCTCATTAACTTTGCTTATCTAAATTACATTTCTTCTTTCAACTCAAAGCCTTGCTGTGTCTTCTATAAACAATTTCCAGCTCTCTCTCAATGCTTCACCTCATTTATAGGTGCGACTACTGTTACACTTGGTAATATCTTGAACTTTCCTAGCATACCCCCTAGGACCTTCAAGTGCTTTATGGCTAATTTATTGTGAGAGTCAGATATGAGAAACCGTTTCCAGACGCAGTAGCGACACAGATGCTTGGGTCATAAAGGAACTCTGCAGCAGACCAGTATATAGATCAGTGTTTAACCAATATAATTTGTCCTTGTTAGTGTTGTATAATGTATTGGACTCTTTCGCATCATCTGCTCTTAATAACAAAAGACTTTCTTTAACACTGAATTTGGCAGGTTGCTAAGTGGGGGTGGGGGAAAAAGCTCACTTGTTTTTAAATAGATCCACATGCATCTCCTTTTCATCATTAGAATAAATTTCCAGAGAGGTGAGCAGAGGTTTAGCTGCATGACTCTCATTAATGTTAACTTTATTTCAGTAATGAGGTGAAAGTACAATCACTGGAGCTAATATAATCAGAGTGATGAGACAAAAGTCTGCTGCCGTAAATACTGCTGAAGAAGATGACATTGACAACACTGATAGGTAAGGAAAAATAGGTGTCAGTAGCAAAATGATGTACCCAGTGAGGGTAAAGACCTTGCCTTTAGGTATAGCAGTAAAACTGAAAACTGACAGGAAGTACTGCGCTGATGTGAATGCACTGACACTGGTCAGAGGATGGTCTGATAGATCCTGAGAACGCCAATACTTGGCTTTGCTAGTTCCTAGCAAAAACTGAGGAAGCAGGGGGCTAACAATCCTGTGCTCTTAAAAGTCATTTAGTAAAGATAAGGACGATTAATGTAGTAGCAAAGAAAAGGAATGTTGAGACAAAAAAAAAGAACTCAGCAGGTGTAGAAAATCAAAAGCTATTGCTGACAGCCCCAGAAGACAATCCCAGTAATATATTGCACCAGAAAGACCTTATATAACAAAAAGTGTGAGAGCCATCATGCCATTACACTCCATTACGTTAGCTAATAGAATGATGTGAACAGAACAAGGCTGGGAAGAATTTTATAGTAATTAGCAAACCTGTTAGTGCCCATTTTTCTTCTGCACAACACATGAACAAAAGAAAAGCAGACACAGCTATCAAGGGAAACTGACAGGAAGAAAAAGTGGGAAGACAGACAATGAGTTGCGTACCTCTGCAGAAATAAAAATAATAATTAAATTTTTTTATTACAAAACCAGTACACAAGGATTTTTTAGCTTTGCACTAGAAAAATACACTGCCATACTCTACTAAATATATAGCACATAATCATCCGCATCCAAGTGATACTAGTAGAGAAGAAATGGAGGAAACATAATGTATACATCCACTCCATGTAATTCTTGCAACATTCAGCACCTCCATAAGCAGCTCCGTATAACTTTACCCAGATACCATAAACACAGGGCTTTTTTTTTAAATCACGTGGAACTGATCCATTGCAAGCTGTTTGTACTGAATCCATGATTTTAACCTTATAGCTACAGATGAAGTTTATTTATAATGACATGAACAAGATTTGCCCTTTTCACTTGATTCCAGTATCTTACTGACCCTCTGAAGACTGGAGCAGAATTGCTCTGAAATCGCTGATGCTTAGCAGTGAATCTACATGGTAAGCCCTCTCACTTTTTGATTAAGACAAAGCATATTTGGTTTTGCCATCCTGGCCTGCTGCATTGCCCTGGTCATTGTTATAGCAGATACCCAACCATAGCAAGAGCAGCCCTGATCAATATGTCTTTGCTGCGTAGACTTGAATTAACTACATCTCACTTTCTGTTGACAGCGACACAGATCACATGCAGCTGCTGCTTCCACTATGAGAAACACGAATTCTGGAAAGCATATTCATTATCTGGCTGTTAAAAGCAACAGACCATGCAAGCCTCACCCTGCCTGGGTTACCTGAGGAATCAACATCTCCATTTGATTAAGTGACTGCCAGCTAGTCACCTTCTCACTCTAACCTTGATGTGGCAGGACTGTGAAAAATGCATATAGTGTAACATCACAAAACATTTCACTGATGCTTACAAATAGCTAGCTTAATTTGTCTTAATAGCCTGGTCCCTTGCGGCATTTCCACTGCAAACTCTGGTTTTAAGGACAGAATATATCAGCTCTTTATATGGAACCTACCTGAAAGCCAGCTGGCAGGAAGCCAGGGAGAATCCTGGTGAGGTCCAAAGCTCTAAGTCTTTACCCAACTTACAGCACTTAATAAATTCCAAAGGAATTCCACCTCCTGTCTCCCATTTTTTTAGTTGTAGGGCTCAGGATCAGAAAAATTTACTTTATAAGAATTACAGCTCCTTAACAGATCTTCTGTAGCTGAATATTACTTGTGTACCAAAAAAAGAAACCCTGAATGAATTTCCTTTTCATATGCAGAAGCACCTAAGTCTTTATAGGGTGAAGTTTGATTTTTTAGTTCACTTGTCTTGCAGAAATAACAGGGCTGTCAGTCACCAACTCCCCCAATGTTTTCATGGGTCTCATAATATTTGCTGCTTTTTTTCCAGTTGCAGCTGCTGGAGCAAGGTGGCTACATAGAAACCTCAATTTTTACACAAGAAAGAAAAATGAAACCTCTACAGTTGCCGAGAGGAACTCAGAACTTTGAAAGTTCATTAGTCTATCTTCAGTTGATTAACAAGCACAGTTCTCACTTATTTTTGCATTTATTTTGGTGTTAGGAGCAGACCTGGCTTGTGGTTGCTAAACACTTAGAACTCTCTGTGTTCAACACCACTGTTTGGGTTCATGTATCACCAGTAAATCATCTCACTTCCAACTGCAAAGCTTTTATAAATAGGAATACACATAGAACTCAGCTTGAATTTACAAACTAGCAGGACAGGAAAAAAGCATGTTAAACACTGAGAACTAGTCTTCGCAGGTAACGCTAAGCAAAGGAAAAGATCGTTGTTTATATATTTTTTTAGAATTACTTTTCAGCATAGGGCTGGGCTTCCACACAGTGAAATAAAGGTTCATGAGCTCAACTCATCTGGACTCATTTTGAGACAATAAAACAATTTTAAGTAACTACTCAAAAAAAAAAAGCTTAACCGATGCTGGTGCCATTTTGGCATTACGACAAATTCTAAATATAAACTTTTCACAATGAAGGACTGAGATCAGATAGCGTGTACACCTTTCTTTTTCGTAAGTCATATTTCTCCTGCAAGCAAGCCTCATCTGCCATTGGCACCAAGCTAGGATATTGTAATTAGGACAAATGCTTTCTTCAGTAACCTACAGGCTTTCAGTAACTTGCAAATAGATTTAGAACTCTCGTTGCTGAAAAAGTACAGGTATGCTTATCAAAGCAAAGCCGATATATTTGAGATGCATCTGCCTAGTGAGATCCAGGTCCAAGATCTGAGTCCTTAGGGACAAACGCATAAATGGGAAAATTCATACTCTGCTTCCTAGCCCAGCTGACAGCACAGGTGCCACGAAACACTAGACTTTCCTCCTGAAACTTCGGATGGGTATGTCTTTTAACATGCGCTGCAGCATGATAGCATGAAATTTTGCATAAACAAAAGCAAAGGTGGACTGAGACACTGGAAAGCTGCAGCCAGCTGCAGATTAAAGTGGGGGTGAAGAGAAACTGAGAAAGGGAGAAGAAAGTAGAGAGACGCCCTCTCACCTCAAAAGCAAGCAGGAGCGCTGCACTACCTCTCCCTACTTAGGAAGGCAACATTTCCTCCGGAGAGAGAATTCCCACTATCCTATTTCAACACGCAGTAATTACAGCTGTCAGGCAAAGCAGGGGAAGGGAGNCCCAGATTAAAGTGGGGGTGAAGAGAAATTGAGAAAGGGAGAAGAGAGTAGAGAGACGCCCTCTCACCTCAAAAGCAAGCAGGAGCGCTGCACTACCTCTCCCTACTTAGGAAGGCAACATTTCCTCCGGAGAGAGAATTCCCACTATCCTATTTCAACACGCAGTAATTACAGCTGTCAGGCAAAGCAGGGGAAGGGAGAAAAGATACAGGGGCCTGAGGAAAGAGAGGGGCTGGGAAAGGGAGAAGGAAAACGGGGCTCAGAGGGGCTGAATCGCTGCAGCGTCCCACAGGGTGCGGGGGCTGCCGTGACCCCCGCCGCACCCCACACTGCAAGCAGCCGCAGTCTCCCAGAATCGAGGACACAACGGGGCAGCAGGGAGGTTAAGACTTAATCACATGTTAAAATATGGCCTTGTGCGTGTTTGTTTTAACAGAAAACCACCCCATAACCCCAAAAAAACCCAAAGCCAACTCCACAGCGGGCTCGTTGAGCTGCAGGCAGTTAGGGGAAGCTTCTAAGCGAATGTAAACAAAACTACTGCTCAAACAAAGCAGCACCTCGGCGTTGACACGCGTTAGAGCAGCGCCGAGACGCTGCCTTACCTCGTTTTTCCCTGTCGGAGCCACCTCCGAGCGGCACTGCCGCGCAGCGCGGGAGGGGACGCTACAGCCGAAGGCCGTGGTCCGGGCACGGTTACGGAGCTCCGTGACCGGCAGGGGACCGGTCTGAGAGCCACGACGCCCCGTCCTGCTGAAGAGACTCGATTAAGACAAAGCATATTTGGTTTTGCCATCCTGGCCTGCTGCATTGCCCTGGTCATTGTTATAGCAGATACCCAACCATAGCAAGAGCAGCCCTGATCAATATGTCTTTGCTGCGTAGACTTGAATTAACTACATCTCACTTTCTGTTGACAGCGACACAGATCACATGCAGCTGCTGCTTCCACTATGAGAAACACGAATTCTGGAAAGCATATTCATTATCTGGCTGTTAAAAGCAACAGACNAGGGGAAAAGGCGGGAAACGCGGTCGGACGGGGAGGCGGCGGGGCCCACCCAGCGCCCTGGCGCGAGCCTCCCCAGCCCCACAGAGGCGCCGGCCTCGGCCGCAGAGCCGCCCCTTCACACCTGCGGAGCAAGGAGCCTCTTCCGCTGTGTGCCAGAGGGCGGCTGGCCCGCGGCTGAGGAGAGCCACCACGACGGACCCGCACCAGCAGCTGGAGAAACCCCTCCCATTTCTGCCCCTACTGTGGGGGTCAGAGGTTTATTATTGTTGTTCCAGTACAACAGCTGTCAATCAGGTTGCCCCGGTACCCCGGCTATTTTCCCGCGTTAGCACCCATGACTGCCCAACAGATTGAAACCCAGGCAGCCCTCGAAGGTAAGTTTATTTTGTGGGTTTGGCCGGCCAGGCCACGGGTGCAGGAGTAACTCCAGACAGACACTCCATATGTTTTGCTGGAGCAATGTAATGACTTGTGTTCTGTACTTGCAGGTTTGCCTGCCTAACTCGGCTCTAAGGGCCATCTGCCAGCCTGGCTCCACGGAGTTGTCCATCTCTTATCCAAGGGCTGTGGTAACCTCTGCTGGCTGATCCTGGCTGCTACAGCGGTTGAGATGGCTGCTGGAAGGAACCTCTGGGCTGACACAAGCAGCTGAGCACACAGAAAGAAGTCAGAAGAGGTGCACTACATTCGCTTACACACGCTATTGTATGCATTTGCTACTACAGAGGATTGGGGTTTTTTTATTTAATGTGTATTTTTAAGGCATCAGCGATTCAGATAAATTGGGACCCTGCTCATCAACGTATGAACACTTGTATTTCCTCAGCACAACTTTTATTACTAAGCAGGTCTGGAGCTGTAGTTTGCAAATAATCTACATTTTTCAGTTTGAAGATGAGGATACAGCATACCCAGTGTCACATTACACAGCTGATCTTTATGCAAGTGTTAATAGCTTAGGATGCTACTTTTGTGTGTGCGTGTGTTAAAACAAACATGTCACACCTGTGACATACTCAACCTTATCCCACTTCTTCCAATGGTTATATTTCATATCTGTGTAAGACATGTATTATTCATATCAATAGGTACATTAAAGGCTCCAGCTGAGGCCGTGGTCAGAAGTCATAGGAACTACAAATGTAGTGTTAGATTTTAAACTCCTCAGAGCAAAAAGACAAACAGATTTTGTGCAAGACAGGAACAGGATACAGACCACTGACATATGATTCCCATTCACCTTAATTCTAGTTAGTGTGCCCTACTCTGCAGGTGCATGCAGAGAGACAGAAAACAGAAGGGATAAATGAGAGCTGGATTTTATTGGAAGCTTCCACTAAATTGGCAAGAAATGAGGTGCTAGTCCTTATTTCAACCATTAACAGTAAAAACAGATTAACTGTCATCTCATCTACGGAAAACCTAACACTTCCCTCTCATTCCATTTGCAACTATAGCTTGTGGTCTTCTATCCCCTTAATTGAAATACATACTAGAAAAGCTTCTGCAAGGCAAGCTTTTCAGCCAGAATTAATTTCTTGATTTTTCTCTACTCTGCAACTTTGTGTTATTTTACCATAGGCGAAACAGCAGACCAAACATGCTTCAGTCTGAAGGCATCCTGAGAATTCTTGCTCAAGACCTATACTTCTAATCTACTAAGACTCATGATTTCTAAGAAAAATCTGTGGCTATATGACCGCCTCAAAAATAGAAAACATGTAGACAATATGCGTGTTGCTACAAGTCAGACCTTATTTGACAAAAAATATTAAACTGCCTGTTTAATTAGACATGGATCACAAATTAAGGACTAAGTACTCTCTCATCATTCCCTGCAGGTTTTGAAGTTGGCATTTTTCCCCCCTCTGCATATAGTTAGTCATTTGCCTCAGGTTGTAAAGAAATGCAGAGGGCTCTTATTAAAGCACCAATAATGTGCTGAACTCCATCTTCTGTGGAACTTGCTGAGTTAGAAAATTCCTTTTCACCTCCTCCCCCACCTCTCCTTGAGTAGAATAACTGAAGAACAAATATCACATTATGGTGTTAGGTTAAAGGATCCAGTGCGTTTGTAGTTTAAGTGACTAGCACAAGACAGAACAAATCCTGAAGCCTGTCCAGCTAAATGACAGCAGAAGTAAAAAAAGGCATTTGCTTTTTAAAAGCATGATCAGAATGAAGACTCATGGTTAGGATTATGCTGTGCTTAGTTCTTTGTATTTCAAAAATTACTTCTAACATAGTTTGTTAGAGAACTCTCCAAGCCGTTAGAGCCTGAACACATACAGGAGATAGAGCCAGGAATTGCCACTACAATGCGTGAGATTCTCAGAATGCAGAAACCATGATCCCAACTCGTCAACTGTTTAACCCTGGCCCCAAGGCAGAAGTCTGCTTTTGCCTTTTCAGAACTCCAGCCCATCACAATAAGAATTTTTATCCAGTTCTCCATGCGCCATCTCCATGGAGCAGTACAGCAGGTTCTTTCAAGGCCAATTGCTCAAGTTTAAATTCAGTGAAGGTGGCAGTTACTGCCTTGCCCTTCTGCCATAGATTACTGTTTCCAAATTGGTACAGCCAAATACTGTACCTGTTCCTCATTAGATGTCAGCTGCTACCATTTTTCACTAGCATTAATATTCCTGTAAACTACAGATATCAAGGAGTACACAACCCATTGTTATCCCCAGTATTGACCTCAGTACAGATAAGCACAGCTAGTTGCTCCATCAAGTGCTCTCATTAAATTTGCTGCCAAACAAGTCAACAACCCAAGTCTCTTAACTGACAAACAGAAAAATGTCAGACAGCCACTGACAACCACAGATTCACCAGGCTTTTTTGCAAGAGGGATGGACATCACTTAAACCACACAGAAGTATTAACAGGAAGCATAGATTTGACATTTCTCACCGTATCTTCACAACATGGAACAATCATTTGCATTCCTTTCCCTGCTCAATCCACTTCTGCAAAGGGCCAGATCTTTCAGGGCACCATTGAGAGAAACATGCCCTTTTCTTAGATTCAAATTAAATAGATTTCCCTGCTTGCCTCTTCTTGCTTGCTTTTATTACACATATTCAAGTTAGTGTCCCTCTCTGCTCCACTGCATTCTTCAAACTTATATTTGGTACAGTTGCTTTGTAGTTCAAGTAGAGACATGAGAACAGGCAGTATTTTGGAACACAGATAATTTTTAATGATTTAACATAGAGTATAGACACTAGTAGAACCGTTCAACAACTAGGGAGGGAGGATGCCGTTTCTGTCCCATTGAATGGACAATGGTCACAATGCACTTCTGATCACATCCTGTTTTTCTAGGAGAGAAAGGGGCCAGGAATTAGCACTAATGTTATCTGGATTAGGTTGGTTCTTATGATTTCTTACTGCTTCAAGCGGTCGTACCATCTGCTAAGGAATTAATACCAAGTTGAAAAACAAAGCAAGAGCAAGCCACCAGTATCTTGGTCTCCACAGTCATGGTGCAAATCATGAAGTGCTGGAATACATCTCAGCAGGAATGATATAATAGACCAACCTGATGGCCTTCCCTGAGGAAAACAGTTATGAAGTGCTGGAACAGGGGTGAAGAATCTGTTTAGCACTGAAAAGAGAAGTAACCTCTGCTACCCTCTGAAGACAGCATTTGACACTGCATCTTCCCACCGTGTCATGCCTGCTGCAGCAAGTTGCCACAGGATGGCAGCAAAGGGGAGACGCATTTTCAGCTGGATAAACTGCTAACGCTAAAGCTTTTAAGCATTTGGAGAAACAACATTTTCAAAAGAATCTGCTGATGGAACCATTATCTCACTAGATGACTTCTGGGAAAGAACAACGAAAACATTGCAAGTGGATTTTATCAGATGGCTGGTGACACTTGTTCTTGTTTATATCGTATGTAACTGCAACAGCATCCTACAGATCTTTTGCACCAGGATACTCCACCACTGTGCTTGGTCCTCATTTTTTGTTAAAGCCTCTGTAGATTGTTTTATTTCAGTCAGAGAATAGGAAGCATCAGTTTAAACAAGCATACACAAAGTCAAAATCACAGAGGAGATGGATGGAGTAGAAAGAAGAGAAATGAGGCTCTGCATATAGAAAAGAACACCCCAATTGTCTCTAGCGCTTGGACCTTGCCCCATGCCTTGCAGGGGGAGCACAAATTTAGTCGGCATTTTACATGTTCTCTACCCATCTTTTCTGTGTTGTGTCGCCTTAAGAGGGAGACAGTTTAAATCGCAACTTTAGAGAGCTAGGAGAAATTGTGGGAGAACCAACCCTCTTCTAGTGCCCTTCTGATCAGACCAAAATTCCAGCATAGCAAGTATGTCAAACAGCAAATCAAAAACATCATGACTGTTTAAACAAACTCATGCAACACAGCTGTCCTCAGAGGAGGGCTCGTGCCATGCTCTGACATTCTAATTACTTCATGCACATGGACATCATTAAACTGAAATCCTACAGCAACTCCACTCTGCCTCCTGCACAACCAGGAGTGCAGTACATTTGAATTACCAAGGCCTGAAAAAGTTCAAGCGAATGAATCTTCAGTGGTCCCTGTCAGAAAGTGGACTAGCAAGAGCTGTTTACAAGACTAAGACTCCTCTTCGAGGAAACTGTTGCAGAGCAAGAAGGGAAGTGTTTACAGACAATAAACACCCCATCCTAGGCAGATCTCTGCTCTTCTCTCATGCTAGGGGACTTTCACAGAAAAACAACTCCATTGGAGTTCTGAATGCTTTAAACTCACTAAGAGGAACATAAGCACTATAGTGACAAATCCCAATACAATTCCTTTAGACTAACGAGGAAAAAACCAACCAATTTTAGTCAGGATCTAAAATACTGTTTCTACCTGACATAAAACAGGGACTGAAAGGCATCAACAACTAGCTATGCAAAGCATCAATACTTTCAGCTAGTAATCCATATAAAATGAATAAATAATTCATAATTACATATATAGTGTACACCATGCATGTCAAGAAGTGCTCCGCAGAGAGAATCACAACAGGCATGCTTTACTCTCTAAAAGTAAAAATCCTCCAGTTATTACTGTCACTCTGGAAAGTCTCTGGACTGCAGAGACACAATTGAACCTCTATGTGCAGCTGCAAAGCTACATTAGATATTTTTCCTAAGATGTTTTATGGCCTAGATTGACCCTGTGCATCCTAAAATTTAGAGGATGTATTCAATGTACTAGTTCTCTAGTACAGTACTAGTACTGTAAAGCAGGTGCATAACAAACCGAAGAAAGCAAGATTCAATCCTGGAGAACTTCAGTCCCTCACTTACACTATACACCTCTGGGTTTGTCCCCAGAACCAACACAAGCCATTTACACTGGGCTCCTGTAAAGCAGCAGCTGTTGTCTTGCTCTTTTGGATTCTAGTCTCCAGTTCCTCCCCTTTGTTGCTTAGATCATGCAGCTTTCAAACAGGCAGAAGCTCTGGGGGATATTCGCCGTAGCAGTATTTTGCAATTGGATCTCTATAGGTGTTTTCATGCTGCACGCTCTGTCAGGAAGAGGAGGAGAAGCTTTAACAATACACACATTTTGAAACAATACATCCCTTCAGTGAGGGACAAAACCCAGAGCATTCATACATACGCAAAAAAATTCCTGAATTCTTCTACACACTAGACTATCATCTGGAGTCCAACAACACTGCACTCCCAACATATAAATTACAGTTGCTATATTATAGTACTTCAATGTTGTGCCATACCCAGAATCTCCTTTTCAGGAGAACACCCAAGTAGGTGCGAACAGATTCAATATTAAATATATATATATGCTTAGGCAGTATCATCAAATGTCCTAAGCAAGCAAGGCATAATAAAGTTGCTGCTTGAGATCTGTGCATTTTTCTTGATAAAGCCAGAGTTGAGATACTATGGATAAAAAACCACAACTTTAGAGACATTTGGAACTCTGTCCTTTGTTTGCAATCCATCCCTATTGCTTTATTAAATACTCAAGCTGTGTGACATCTCCAACAGCTCTAAGAAGGCCAATGCTTGCTTAGACCAAAACTTCTAATAAAATCACATGAGTAACAGTAGTTCATACCTGTTCTTAAAAAGCAAAAAAATTACAACATACTTTTTGAGTTACTACGCAGACGACTGTCAGCATATGGCAAGTCTAAAAATGTACCATGAAGTAAATAGCATTCTGAAGCTACCAGGAACAACTCTCACTGTTCTCATCCTTATGAGATTTTGCCCAGAACTAGATGAGATCTTCACTGGTCACTGAACTCAGCTAGTCACTTCTTAGTTAAGCACCTCTTTTTCTAAAGAGAGTGTACAACTAATCCTGCTCTAAACATGCACTTTGCCCTTCATTTATTGCTGATGTTACTATGTCACTTTACAAATCAGAGGACCGCCTTCAGATTAGCTCTCAGCATTTATGAAAATGCCCATGTGCATGCAAGCACAGCAGGCCAGCCATTCATAGGACCAAGCTCCATTTCTCGAGGGCATGTTTTGGTTATTTTTCCATTTCTGAGGCCTTGACATGTACATATGTCTTACCTGTGATGAAGTCCTACATTTCGCCAGACACAACTCAAAGCGATCTTCCACTGCCATGAAGAGGTTTTGGAAAGCAATAGCCGCCCGGTTCAAGAAACGTTCCAGAAGATGTTGCTAAAGCGGTTAGCAAAATAGAAGACAAAACAAAAGAAACACAAGCATCATACTTCAACAAGGAGTAATCAAAGCCCACCTCAACCTACACAGCTCACGTATCAGAGGAAGAATAAGCAACTCTACTTAGAATTTCTAGGAAGCACTGAAAGCTTAACACATCACGGAACCCCAGCAGCAGGAAGAGAATCTAGAGAAGCTAACAGAATACAGGGAGGTGCTAACTGCAAAACTGATACTGGCTGAAATAGCTTTTCTGCAATCATTTCCCTTCAGGAGAATTGCATTTGCTGAAGCTGAAACATTCTGCAAGGCTCCCAGAATTTCCTCTCAAAGGTGGGAAGGAAGGATGAATTTTTTTAAAGCTTCATTTGTAGCTTGCCACATGGTCCTTGCAGGCTTTCCTCATCCTTCCAAGAAAAGGAACTGTCGCCTCTAAGGAACAAGTTCCTCACAAACAAGCACTTTCAGCCACAGAGGAGGCTTAAGAACACCTGAAAAGCAGGAGAAAGTCTGCGCACCTTGCTGGGCTGCAGGCAACAGGATACACAATACTCGTACACACTGCAGCAGCCGTTGGGAAGGCAGCTGTCGCAGCTGTACAGCTTTGTACTGGGCACATTGACGTTACAACAGCCATTTACCAGTAGGTCCTTCCTCTCGCAGATGTAGCCTGAAAAACAAAAATAGTAGTAACAACTGGCAAAACGTACTCCTTCTTCTTAAGAGCAGGTTTTATTTATCATTTAGTACAACACAATACCCCTCCGTTTGACTCAAGTCCTAACCAGCAATCCTTTGAAATAGCGCTCAGACAGAGCTGAGTTTCACAATAACCTGGTGTTATCTGCACAACTATCATGTACCTACTCTAATATGCTGTACATACAGTACGAGTCATTAAATGCAGAATATTCTAAGTTCGGATTTCTTTTTGGCCTAACTCATTGTTGTGACTGGAAGGGGAAAGGCGATTGATGATGACTGAACTGGAGAAAACTATGACCTATGTTCTTTCAACTGGTCTATGTCTGAATAACTCTCTTCATAGTTCAATAAAGAGACTTAGGTTTATCCACGCAGGATAGCTGTAAATTGTAATTGTGGAGAGAAATCCTTAACAGTATGGAACCACAGTGGATGTCGCTACAGAAACTGTACTACCACAGTGTCAGACTGTGAAAGATATCCATGATTTTAGAGACCTTACAGAATCAGCAGTAAGCCTAATCCAGGCAGTGCTATGTTTCATCACAGAAGACGGGGCGGTTTTCCTACAGCCTCGATTTCTGGCCAAGAAAGGTCCAGTGCCTGAGCAACAAGCACATTGGGGAAGAGTATCTGCACGGCAGGAAATGCTCCATACACTTAAAACAAGTGGTTGAGGACCCGCAAGAGCTATCCTTGAGCTGGCAAGCGTCAGATGAGCTTGTTAACTGTGACTGAGCACCAATTATGCCAGTCCTGAGTTGCCTCCACGCAAGGCCAATCAGTTTTCCCTGATTACTCTCCCTAACCTACCCAACAATAGGAATACACTACAGGGAGATACAAATAGCTCTGCAAGCAACCACACAAAACGGAGCAGGACTCAACGTCTGAGATCCGTGCAGAGGTAACTGGAGTTCTTTGAATCTAAGGTGGTCCTGGAAACAGTACAGCCGCACTGGTAAGGTACTGTGCCTCAGACGACCCGAGCCTGCTGTACACAGAATCAGATCAGCAGCATCTGCAGCAAAGTTAATCCACTCTGAGGATAAAATGCCCACAGCTGAGGCTGTGCAGGAAGAATGCCTCAATAAGGAGCAGTTGTTACTTGGAAGTGCCACCAACAATCAGACAGGCAAAGCAGCATTCAACACTGCAACACACAGAATAAATTCTTAGTATCAAGTATACCCAGTTCATCTGTAATGAGGAGCTTCCCCTGCACAGAATTCCTGCACTGGTTACTCAGCTGACTGCTGTTTCCAGAACTGAACTTCACCTTCCACATGATCGGCTGCTCGTGCTCTTGCACTTGGAGGAGATTCCGATCTCTCACCGTCCTTTCTTCCTGCAAGGAAAGACAGCGGTGCACCCAATCATACAAGCTCCTTCTACCATTCCAATCTACATGCTTTTCCCACGATTAAAAATGCCAAGTAGTTGTAAACTCCACAGCACAGGAAACTCAAGCATCCATGGAGTAAGCACAATATTACTTGCGGTAGCTTACTTTTTGCAGTACACAGCATGAAAGCAACATAGCCCAGTAAAACAGGGGTATGCAAGTTCACCACAGGATCAGCTGAGACAGCCAAAATCGGTTACTACAACCACAAAGGTAGTAAATATTGTATTAAATAACCATAGGTACACATATTTCTCTTGTAGTTCTTTGCTGGTGGAATGACAGTTCACAAGAGACACCACAACAGTCCCTTCGAGATTTTTTTTCCCCAGTTTTAGTTCAAAACACTATTGCTGTCAAATACAGTATCAGACGTGACCTTTTTTAACTCTTGTCTTGATTAAATAATGATGTAATTCTTACGGCAACATATCCCAGCAGCTCAGTGACAGGCTTAAAAAACAAGAGTTACCGTGGGCTACGGGATGTTTTAACGCCCCCCCGCCACAGCGGGACGGGGACTCTGGGGAGGGCACTGACCTGCTTGAAGGTGCTGGTGAGGAAGTAGACGAGGGAGAGCCCAAAGACGACGCCCAGGACCCAGCGCTTCCTCAGCAGCCTCCGCCACAGCACCGCTCCCCAGGGCACCATGGCGGTGCGGCGGGCGGCCCGGCCCCGGGGCCGCGGGCAGGGCCCTCAGCCCGCGCCCGCCGCCGCCACGCTCGCCCGCCGCAGGGAGGGAGAGGAACGGCGGGGGCAGCGCTGATCCGGGACNGCGTGTATGTGTCTGTACATAACTGGCCTTCTATAGCCGCATATACGCGTGCGTGTATGTATAAATACATTTATGTGTATATTTACTTGTTAGACACACACGTCTGAGTGTGTACACACAACGAAGGCAGCGGACAGCCCAGCAGGCACCCAGGGAGTGCCTGTGCGGCGAGCAGGGCTGCAGGTGCCGATCCCAGAGGAAAACGGCCTTCTTGGAGCATGCACGCGTGCAGGGGTTGGAGCACCATCTCCTCTCTGTCCTTCCCAAGGAGACGGAGAGGTGAAACTCACTGTGCTTATGGTGAAAATGAAAATTACTCTGTGCGTGTGCTTCTTACAGATGCACCTGTTTGACCCCTGTGATCCAGGTGCTTTACAACCATCCAGCTTGAAGGACCTGTGATGAGTTTCAAATTTGGACCATCTTGGATTATCTGAAGGAATCCATGTACGAGATGTCTGCACCCTGCTGAGATTCCCTCTCTCCCACGTGGCACCTTGCACCTCTGGTTAAGCCTGTTGTTCAGGTACTGTTAAAAAACGTCCAAGTGTTGCAAGATGAAAACCCCTAATCTGGAAAAGGCGGGAGCAATCAGTATTGAACTGAGTGCCTTTGGAACAAAGTCCATTTAAATTCTATCCGATCTTAAATGCGTGTGACTCTGGGCAATACTAATGATTACATCTCATGAAGTCCTACATCTTAGCACTTAGCGTTCATGTCACTGTCCCCTTCAGGGCTGATGCTAGAAGAAAGCGTCTCCTCATAGAGCTGCACATCATTTTGGAACTTGATTTCACCCCACATTATGATCTAGTAGACTTCTAATGGTCTAGAAGTGAGTGAAGGACTCTCCAAGTTTCAGAGTTATCTCCACACTGACTCTTAGCTCTTGGCTTTTAGCATGGGAAGGTGGACAGATTTCTTTATAAGCAGTGACCTCAAAGTTGTTCACAGGTAGGACAGCTCTGCCTGCANATTTTGGAACTTGATTTCACCCCACATTATGATCTAGTAGACTTCTAATGGTCTAGAAGTGAGTGAAGGACTCTCCAAGTTTCAGAGTTATCTCCACACTGACTCTTAGCTTGTAGCACGGGAAGGTGGACAGATTTCTTTATAAGCAATGACCTCAAAGTTGTTCACAGGTAGGACAGCTCTGCCTGCATGGGTCAAACTGTGTTGGGCTTTTCATTGTATCTTAATTACTGTTTTGGTTAAAAAGACAATATATTACTATATATATGTCAATAGAGATACTGTCAGAATTAAATAACATTTACTGCAGGGAAAGCATGAAAGATTCCTGGAATACTAAGTGTTGTTACTACAAATGCAGCTTTAAAAAAAAATCTGGAAAATATCTTTAATACATATTTTTCACTGTATAAAACTTACAGATCCTTATAAAACAAAGTTTGGCCCTGAAAACACAACACAAGTTGAAATGTATAACTACAGATTAAAAAACTGCTGGGAGTTACAAGATCAAATTTGTAGTTAAGAGGGTGTTGGTAACCTACGGTATCAGAAAAACTTGGTTAGAATTAGATTTCATGTAGTCATGATGGCTTCCTGCATCTGCCTCTATAAAATGTGTTAAAAGCTGTGGTTTTCCTGCCATATGTGGTTATGCCCAATTTTATTGACTTGTGTATTCATATTACTTGTCAAGGGGATGTCCGAAGGCCTCTTACATTGAAACCTGTGTTCTCTGTCAGTGATGACTCAAATCCAGTGTTGTCTCTGTTCAGCCTGCTTGATGGGGTTCTTCAAGACTGCATGTTACAAACCAAGAGTCTTTCTCTTCTTTGTAAATGTTAAGATTTTTCTTCGCATCCTTTTGCAAATTCAGTAGTGATGTAAGTAGTGATTTAAGTGAAATACCCTTTCTTCTTTCTCTGCCTTGTAATTTATGTTTGGAACTGAGCAAACTACATGTACTTTTGCTGCAGGTGCAAGTGGTAAACACACTGTCTGTTTATACGCTGTGAACAGCATGATTTGGGCTTTATTAAAGGATAAAATCTGAATTTAATGCAATTTTACATGGGTTAGTGTGTCACTGAGCATAAAAAATACAAATGCAAAGGTGAAAATATAGGGAGGGGAAAAAATAAATATTCCATATTTGCTTACCCCCCATATCGGCTTCCCTCCCATACCTCTGCTTATGGAGAACTAGGAAGAGTTCTCAGACCCATTGTGCCTTTACAGATTACAGATATAGGGCTACACATTTATTTGCATATATTCATGCCATTTGAAATGTTATAAATGATGTCATAACTTTTGATATTCAAAAGTATTTAGAGCCTTTTACATTTTATTCAGTACCTACCATAGTCTAGGGCTGAGTAGGATCAGACTTCAGTATTTAAAGGATGTCTCTCAATCTCCTGTGAAATGCCTGTTGAAACCTTGAGAAATCACTTGCAAAAATAGCCCATTCCTCAGGTTTTATAAAACTAAAATAACATTAAACAGCATAAGACTATTTGCCAGGTACTCTGGCCTGTGCCTTCATGATGATGATTTTGTTCTTTGTTTGCTTTTGAATTAACTTTATTTTTAAAAGGTGTAATATGTTTGAGGTTTTTCCCTTAAAGTTAGGCACTTGAAAACAGAGATTTAGTTAACTAAAGAAAGAACGTTGCTCCTTGTTCTGGAAAAAGTTCTAGAGGTTAATACAATTTCAGTGCCTTTTCATTTCCCATTCCAGACCTTTACTTTATTTATGCTGATAAATCCAGAACAAGCATGTCACAGTTGAAAGCTAGCCTGGCTATTAAACAGACAATAGACACTCTTTGTTAAACCCCTCCCTCCTCAAAAGGCAGAGGGAAGAGAAAAGGGAAAGAGACTTACAGGTTGGAAAAGTGAAAACACCTTTAATGTAACTACAGTAACAATAGTAATAGAAAGAACAATAATAAAATATATATAAAACAGATATCAAGCTCACCCCTCCCCAGTGACAAATACATCACCTAGACACTGCCGGGCACACTCTGGGAGAGTCTCAGACTGTACTCAGCAGGAGCCAGGAACTGAATTCAGGATCTAAGGTAGAATAATCAGGTAGAGCTTTTGTCCACTGCTGGAACAAGGAACTGGGCAAAGCTGCAGAGCAGGATCATACAACACCATGAAGACTCCTACTAACACCCCCAGGCTGTGTTTAAATAGTCTCCTGGGCCACAGGTGGGGCTGGAAGCACCAGGTGAGGCTGCTCTGGGCAGTTAGGGCCCATCAGTGCCCTCAGGCCCTGGCCATAAAAGCAGAGGGAGTGACCCTTAGGATTCCTCCACTTTATACTGAACATGAGGCGTATGGGATGGATTTGGCCATTTGTTCAAACCAGGACAGAGCAGAGCAGGAGCATGTGATCTTTTGCATATGTGCATATTGTTTATGACCATTGTGTAGAGTTTGCTAATGGCATTTTTGTGGTTTAAAAGGAGTGGGCTGCTTATTTAAAATAAAATTGTCATGAGCTGATTGTTTTTTCATAAAAGATGTTTATACATTTTCTTTTTTATCTCTCAGCTTTGCTTTGCAAAGTAGATCTCTTCAGAAGAGGAAGAAGGGATTTCATTTCTAGTGAGCGTATGTCCTTTCACATGTCACATGAAGAGCTACTCAGTTGTCCTCGCGTTCCTTACCAGGACACGTCATCCCACAGTTGTACACTCCTTGTGACTGCCACGTGCCGTAAAAGGAGATCTGACTAGTTCCTGCCCTGCTTGGAGACCAGTGTACGTGTGCTTCCATTTGCCTCTTGAAAGTTGTTTCTTCGCAAGTGTACTAAGAAAGAAATGCAACCTCGAGGTGCTCTTTCAGAGAAGCAAATGATTTATGCTAGCCATGTTACTAGCTGAACGGGTTTCACAACCTGCTGACTCTGTGGGCCTGTGTTAGTAGTCACACTGGGAACTGTTGACCTACAACGTTAATGTTGAGCGTGTTGTGTTTTAAGGTTTTGAGGAAGATGCAGAGACGGCATAGCAGCAACACTGACAACGTTCCTCCTGAAAGGTAAATCTTTTTCTTTCTTTTTTCGTCCATTTTCCTCTCCAGAGGTGAATGCCCTGATTTAAGTGTCAGGTGTGTTTTAGAAGATGAAAACTCAAAATTGAGAAAGGCATGTACTTCCTGTGCGTGTAGTGTGGCCAGGTTTTTCTGCTTGAGTTTAGAGATAGATTTACTTTCCTCCTTCATGTGCATTATCGACTGCTACCAACTACAGTGTTTCAGGTTTCATGTTCTAGTATGGCACATATGGAGAGAGTTGACTTAGCTCAGGCAGGGCGTTTTGGAGCTTTAGAAGAGCGATTCATGGCACAGTCCTGTGGGGATCCTGAGCACTATCAGTCTGAAAGGATCGATCTGTATGAACAGACGCTATTTATACTCTGTTACTAAGGTGTTTAAAAAGTCTGCTGATCTGAAGGTCCCAACTACTGTGACTTAGTATTTTATAAAGATTTTGGGTGATCCTTTACATAATCCCAGAATCTGTATCTAGCTTCATGTATGTGAATATTTAGAAGTAGAATACCTCTAATTCACTTCTGTAATTATAACATCAGCAAGGGAGGCTTGCCGCTGTTGTTGTTCTGGTACTAAATATTCCCTCGTGCTTTCCCAGGGTTAGAGCTTTACTTTTTTTTTTCTAAAGAAGAATCTAATCTAATTAATCTAAGACAAAGATGGAACTAACGAATTTCTGTGCTCTGGCTGAGCTGAGATTGTAAGTGAAAGAATGTGATTTTTTAGTGGTTTTGTAGGCAGAGGTGAAGCTTGACATCATAACCACTTCTACGTGGCACCATTCTTAACTTCAAGCGAAAAGAAAGCTGTCTTCAACTTTTTCTGCGTGATGCTGCCCAAGCTCCAGTGCAGTCTGTGGGTTTTGTATCAGCAGGCAAGCCTGGGGCTTGAGAGGCATGTAAGATGTTATATGGCTCCTCTCATCTGTAGTGTAGGGCTCTCTGTCTGTACAAACTTACAAGGTACTTTAGGATCTGTTTGAGTGGTTAAAATACATTCAGGATAGGTGTCAATTATTGAGTGCAAAAGATAAGTGAACAACATCAATTGGTTTTTATGAATGCTTCTGGTTTTTAACAGGATAAATGCATATAGTCAGTAACATATGCTGAAGGTTTTCTAACTGTAGGATGAAATGTTGTTGCCACTGGTCTTCAATTCTGCTAACTTCAGCAGACTCACAATTTCATCCTTGTTTTTTTAAGTATGTCCCTGATTAATTCCTTCCTACTGAAAGCATGGTCATGTATCCTGGTAGTATTGTTCCAAACAACACTGCCTTTATCTGTAACTCTGGGTTCCACCCAATTTGTTTATGTTCCCAGACGCAAGTACTGTCAGATTCTGTCCCTATCTTGTGTTTACATCCCTGAACTGTAATGTTAGATGTAAAATCCAAGATCTCATTTACAAATATTTTCAACCAAAAGGAGGTGTGCAATGTCTTGTTGACTCGATTCCTTGCCGGAGCCTGTGGAGAGACATTGGGAATGGGGTGTAGATATAAAAAGCCTTATTAGGAGTTTACTTAGTGGGAAGGTATGCCCAGAGAGGTTTGAAGCTATCTCCAGGGTGAGATGAAAGGCAGTGCTCTGTGCCCTGTAAGATGCCTGGGGAGGCTTTTGAACCCATGGGAGAGAGAGGGTTGAGGGCCCTGTATGTGCCTGCATGTGCTGTCTCAGCTTGTGACCACTATTTCTAAAGTTAGAGGTCTCCAAGGATTAAAATCAAGAGAGACAGAAGCTCTGCAACATGCCTTATTTGCGGGCTTTATTTATTCTTTACTCTCCTTTTGCAAGTTAGAGAGGTATTTGCTGTCTGCCAAGTGTTTACTGCCTAATGATTGTTCTACTTGTTACCTGTATTGTTCCCTGTCATCCAAACTTTACGTGTATTCATTTCACTACCACATTAGTGAGTTCAGGCAAAGAAACTTATTTTCTTTTGGTATTAGGATGAAGATATTTAAGACTTTCTTCTTGGAATCTGTCTATAATCCAACAAGCTCATGAAAGAATCAGTGCCAGATCAAATTCTGTCCAGTAATTTGGGTAAATCCATGTCCAGTTTGCTGAGAATATAAAAATAAAACAATTTCTTTTGACTTCACTTAGAATATTTGTAGTGTCAGGGAAACACACGCAGCTCTCAACACTTCTCTTCCCCTGTTGACTCTTGTCTCTCATTTGTGTTATTCATCAGGAGGCAAGTAGCAAGCATCGCTAAATAAAGACAGAATATTTGGGGGGTAGGTAATTTCTTTGAGTTAGCTTGATTAGCTTGTTTGTATATAATGTGGCTTGTCTTGGTCATGCTGTGTAAAGTTACATGGAGTCTTGTATGTTTTTCTTCAAATGTTAAAATCATTACAGAAGATGATGAATTTGGTATCGGATGTGTTATTTCCTTGGTTCCTCCAAAAGTAAAGGGGATGTTTGGGAACTCTGTTCTTTAGATGAAGGAACTAGTGTATTTTGATCAGTTCTTTAGAAGTATGCTGATCTTATCTTAGGAGTCTGGTTGCTGGCCTCTAGTAAAAGCATCTGTCATCCGGAGATCTACATGTTCTGACAGTGTGTGAGGAGCTCTTAAATGACTACAGACAGGATTGGGCTAACAGACTGAGAAGTTCTGTGGAACTCGTTTTTGTTTGATCACTTTCTCTAATCTCTGTCCACTGCAGAAACCGGAGCCAAACAGTCAGTTCTGAAACCAGCGTGGATGAAAGTGGAGTTTTTGAAAGTCTGAAAGCTGAAGCTTCCTCACCACAACAGCTGTTCTCAGGCCTGGCAGGTATCCCATCAGGCACCATCACAGCCACGCCGTTCCAGTCAGGTTTGGTTCTGGGCTCTTCAGCAGGAGGTGGGGAAGTATTCATTCAGATGCCAACCCCAAGGGAGGAAGGGACCAGTCGTACAGAAGGAGCCCCATTTCACCACCGGCAGTCGTCCCATCATTTCCACCATGGCCATCACCGGGGTTCATCTCTACTGCACATGGCAGGAGGGGACCGCCACGGGCATGCCGAGGAAGGCGGTGACGAACAGGCCGGGACTCCAGCCCCAGCTCTTTCAGAGTTAAAAGCTGTGGTCGGTTGGCTGCAGAAGGGACTTCCCTTCATCTTGATCCTTCTGGCTAAAGCTTGTTTCCAGCATAAGCTTGGTAAGCATCTATCCTTTCTGAATCGTAAGTGTATTAGAGGGTGGTTAGGAAGCTTTATCATGATGTGGTGTCTAATATATTTATCCATGTGACAGTGCCTAGAGGTAGTCTAGCATGAAGGGGACATATTCAAATGTATGGGATAATGCATTTGATAAGTTCACACCCTCCTTTCAGTCCAAGCTGTTTCCATCTGTGTCAGTCCCATCTGTTTCCTGTCCTGACCTGTGGGAGATCAGTTCTGTACCTTTTCCTAATCTCTCACTGACATCCCTGTCAGGGCTGAGGATGTTACCGAGACTTCTCCCTCAGACCTCTCTCTTGGAGACATGGGGAGAGCTTACATTAGTGACTAGCAAAGGCATTTGTGTAGCAGAGGAGGGTTCAGAGGGATGAGACACTTGCAGAGTTAGAAGGATGGTAGTTGTGAAATCAAGCCAAACAGCACCAGCAGTTACATCTTACAGTCGAGATCTTCAGAGTTCCCTAAAGAATGTGTCTATCCAGGTTTCTTTAATGGTACCTGAGTATTTCAGCCCCTTGGTAGTCACGTAAAATCTATTCATCTAATGCTACTCTTACTATGAAATTGTACATGTGGCATGTCTGAGGATCCTTACTCATACTGGGAGTAGTATTCTGAGTTTATTATCCCAGGGAAGTGGATAATGCTTGAGTTTAGTCCACTTACTGCTCTCCCAGTATTTCCAAAACCAACTATTGATTCATGTCTGCAACATTTTGCTCTTTGGACCTGCCGTCCTATATGATTTTGACAGTGTGCCCTGTCCTCCATGAGCTGCTGAACTGTTACTGCAATGCTGTCATTTAGCCCAGTTCTGTTTGCACAATGCAGCCACAACTTGTGCATTTCTGTTCTCTTTCAGCACAGAACCTGACATCAGGACAGAGTGTCTGTATTGGGCTGGCTGGCAAGTGCTCACTGTGGTAGCTTCATTTTCATTTAGCTTGAATTTGGACTTCATGTGAGTCCAGACTGACCTGTTTTAGTCGCCTACATATTTTAATTCCCAGTGCATTCAGAATATCACTCAGTAAATTTCTTTCTAAGCTTAAGAAGCTGGCATCAGATGGCTTTGGCCTGAATATCCTCCTGCCCAGCCTTATATACTCTCAGTGTCTTTCCCTGCAGGGATTGCTGTGTGCATTGGTATGGCCAGCACATTCGCATATGCCAACTCAACACTCCGAGAACAGGTTGCTCTGAAGGTGAGTACAGCATCTTACTCTCTTATATTCCGGAGCAACGTTGCTCTTTGTATGCAAAACAATGTCCATATTGAACCTTCTTTTGCCACATAGGGATGAATGCCACTATAAGGATACAGATCTGTCACAGTAAGAGTACTGTGCTGTAATCCTCACTTTCTCTTCTTACTTCTCCGCATTGATGCTCTCCCACAGTTGCCATCCTGCTCTTTTGTGAAAGTGTGACAATAAAACAGAGAGATGAAAAGTGAGGGATATTGTAATCTGCTTCTGACTCTGCCACTGACTGTCAGGGCATCTTCAAGCACTTCTCTGCACCTTAGTTTCCCATTATGTACAGCAGAGGTGCTGAAACCTATTTCACTAGTTAATAATGAGATTTAATTTATTAGCATTTAGATGTTTTGAGATGTTCCACTGAAGGATTTTGTAGAGGTATTGCTTGTTAGCGTCTTTATAATGCTCTCTTGATCATATGCTTAAAACATAAAGAAACCAGCAGATCTTTTCAGGTCTTACGATCTTCAGTGTCAGCAGAATACTTCAACAGCACTAAAAGCACAAGACTAGAATTGCGTTTTTGTAAAAATTACATGGGTGGCACAAGTGTATACTTATATCTGCCAGCAGCAGTGGAATAAATGGGATACAATGCTGCATGAACAGATAAATTGCACAGTCATGTAATAGATTGCTGCTGGCTTGCACTTTGAACTTCTTTCTTTCCAGCAGTGTGCCCCTTAATCCGCCTACTTTAAATCTCAACCTAACATCCCTGGCTGTTGAATAGCTACAAAGAGCTATTTTCTTAATAAATCAGCTCACAAGAAAAATGCTGGGGTTTTTTGCTCCCAGGAGTAAAATTTACTCTCCAAAATTACACCGGGCCAAGACCCAGTACAAGATCTTCTGCCATCCAGCTTCTGTCTGTAATCTGCCATGTCTTTTGAAATGCAAAATTTGCACTTTTTTTGACATTTAGTTATTTCTTCAGTCAAAAATGATTGTTCTAGAATCTCCATGCATTCAGATAACATTGGTATGTGCTGCATGTAGTGATGGGTTATGTTATATTTGATTTAGCGCAGCCTTCTAAGTGACTTTGGATCTGTTTGTAAAACAGTCATTGGATGAAGTGTCATTCCAAACAGGTGGCAGCTCAGAATTGTAGTACAATATATGGAACTGACTTTTTGGTTTTTTTACTCTTCTTGTCAAACCGCATTTTAAATACCAGGAGAATTTAGATGTCCCAAGAAAGATCTCAACTTTGAAAATTGTGTTATGCAAGTAAGGCTGTCATTTTCACTGGTGTATTTTGATTAATTTCTCTGAAGTTGCTTTATTTGAAAAGGTGAGGTGAGTGAGAGCCATTTCTGCTTGCGTTTATATACGTCTTTACCTAGCAGCCTATTTCTGACTCTATATGTAAATAAACTAATTACTGAACACTTAGTTGCATATTTGTCCCCTGGGTTGGTCTTGCGTTTTTTCAGCAGTTGAAGGTTCAGTACAACCCTTGAGACTTTGAATTTGTCTTTGCTTCTTTTTCTTGCTCAGGAGAAGAGATCGGTGTTGGTTGTCTTCTGGATCCTGGCCTTTCTCACTGGAAACACCTTGTACTTGCTTTACACATTCAGTTCTCAGCAGCTGTACAACAGGTGAGCAAAACTTACATTGCATGTGATGGAAGCAGGTGACAATTGCCAAGGAGAGTAAGAGGGAAGCCCACTTATCCCCACACTTTGAGGGGAAGCGTGTGTACTTAAGGTATCTGCTGTCTTTGTTACATCTTTGTAATACCTTTCAATGAAGGAAAAAAAGGTGTGCATTGCTTCTATCATTGGACTGTGCTCCTATCAATAAACAACGTAACCAGGGACTCAATGGGGCAGGGTGTAATGATGTACAGTGTTGCTGCTTGAAACACATACACTTGCAATTTTCTTATGTATCAAAGCAGGGTGGATACTTTTTTTTATAGTTGGACTTCTGTATTTCCATTTCGACCACTGTGACTGACCATAAAGAGCAGGTGTCGGAAGCTGATAAGAAATCGACCCGCTGATTTTCCTCTTCCTATAATGTTTTCTTTTCTCTTGAGTCTATCAAGCTTTGAGTCTATGACAGGAGATGAACTGAAGATGAAATAGTAGTGTTTTACTTCAGTGTCCTCAGGGCTTGGAGGCATTTGGATCTGGGGTAATTAAGATAGCCTTCGCTTTCAAATTCTGACTAGAGCAGTTATCAAATGCAAAAAAACCTAGTACCCATGGATTTGGTTCAGTACTATCCCTGCTTATTATAAAGAAGGGATTAAATTACAAGTAGGAAGCAAAGATATAGAACTTAAACAAGGGGATGTTAGTAGAATAAATAGGAAGAATTGGAGCAATATCGAATCTAGTTACTTGAGAAAGTAGTTTTGATTTTAGTAGCTAAAACTGTATGAATTATTTCCCCAATGAAAACGTTACTTGTCCCACTGAAGGGGACTTACAACTTCAGACTGAAAATACAACATGTGTAACATGCATCAGTTGGGTTATGGCTAGATGGCTCTTGGGTGTGATTTTTCTGTCATTTATTTCATTGCTTCCCTGCTTCTTACCACCAATACTGTCTATGCAGTGGAAGAGTCAAGGTCTGCCCACAATGCTGGTATCCTTTGGAGTTGGCCCTCATGTATTTGGGTTTGATCATTGGCAAGCTGTATACATAAATGCTTCTACAAAGGGGGAGAGATAAGAAAGCTTGTGTGTGTGGGTCCAAATGAGATATGGCATGCCATGGGATACTCTGTAGGAGTATGTAGGAGCTTGTAGGAGGGAATGGAAGAGAAGAAACAGGTATGGCAGAAAGGTGTGAAAACATTAAGAAGAAATTTGTTTGCACCACAAGGAAACAGTGTGTCCCTAAGGAGGTGGTTATGGTTAAAAGCATGAATGGGACTAGTTTAAAATAAAGGCTAGATCATCTGAAATAAAAGGCTTTCAGCAAATTGGGGCCATCCTACACACTGTTCAGGGCCTGGTTTATTAACAGTGAACCGGCTGGGCAATGGCTTCATTGAAAAGCCCTATTCCTGTGCGTGTTGTAGTGGTGCCTGCTGTGTCGTGCTTGGGCTAGTGTATCACTTGCTGTGTGGGGACCTGTGACTATTCATGAAGCAGGCCTGTGAAATTCGAAATAGCTGCTTTGGTTTTGTTTCTTCCTGGATTATTTTTCATTTCCTGATTTATTTACTTTTTGCTTGTTTCTAGTGCATGAATAGTAGTAAAGTCTCTGATTCTGTTTCTGTTTTTAGGGTGTAATTTTACCTGTTGTGCTGTGCCAATGTTGTGAGTATTTTAAATTCACATTCAGGCTTTTCATTCTGGGTTGGTTATTTTACTTCCACTTTTTTTTTAAAAAGTTTTTGCTTTCTACCATGAGGCTTTAGTAGGTAAATATCCTGAAGAGGAATAGTGGTTTTTCAGTCTGAGTAGGGTCCAGTCCTCATTGCTTCTTGGATCAGTAGCTCCTGCCCATTGCTGTATGATGTTCTGCTCTCCTGGACTCCCCTTCTTTAAAGAGCAAATGTTCAGCCCAGTCAATAACATTATCTAAGGGGCACTACATTTTTGGATCTTTGGTTCAGGTAGGAGTTGCTAATTAACACAGCCCAGCTCTTGGTCTGCTTCAGACAGGGACTGTCACACTGTCAGAGCATGACACACCTGAAGTTCTGACCTTTCTGCCATGTCTAATACAGTGCTTCCTTTGTCATCAGTTTCACATCCACAAGTAGCTTTAGAGACTGTTGCTCCTGCAGTAGTTCCACCTGTGGCAAGCCAGCCTCAGAGGAGCAAGACATAGTGACTTGGCCATGACTTCCCCAAGAAACGGGGAATCAATGACTTGGACTCCAAAGGATAAGCTTTTATAATCAGATCTGACAGAGCAAGCCTGTGGACTAAAGGCACTGTCATTAGAGCAACGGCTCTTTTAACAGTGTGGATTGCAGGTTATGGAGCCTGCAATCTTGAAAAACAGGTTTTGTACATATTTGGGTCCTGTGTTCTGATAGTGGGCAAACCTGCTGACCTCAGTAGAAATGGGCAAGAACAGACAAAGTCAAGAGGCACAGAGAAACCATGGGACTAATTTGCATGTCTCATTCCTATTGCCCTTGAGAATGTCACTGAAGTTCAGTGGAGTTTCTAGGCTTTCTCTAGCCAGCAGTTGATACAGCTGGTATCAAGAAGCTTAAATGAGGTTCTCCTCGTTGGTATTTGAGCCTTGTTGTGATGCCTTTCAGCCTTATATTTCTGAAACCCAACCTTGAGAGGCTGAACTTCTTCGACCTGATGTGGATTGTGGGCATTGCAGACTTTGTACTGAAGTACCTCACCATAGCATTGAAATGCCTAATTGTTGCCCTGCCTAAGATCATCCTAGCTGTCAAGTCAAAGGTAAGAGTCTCTTTTCTTCTTGATATGTAGATGTTTGTCTTTGATAATCTCATACCTTTAAGACATGTTTGCAGCATGAAATATGGGTGGAAGAATAAAAATAATGAAATCTCTTATAAAACTTGGGCAGTAAGTCACCCAGGTAGCGAGTTTTGGGTTTCGAGCCATTGCAGCCCTGAGCAAGGGTTTGGTAATGCCAGCAAGTAATTAAAGTCCAGAGAGAGGGGTAAGCAGGTGCTTGAGAAATAAGTACCAGCAGTGAGATAACTGCTTTTCTGGTTGACTTTGTTCCAATTCTTTTTTATGAGTAATCTCTGTAAATAGATATTTCTGAAGCACGCATCTCTTTATTTAATGGAAAGAAATTGCAAGTACTTGTCTCTTTGGCTTTCCACATGAGTCAAAGAACTAACGGTATTAATTTGAAGCTGCTGATGCCACAAAAGATAGAGCTAGTGGGTGAGGAAATATTTTAACTAAATGGTTAGCATACTTAAATGTTTATAAAATACACAGGCTAGGCCTAACTTTTGAAACTTTCTCACTGCCTTCTCTCTTGAAATACCTTTTCATATTTTTTTACTCTCACAGATCTGTCATGCTGCCCCTTCCTCCACTTAGTAGTGTCCACGTTTCAGTGGCAAATGTAGCAATGTGTATTATTTGCATTTGGTAAAGAAACTTTCTGGCAGCTATTGGGATGAAAGGCACTATATAGATGGAAGATACTATCATCAATCGCTGAAAGTCTCAGGCAGGGCACTTAAGAGGATATCTAAACTGGGAATAGTTTTGCTTACAAATGACATGGGTGGCAGGGGAGTTGAGCAGTTTGTTCCTGCACAGCAGGGCTATTTGAGATGGTTATTAATTTATTTCTGGCAATTGTCCAGCTCTTTTTTTCCTTCTATTATTATTATTTTATTTTGGGAGATTAATGTGCTAGGTCAGAGCATAATCCAGCCTGGGGAGGGAGGGAAAAGTGTTGTGAATAGTCTTCCCAAGATAAATTGCAGTGCTGGAAAAGGTTCACAGCCTTTGCTTGCTTGTCTGAGAGCTATCTCAAGTACTCATTAATCCTTGTCGGGAGAGAAGAAAGAGAAGGGGTCTTTATTTGCAGCTACAGTGGGAGGCTGGTAAGATCACATCTGTCAAGGGCCTATAATGACTCAGAGCACAGATGCTTCATTTTTAATACCTTTTTCTGGATAGCAATATTTCTCACTTTTTTTAAGTCCCTTTTTGTTGTTGATGGTCTCACTGTCCCTTGACATCTGAGACTGCTGTTACCTACTGCTATGGATCTGGATTTATTTTTTTCCCCCCTCTCTATACTGCATCCATTAAGCCAACCAGGGATGAGATCTGGTGTAACAAATTAAGCAAGATCAAACTGGGATGGGAGAGCTCCAAGAAAACCCCAGGATGCCATAGAAATTGTAATTGGTAACCACATAGCTGAGCTCTTTCCCTGAGACTGATGACCCAGCTTACTTCCACAAGCCAGCCCGATGTTACATGTCTTTTTTCAGATGAGGTTTTTTAAATGTAAGCTTTTTCTGAGTTAGAACAGTTCTATTGCACTTTAGGCACATAAACTCTGACCAAATGCTTACCAAGTTATTTGCTGTCTTAATACTTACCAGAAACAAAATTATTCTCTACTTCCCCATATGCTTGTAGTAGTGTTTCCGCTTGAAGCCTAGCTTGTAGTTTATGAACTTCTAGATGGCTGTCACTTAATGGTAGCAGATAGGAAGCTGCTGGAGAAATATAAATTAAATACACAGAGCTAGAAGATTTTTTGAGATAGTTACATTGAGAATTTTTCTCCCAATATAACTAGTCAGAACAGCAGCCTCTAGCTCCCTGTAATACAGGGCCTGGAATGGAGATGGCTGCACTGTCAGGGATAGAGTTCAGCACAGCTGTGAACAGGGTAGACTTATTTAATCTTGAGCTTCCTTGCAGTACCTTCTTACTGGCAGTCAGTAACAAATGATAAAACTTGCCCATGGATGGCATATCAGGGACTTTGATCATTCTGTGTTCAACCTCTGAGCAGGCCCTTCAGATTTTCCTGATTTTGGAAGTTCAAAGGTGCTTCCAAAGCTAGTCTGGCTTTTCATGCTGCTGCTTGAGATTCTAGTCTTCTCTGAATACTATGTGGTTTTCACTGATGCTTGCATTGCCTTTTTAGTTCGAGGCATCTCCTCTGAATGGCCTTCTTCTAAGTCTCTTACCTCTCCATATCCATTGTGACTGGAGCAAGATCGGATTCCTGTCTTTTTCTTTCACACGTTAAAGCCTTCATATCTCCCCTCGGTCTTCACTGTAGACTGAACACCACCAACTTTTTTGAGTAATTTCTTAAGAGATCATTCATTCCAGACCATATTATTCTCTTCTGGACTGTCTTCAGTCCCCTCTGTTTTCCAGACCATTTCTCCATTCTGTCAGGATGAGTTTAGATTATAATCCTTCTTTCCAGCGTGTTTTACAGCCTTTCCCAGTTTAGTGTCAACTGCACATTTGATAAGCCTACTTTGTTCCATGAAGATCACTAATGAAAATAGTGAATAGTACTAAACTCTGCTTACCTCAAAATGTTTTTGGTTTTGACAATGCACACATGAAAAATTTGAGCTACAGCATTCAGTTCGCCTAGTCTTAAGATGCTTGGGTCATGTATTCCTAACATGGCCCCATCACAGCAAGGGCAGCACTTGGTCTAAGATGACATAAAGAACCATCTTGGGTTTATAGCATCAGTTAATGCTTTAATAACTGAGAAAAGACAAACTAAAATTGAAAGGCAGAAAGAGATTTGGTTTTGCAATCTGAATACAGAAACCAGTAAACATGAGTGCTTGAAGTATGAAGACTCCTATATTATGGGGATACAACTAGCCAGAAATCTCCAAGCTTGACTACATCAGAAATGCAGTATCTCTGCAGGCAACCCCTCCAAAGAATGAGAGAAGATTGAAAATTAGACAAAATAATCCCAGACTTTCCCAGGTTCCAAACCAGCCCAGAAAACAGAGGTGCTAAGGGAGGTTGTGAGACTACAATCAGGCTGGAAGGCAGGGAAAGAAGAGCTTGTGAATAGGCAATAAAAGCAGAAAATGGAAGGTAACCCAACATCATACTCCAGTCTTACACCTCTGCCATCAGCGGGAGTTTGTGGGAGAAGGAACATACCTGTGGCTAAAGATGTCCCTTCCTCCCCATGAGCTGTGGTGGGTGCATCAAGCTGAGTACAAGTTTTAATAGCAGCTGTGCTCATAATTTCTTTGGAGGGGGGCTTGGCTCCCACTCTGCATGCTGAAGGCTCTCCATTAAAAAAGGCAAATAAGATCATTTGGTTCAATATAAAATGAATTAAAGTAAATTAAACTGCAGGAGCCATGTGGCCTGCAGAGGCCTCCATTGTTGTACACACATAAATGGCAGCTTTTCATTTTCACTGCTAAGGAATGACAGCTTGAGGGGAGTGGAATTAAAAATAAGGAAATAAATAATAAAAAGACACAGTTGCCAAAGATTTCTTTTAGGAAATCCCAGGTGCATGCAAGTCTCCCATCCCCTCCTCATGCTGTTGTCAGCAATCTAAGCTGATATCCTAGAGAATGGAGTGAAGCATGGGGAGAAGAGGGGAGAAAGAAAACCAAACCAAAATAACTGTAAGAAACTGGTATCCCAGGTTCTTTTTTAGCTATATATCTCTCCCTGTCTCTATAGGGGAGAAAGATACCAAGGACACACTTTTGTCTAATGGCTGATATATGAGAAAGGCCCTAATTAAGAATTTTCTTTGCATGGTTTATACAGATGTGCAGTCCAGTTATGAGGGGCTGAATTTCCAGAAGATAGAAAATTCAAAGGGAAAGCACTAACATCTGTTTGTGGAAAGCACAGTATGAAATTACTGTTGAATAAATACTTGTCAGGTTGGTTTGAAAGCTGGGACTAGACACTGCAAATGAGTTTTGTGGCAAGACTGGCATTACTCATGTAGAGTTTTTCTTTATGTTGTTTAAATGGTGTCAGGGGCAAATGTATAAATACTAGCCCACACTAGCACTATCCTCACTGCATCTTTGAAAATATTTGCTTGGGGCCTTTTTTAGTTGGTTGGTTTCTTTGGTGCCTTTTTTTATTTTTAAAGTACATCTCATCAAATTTGGCTGGAGAAAACTTAGCCTGTATGTGGCAGCCATTCTTTACAGTTTTGCACTTACTTTGGACCAGATTCCTTTTCCAGGTGCATGCCATGTTTCATAGCATAGGTAGTTACAGCTCTGCCATGTAAACTGGAACGCTAAGCTTTCGATATTCCTTCTGAAGCTGCACCTTGCACGTGAAAGAAATATCAGAATGTCTTTTGTGTGAAGTAGGATGATTTAGATCATTCAGCTGAAGCAAACTATCTTAAGGCAACGTATTAGTGGCAGCTGATCTGAGACAATGGCGTATTCGATGAGTCTGAAGCTAGTAAGACTTGATTGAGTAGCCTCAGTGCTCTTCCATGTTCTAATGGAGCACAAGCATGTCCACAGTTGCTTTGGTTATCATGTCACCCCCTGGTTCTGTCTCTATGCACAGCCATGTATAATTAAACAGTTATTGTAAGGAAAATGAACGCCTACCTTATAATGATTAGAATTGTTCTGCAACCTGCCTCCATCTTGTGTCAGGGCTCAGCTCCATGGGATACCATGGTCCAAAATCCTGGTGCCCAGGCTTTCTCACTGGGCAGCCTGACCCTTCCTCCATCACATGACTAGTTACACAAATGACTTGCACATGCAGTTTTATGCTCCTTGAGCAACAAGCTCTTCTTCCATTAGACATTCGTGTAGAACAACCCCATTGGGGGAAAGAGGGCAAGCTGGAGCAGTTTGCTGCTGCCAGAGCAGTTTCTCTAGGCTACAGCCTCTTCCAGAAGGCTCACATTAGGAGAGAAGGTGCCAGAGGGAACTTGTGTTAATTGTGATGGCAGCAGGCCTTGTAATGTCCCTGGAGCTTCTCTTCCATCATGGGACCAGATATTTATCAGTCATTTAACATGAATTTGTGTACATTTTTTTTGTCCTGAGAAAAACAGGGTCTCTTGGAATATTTGAGTCTTCTAGATGCTGATCAAAAAATACAGAAGCATTGAAACAAGCACTGGGAGCAGGCACATAGATGATGTATTTACAAAAAATAGCCGGGTAAAGATCTTCCTATTCCTTGTCTGTGCTCTCTTGTACTGTGTGATATGCAAGTTAATCCTAGTCTTCTCTAATAGTGTGGCTAAAGTAGTGTTTCCACATAGGTGGTAGCCTATCCCCTCATTACCCTCTCCTTGATGATCTTGGATGTTATTTGGGGGAACTCACTCAGAAATAGAGTCACTCTTCTTGGACAATCTTAGCTTTGATCCTCTAGAGCCTCAGGAACCACATGATGGTTCTGCAAAGACTTTTCCCTATTGCAGCCTGGGACAGATGTGGTGTCCCAGAACCAGAAGTGTGGGATTTAATAGCTGTGAAAAGACTCATGAAAGCATAAGACCAGGTACTGAGGAACTGGGACTCTTTTCTGACCCTCTCCTTAACACACTTTGAAAGTCACTGCTACTAAACTTTTTAAAGGAATCATTGCTCTTAGGTGCCTTCCAAGTTTCACTTTCCAGCTTAAGATATCCAAGACACAGCTTTCAGAAGTGCTGTGCACTCACTAAAAATCTCATTTTCCCGTCTAGTCCCACCTTGGAATTACTCCTCATTAGCCTTGCATAGATTTTCACTAGCATCCTCTGTGCCACAATCCTGTTTACTGCTCCTACCCAACACTTTCTTATATTGGCAATACGACCTGAAGTCTCAGCAGAGCCTGCTCTCCTCTCATCCAAATTGCCAGCAGGTCTCAAAAGTTTTTTCTAGCATTTTCCTGTTTCAGAATATGTCCTAATGCTGCTGGCAACAGAACAAGTGAGACTTGGAACTTCCTTTGAGTGCTAATCACAACTTACACAGTTGCCTCATTGCAACTTCTCTCACATCCCATTTTAATTCTGCTGTGTAAAACCTTAGCACGCCNCCTGTTTCGGAATATGTCCTAATGCTGCTGGCAACAGAACAAGTGAGACTTGGAACTTCCTTTGAGTGCTAATCACAACTTACACAGTTGCCTCATTGCAACTTCTCTCACATCCCATTTTAATTCTGCTGTGTAAAACCTTAGCACGCCTTTCTGTTTCCTTCTGTGGAGGCACACATGCACACTTATGCAAAGCCTTATGTCAAAACAGACTACAAAGTCAATGCTCGCTTAGGCTATGTGGGAATTAGCATTGCTTCTGCAGCTGTAATTTGCTCCCTTTGGTGTGTATATATTATGATTCAATTTTTAATTATGTGAGTACGTGTAATTTTTCTGTAAGACTTCTTCCATCCGTCACAGGTGTATACTGTGCCCCACGGATGAAGCAAGGTGAGGTACTGAAAGAAGCTGTTGTAGAAACTGGAAAGTGGATAGAAAACAAAGAGGCCATTGGAAGAAGAATGTTCTACAAGTTGAAGTTGAATGCTACACTGGAGAATTAAATTCCATCCCTTTCTTTGCCAAATAACTCCTATGTGATTCTAGAAAAGCTGTGTACAGCTGCAAACTGAAGTCAGTGGTTTAGCTTTTAATGGTAATGTGATCCTTAAAATTAAGTGTTTTATAAAAAGCCTCATCCTAGACATCTCAGCTTGGACACCAAAACAACCTTACCTTAACCTCAGTCTTTCCGTGTCTCAAGTTTTCATTTAGAAAATGCAGAGAATAGCTGTCCCTTATATCAGCCAGCAATGTGAAAATAAGTTTGGGGGTTTTAAAATCTTTTACTGTAGTGATGTCATAAAAAGCCTGAAGAAATTTTAGTAATTTTCTACTCTGAGCAGAGCTCAAATAGCATGAAGTGGTAGGATACAGATCTGCCATCAAGCAATGAGGATATAACAAAATACTGAAGTCACATGCGTAATGAGTACCACTCGCCCTCTGTGAAAAAATAGTCTGTTTTCACATCATTACAGACTGTATAATACTGCAGGTACAGAAGGAAAACTGCAATTGTATGAAAATCCTGAATTCTGCTCTTCCAAAGTACTTGCTTGATTTAAAGCATAAAAATGGTCTTTCTACATGGTGAAGGAGGCAGAGGAAAATGGAGGGTTATACTTCAGGCATTGACTTAGTTTTTAACAAAACATTCTGGAAAAAGAAAAGAATCAAAATTTCACCATGTGGTATCAAGGCTATAATGTTGCTATAATGAGATGCACAGCACAGTCCTCTGCCACTTGTGCTAATGAAGTGTTTGATAACACTAGACTGTCACTTTTTGCAGTAACTGACCCTACAGAGAAAGCAGAGTAAGCACTGAACTTCTTACTTTTTAGTCAGGCTTAACTCCAACCTGTGGAAGGGCTTGATGAGAGCAGAGGCTCCTTTCTGGTATCTGACCCTACCCTAAGCAGGAGCTCTAATTTCAGGTGATACCTTATTTAATCTCTGCAGCCCAGCAAGGTGATATGCTTGCTCTGGAGGGCTGGCTCCTGCGCAGTCCAGTCACGGCTGGCTCACAGGCTCACAAAAATAGCGCTTGCTGATCCTAGAGAGCTGTTCAATCTCTCTAGAGTCTATTCAAGAGAAGATTCCCCAGATTTACATGAATTTTCATGAAATAGCAAAAGTTGCCTAACAGGGACAGGCCTTGCTTACTTCAAGCTGTTGTTCCAAGTCAGCTTCACAGGAAAAGTAATTGTATTTGTGCTTAGAGTAACACACAGTTCTTCCTAATCTTGAGGAGAAATAGCTGAAATACTTTAGCCGAAGTTTTCAGACAAAATACAGCTTGAGACAAAGATTTGGCTTTGAAAACTTCAACGTAGATAGCCAATATATATCAAAGGTGAAAAGCAAAAGATATATTGAGAAGGTATAGTGAGTGTGCTTACGAGTGATGGGTGCTGCCTACAATAAGTTACTGCTATCTGAATGCTAGATTTTGCTGCTGAAATTATAGGGAAGAACCCTTGTTTTCCAAGCTTCTGGCTCAGAAGGAAGACTCCATTTCTGCTGCAGCCCTTTGTAGAATTACTTCTGATTTTCTAGGCACTTTTCCTAGTTTAAAAAAGGGCTGGTGTGTTGCACTGAGGACTGAGATGCCTGAAAAGACTTACATTTCTGCAAGCATTTACTGGAGCAATAGTTCTCTTCTAAGTGATGCTCAGCTATCCTTGTATTGCTTCCCTCCTCCTAGCTGTAATCACTCTGAACTTATCAACAGACCTCTCTCAAATGGTCAAGTGGGTGGTGTTCATGGGCTGGATGGAGAAATGCATCCATTTAAAACTTAACTGCACTCCTGTGAGGTCATTCACAAGTATCTAGCTGCTAAGATACCCTGCAGTTACCATTGAAAACCAAAGATCTGCATTAGCTAAAGGAACTATGAAAGCTTTGTACAGGGTGGAGATTTTGTGGCTAGAAAATTGAAATTTGTCACTTGCTGCGTGTTCATTTGGAGCCATGCTCCACCACATCCAATCCTGCACATGTCTGGACCTCTAGGGCTGCGTGACCCATCTTTCCTTACATCTTGCTCTGGGCTCTAGTGTTTCGTGCCTCAAAAACTTCNAGGGCTGCTGTGACCCATCTTTCCTTACATCTTGCTCTGGGCTCCAGTGTTTCGTGCCTCAAAAACTTCTGTTGTAGAAGAATTTCAGCTTTGATGCCCCAAATACTGAATCTAGAAGTTCCATCTGATGCAATGAGGAAGTAAGCAGTGACCAGTCCCAACCCAGCCTGCTAGGAAAGCAAGGCTAAATAAAAGAAGATGAGTGTAAGCCTTGGTGGGAGGAACAAGTCAGAGAAAGCAGTTTGCTGCCTTTAGCTTGCTGATAGCTTTCATCAGAGCTGGCTGAGGAGGGGGAGGCGGAGAGCTGCCTGTGTGAAGGGAAAGAAGTGACAGCGTAGTCATTAGCAGACTGCGACCCTCTGTCACAGAGGCTCCTGAAATAAACGATGATTGTATTGAAGCATGAGGCTGGATAGAGACCTCTGTGCTAATTTAATAAATTGCTCGCATTTAGGACCCCAGATTGTTGCCGTTACATTTTTGCTATGTGATGCCACCTGGGATTAACAAGGAGCAGGGTATGGGGGAGAGGAAGAAAGCAGCCCAGGTCCGTTAGCAACCGCTGGTGTGACCTCACTCCTTGTCCCAGGGGGGATATGAGATCATGAGAATGCCAGAGCTCTCTGAAGGATTCGATTTGTTCGGTACAGCAGGATGGCCTGCCGAGTGATCTCATCTCTAAGACCCTAGGGAAGGACACTAGCTGCTGCTAGCCTCATGGACTGTGGAGGACTTAATCCCCCCCCTCCAAATCTCACTAATTAACGATTGACCTGTGATGACATCACTGATGACAAAGCTAACTGGGACAACACAGCAAAATTCCAGGGGAATTTCCCCTTCTCCATGATCTTACCAGATAAAAGAATTTTAACATGTCAAAACAAATCTTTCAGTCCAGATAATGTCATTGCAGATTAAGCATAGTGCTGGGCTCACAGCTTGCCCTGACCTAGTGCCCTGTCACCGCTGCTTCCTTTTAGACAGTGTGGGACAGAACATAAACAAGTCCTCATTAAGACTGGGGGGCCCTGACTTAGGTAGCCTTTAGGCAGCTTCTTAGCCCTAGAAATAGAGATTAGGTGCTTTAAAATAGAAATTACATGGTAAGAAAAATCCATTTCAGTTGATGTTGCACCTCATGGTTGTAGTAAGCCAGGAGGGCATTTATGCTGCCTTGCAGGTGTGTCCTTCAAGGAAAGAAAGCTTCCTAATTGGAGTAAACACCAGAAGGACAGCTTTGGTGAAGATTTACAAAGGATATTGCCCATTCTTTGAGTCTCTTTTGAGAGAGACCTGTTTCATCCAGCATGCTTCCCTCCTCCTTGCCTTTTCTTCCTTAAGGTCCTCAGGAAGATTTGGTATCTCTGAGTTTAAAAGCCTTGAGGGTTTCTCTTTTCAGAGCCAGTCTTTTTATTTGTGTACTGTACAAGGTCCAACACACACCTGGGTGGAAGGGGAAGGATGCTGGCAAATAGGTAATTTAATTCTTTGGGATGATCTAGAAAGTTGTCAGGAAGACCAAAGTCGCCTTGAATTTAAATGTCTGTACCTTCAGAAGATGCTATAGGATCAGAGAGACCTACCTTGCATTCCTTTTCTCGTTATTAATAGTACCTACAGTTTGCATCGTATTCATCCCTGTAAGTCTTAACCTCTGCTGCTAGTGTTCTGCAGTATTGTATAGATATGCAATAAGGTGTATATCCATAAGCTGCTCTAAAAGTTTAGGATTCAAAAGCGTAGAATAGCTGGATAAACGACAGAGCAAGAGGAACACTAAGAAACAATGAAGTGACAGTTATCTTTTCTAGGCACAGAGTTAAATGGCTGCCAGGAAAGCTGCATCTCATGAATACTGGTCTTGGCACCATTTAACAGTGCGTAGGTGGGCAGCGAACACGAGTCCTGTAAGCTTCCAGCCCCGCACCTGTTAAGTGCTCTTCTTTTGGCTTCCTGATAGTAATCATGTATCACTTCTTTGTTTTACAGGGGAAGTTTTACCTGGTTATTGAGGAGCTGAGCCAGCTGTTCCGCTCCCTTGTCCCCATCCAGCTATGGTATAAATACATCATGGGAGATGATCCATCCAGCAGCTACTTCCTAGGTGGGATCCTGATCATCCTGTATAGCCTCTGCAAGGCAAGTACCACTTCATTAATAACCTCTATGAGAGCTGTAGCAAGAGCAGAGCAATAAGCACAGCTGAGGGGAACAAATACACCTTTCGATTGTTACTGTCACTACCCAGGAAGGGAAGCTGTAACAGCTGGGGACACCATGTGCTTTAGTTGCCAAAAGCATTTTGCTTCACCAGTATGTGGGCAGTGGTGAGCTACAGGAATAACTGTGACCGCTCGTGTAGTGTTGCGTCAGGCTTATGAAGTCATTGCTGCTCCCTAATACCTTTCTAAAGGCTAGAGGAGAATAGGTCTTGAAAGAGATGTTAGCTGTCTCCAGACTTCTAGATGCCACACTGAAAGGAAAGTTACAGACCAATGTTTCTTTCTAAGCCTTCCTCTTTCTTTCAAGGCAGAGTAAATGCTCTGTCACTCAGTGCTGAATGTAACAGGGAGAAAGGGTCATACAAGTCTAGCCTAGATCAAACAGGTAGTTCTGGCTCCATCTAAGTCCAGGTCTGGCAATAAGAGTCCAGGATCTTAGTGTTGGACAAGACTGTTTCCTCAAAAATAAAAATGTTAAGAACACAAAGTCTGCCTGTACAATTGCAAATGAATAGATGTGACTGATTTAGAAGAGTATCAAGTCTGAGGCCTAGGAATAGTTACATTTCTAGCTGTGTGTATTGAACCCCGCCTGGGGGGAGAGCAGTAACTGAAGCAAATAGTGATATACTCGTGTTAGCCATCCCTCTGAGAACAGCCAAGTGAGTCAAGCTTGCTGCAGCCCTGATACGTGTCTCTGACCGAGAGAAAGGGGCTATGGCTTTGCAGAAGCAGACAGAAGAACACAGAAGAGAGACTATATCTGAGCTAAAGACAGTTCAAAGGGGCTAATGGATTGCTGAGCAATACAAAATCATACTATAGCTCTTATGTGAGATGCGGCTGCAGTTGCAGTTATGTGTTGTATAGGAATGGGGCAATGCAACCTCTGCTGTCAAGGAATTTACGGTTTTTGTAGGCAAGACAGGCAGAGGTCACAAGAGATCTGTGATCAAACCTGAAACAGAGTAAACATGCCACTACAGAAGGCACATGAGACCACTGTAGTTCCCTCCACACCCATCCATTCTCTCAGCTGTGCATTTCCTGCTCTTTGTGCTATGGGAGAGGATTGTTGTCCCTTTCAAAGATGTCATTGTCTAGATCCCTTCTAGACAACAGCATCCAACCCTTCCATGCCCTTCTGGCTTGTGAGATCAGGCGTACAGATCACAATTACAAGAACGAATTTCATGTGATCTTTCTGGTGTCTCTTCCTGCAAAAGTTACTGAGCACCTGGAGAAGGGATGCTTACCTGCAGTTCTACATGCTATTTCTTACATCCAGAGAAGTCATCATAGTGTGAAGAAGCAGTGGGGGCCACCTTCTCCTTGGAGGAAAGGGAGACAAGCACAAAACAACAGCTGGCAGGGCAAGGGCCTTACCAGCCAGGGTCCAGCCCCGCAGCACTCAAACAAGGTAAGCAGGGCAGGCCTGGAGCTGTAGCCAGGTTCAAAGAGGCAGGATCTTCAGGTGGTGAGGCAGGTCTAAGATAAAGCCAGAACATCAATCCACAGGCCAGGATCTGGTCTGGGGGAGGCAGCCAGAGTCAGACACAGTCCAGCAATTGCAAGATATAGCCATAGTGATGAGAAGAGGCTCAAGGTGAGTGTGGGAAGTCACTCCATGTGCTGGGGTGTCCAGATCAGTGGGATCTGTAACTAGGCATAGCTACAGCTGAGCAGGAAACTAGCACTTGTACAGCACAGCTCAGCCATGAACCGAGGCCTCCAGGGCTGAGCTTAAATAGAGCTTCTGGGCCTGTGGGCAAGGATTGTGGGTGGAGACCCCAGGTGAGGCTCGTCAGGGCCGTGAGGGCTTATTAATGCTCTCAGGGCCTTGATATTGAGGTGCAAGCAATTCTCTGTGGGCTATGCTGATGTTTCTCTACTATGAAGCCCTTATAGGTAATGTAATAATCTAGATTGGAAAAGCAACCTCGTTTTCATAAGTTCTGCTGATCTGTTCCTTAGAAGCTCCATAAGGAGAGAAGGGCAGCTATTTACTGGCCTTGACTATAACTTAGGACCAGAACTGCAGGGCACAGTTGTGTAAAAGTGCCTTGGCTACAGCCTATGCTTTTAACATGCATGTTTCTTCCTTTAGTTCATCCAAGGTGTAAATGGATGGATAGGCCAGCTGAAGGGTGATAGGTCCAGGAACATGTCCCACGTCATTGTGTGGCAAACTATTTATTGACACAAATAAACCGGATGGGTTATGGTTACACCTCTGCATGTTAGAGACTTTGCTTGGAAGTGAGAGAAAAGTGGGACCGCACTCTTCAAATACAGATCATGAAATACTAGGTGCGTGTATCCCATTTACAATCACAAGAGTTGCAGGTCTAATTCTTTGCATGAGACACTGAAAATATACCCAAAGGAGCCCACATTAGCAAAGCCACAAACCACATTAGAAGAACCACAGAAGCCAATTTGGCACTCAGACCTTCTGTGCTCCTGGCAAAAATCCAGGGCTCAGCTAGAGCTGCATCACCTTTCCCTACACAAAGGGCAGGCTTGACTTTCAGGAGGATGTATAGAGTGCAGCTGATGGGAGCGGTCTCTCTCTGGACTGTGTAAACATGAACTCTGATTTTGGTGAAGAAATCCCAGATGTTCATTAGTAAGGGCATCCAGGTCTTACTTTTTCCCTGTCCTGAACAGAAGCACTCACTGGTTGTGAACCCAATTGTTGCAATCCTGTTGCTAGAAAGGTGACTGATGCAAAGGTGACTTCAGTGCACGGGGTCATAAATGGATGTTAGAGAGACTACTGAAACACGTGTCTTTTGGGGGTACAGGAAACTCCAAAGGAAACACAATGGAAGGGGAGAAATGCACTGGGAGAAGAGGAGACATCAGAACCAGAGCAAAGGCGTTAGAAGTCACGCTATAAGCAAAGCAACCAGAAAAAGCTGCGAATTGGACTGTGGGAAAGAGCTGTTACCTATCCTTGTTAGAAGATAAGATAGTCTGTAGTAGTCGGCAGCCTCAAGCGGTAGTTGCTGACTGGAAGCATTACTGGAAAGACCCTGGGAGCCTTTTACGTGCTGACTGGAAGCATTATTGGTGCCTTCATTTGATTCCACATCTATTGCACGATGATCTCATTGGCATTCCCTGCAGTGAGCCCACTTAATCATGCTAACCAAAAAAAATAGAAAGCCAACTCCAGGCATTCTGGTGCCTTTGTACAACTAGTCCACTGCAGCTCTGCTTATTCTGCATCACATCTTCCTCTACCCTCACTCAGAAAGGTTAGAAATGGAAAGGTCCTGTTATGTCATCTGGCCCGTCTCCCAACTAATGCAACTAATGTGTTCTTTGCACAATCATTTCTTCATATCTTGTCTAGTTCATAGTGCCTTTCTCTCCTGCCAGATAGGGAGCAGTGAAGGTGACATATCAGATTAGGTTTTTCAAGCTGTTTTCCCTTTTATTAGTAGTGCCGTGTCTTCACTGTAAGAATGCTGACTGTGTTCAGCCCCTTGATATTTGTAGGCCGTTTATCATCTTTTCCCCCCACTTTTGTACTGCTCAGCCAAGCTGTAAATATTTATGTCTTTTAGTCTGTTTTCAGAAATAATTTTCTGCCGGCTCATTTTCTGCCCTTCTCTGAACTGCTTTTAGTCTTTAATGAGGAGCCCAGAAAGAGCACTGCTCTCCAGATGTAGTTACATCATTTTTGCTGGGCAATGGAGGGAGGGGGGAAGAAAAGGACCTGGTGTTGCCACTGCTTGTGGGCGTCTGTAAAGTACCGAGGTGCTGGAAACTCAGGCCTTCCCTGGCATTTGAAGTTTCTCACTCTTTAGGTGAATGGGACCAACTCAGCCTCAGTCCTGCTTCTCATTCCTCAGGCCGTTCTTCTCTTGGTAGCATTTAATCACTGCACTCTCCTAAAGCACTCTTGGCAGCAGGACAGGCCATTCCCACTCCTTCTATCACAGTATCGTCTGGGCTCTGAAGTTTCAAGCTGTGTGACTGAGCCACATAGCCCTGGAAATCAGCCTTTTCCCCGGAGGCTGAGGGAAGCAGTTTTCTGCCTCTTCCACGTGAACAAACTGCCCTTCCTTCCCTCTTTCTCAAGCTAGCCACAGTGTTTTCTAACCTCACTTCTGGGCTTTTCCGGTACTCGGTTCTCAGGGTGGGAATGGGTCCATTTTAGCCCTTTCCTACCTAGAGGGGCTGGACAATCTACCCTGCCACAACCGCTTAATGTGTACTCCTCTTTCTGTCCTGTAAAGTCCCGCTGATCTGCAGTCCATTGTTACCAGGGCCTTTTTGTTTACCCTACTGCATTGTCAATTCACACCTATGACGTATTTCATGATCGCCATGAAGTCTTTTTTTGGCACCATTGTTACTTACGATCTTTGTTCCCTCCGATTATCCATTTGGAGAAACTGTTTCTTTAGTTTCTGGACTTCACACACACACACAGACACATTTTGTGAAAAATACCTGAAATTGAATGTCTTTATTGCAGTCTTTTGACATCTGTGGTCGTCTGGGAAGTGTCCGGAAGGCACTGAAGGTCCTTTGCACCCCACAGGTAAGTAGTCATACATATTAGACCAGTTTCATAGGTGGAACCTTGTTATTGTTGAATGATGGAGTTGAAAATTGCTCAGTGTATCATCAGGGTCATAGAATAAAATAATTTGTTGTCCCATGGGTGGATAAGCTGCTCCCTCTTGTCAGGGCCGTTAGGAACCTTTTCTGTTATCTGCCCTGTGCCAGCTGTGGTAAGACATCGGCGCTGGAGTGGCCTGTTTTGTCTGAATGGAAGCCCTATGTAATATGGATTAATCCATTAAGGCCAGAACTGCAAGCCGCTGACAAAACTTTGTAGTGCAGAGTGTGAGGAAGAATTTAAATAGAAGTATGTAGTGCCTGACGTGCAGTGACATTAAAAGAGAGCCTACAGTGCACAGAAATTGTCCCAGGCATTGCATTATACAGTGCTGATATTTAGATCTGTTGCAGTGAAATACTGTGACTTATAGTTGAAACTTGTAAAATCAAAGACTGTAGGGGAAAGGAACACACCACCATAGAAGTTTGCTAGAGCTTGCCTTGCTTATTCTGTGGGCTTGGGCGGGTCATTTTTCCTCAGCATGTTTCCATGTCCCCTGTTACTGTTACAATAGGAGAAGCAACATTTACCTTCCACATATTTAAAAAGAAAAGTGGGAAGCCTGTGGGTGCTGCTGCTGCTGTTAGTCTTTCTTCCATTGTCTTAACTTACTAATAATAATACCTCCCGCTATCTAAAACACCTCTGCAAATGATGCTGAATTAATCCTTTCAGCTCCCTGTTGAGCTCATTAAATTTCATTATCATTGCTCCACAAGTGGAGGCACTAAAAGATGGAGTCAGCTCGAGGGGAAAACAAAACGGAGAACACAGAGCTCCAGCCTCCCAGTGTTCTGTGGGCTGGTCCCCAAATCTCCCTTACCCATACACAGCGACGTAACACCAGTGTCCTTCCCAGGTCACGCAGGGAATCTGGGTGTGAAAAACAGCGTCCATGTATATGCTTAGCCACAAACCAGATTATCTTCAAACCTTTTGACATTGGGATTTTTTTTCCACCTCTCCCTAACAGACCTATGGAGTTCGTGCTACCAGCCAGCAGTGCAGTGAGGCAGGTGATATCTGTGCCATTTGCCAAGCAGAATTCAGGGAACCTTTGATCCTTATGTGCCAGGTAAGACCCCAAGCTTCCCACGTCAGTTTCTCCAGCTTGCGTTCATTTGGTTAACTTCTGCAGTTGAGGAGGGGCACAGTTAGCCTAGGTTACTTCTAAAATCATTTGCTGGGTCTCGATCTAGGTCCTAGTGGATATTTATTGCCCTCTTCCCAATAGCCAGTGATTTGTGATAGCCAGGCCACTCTTTAGGGGCTGATCACAGCTGTTGAGGTAGGAAAGACCAGCCTTGCAGTTCAGGGACTGCCAGTTCGCGGTCCAGACCTTGGATCTAGAATGCAAGACGTTTTCATCTGACCCTTGGGGAGACTGGCTAGCCAATCGACCAACCGAATGACGAGCAAGTGCTATGAGAGAGGGGCAGAGATCCAGAATGAGCCTGATCGGGTGCCTGAAGACTGGTACAGCACTGTGTAATCGTGGTCTGGCCTCTGAACACCTGGCCAGGAATAAAAGTAGTTCTGCCTATAGAAGTTGGTCACCACTGCCAACACCTGGGAATTGTCATGTTTCTCATTTGGTAAACACTGGCAAAACCTCGAGCTTAAGAGTGGCATGCTCTGAGTAACGCAGTAGTCCTCATCTGGTGCTGGTAAAACCCTTCGAACACCCCGCACTACCATGGGTTCTGTCAGAATATCAGAGGCCAGCTGAAGGCATTGCCTCGTGGCGAGATTTATGATGCTTTCCCAAGATTTTCTCTTCAGTGGCTTATAAGTCAGTCAAGCTCTTTCTGTTGGGATTGGAATTCTGCATCCTGGAGGCTGTCTCTGTCTGACGTGGGAGTACGTGCAGGAAAACCTTAGGCAGAACGATTCAGACTTTTCTGGGAATGGAATTGGTGGGATATATGCTCTCTTGTGCTATCAAAATAAAGCTCAAGAGCCTTTTTTGGAGAGCTTTAACATTGCCAGGATTATCAGCTGTAACAGGGCTATCAGTTTAAAGCAAGTAGTCACCTGTGCATCAAAAGTGCCTCGTACTACTCCTGTGAACACCTGTGCAGATGTTGTCAAGCTGTAAGCCCCGGAGAAACTATCTTTGTCTGTGCTTATCAGCATTGAGATTTTGATGAGTATGATTTCTGCTGACTCCACATGTGTTGAGGAGGTCTCAGCTTCTTAACAGCTTCTAATGCTCCCTTCTTGCCCTATTCCTGCTCTTCGAGTCTGCGGCTAGATGGGGTCGTGTGCTGGAGAGCCATCCCTCCTCATCTCTGTACCCAAGGCAGGCTGGAGGGAGAATCCTGTTGTGGCTCAGTGTAGAAATGCGAGAAGACAAGGGGTGAAAACTGATGTTTATAGAGAAGGGGAAACTGAGACTGCGAAGCTACTGACTAGGACTGGGTGATGTGAACAGAAAAAAGCAAATGCAATAAGGAGTAGGGGGAAAAAAGGGGGTTGTTGGAGCTAGGTAAAGACTTGTAAAATAACCCTGGGAACCGAGGATGGAAACAAGGTAGAGAAAACCCTCTTGACTACTTTGTTAGCCTGTATGTTGCAGGCCTTTAAAATGTTTATTTCTATTGCTATATTAAGAAACAGAGTAATATATCCTTAGCTTTAGCAAACTGATGTATTCGGATTTATTTTTCATATCATGTGAATCCTGCTAATCAGCTGCACTGTCCACACGAACTTGAATTGTTACTTGCTCCCATAGCTGTCCTGTTGAGTGTGCATGCTTAGTGAAAAGACTGAACCTCCTGCTCTCATCGTGACGACGGCCTTTTGTCTCCACAGCATGTGTTTTGTGAAGAATGCCTCTGCCTCTGGTTTGACAGGGAGAAGACCTGTCCTCTTTGTCGTTCTGTCACAGTAGAAACCCTGCGTTGCTGGAAAGATGGCACCACCTCTGCTCATTTCCAGGTGTATTAAAACCGATACATACCGACAAATGGGATAACATGTGCGGAGAGAAGAAAAAGCAGGAAAATCTGGTGATCCTGTGCCCCTGTTTAGCTGCCTGCAGATTTGTTGTCTTAGTCTTTCTTCCAGCTCTGTTTCTTCAGAAGCCAACAGAACAATAATTGTTACTAGCCAGAAACTTTATCCTCAAGGCAAGAAAGATGTGTTTTATGTTATGGCAAACTCCACAGCTAAGCTACAGCCAAGATTTTTTCGTGAAATTACGTGGTTATAAACTGCCTGGGAAATTTTCTTTTTTCCTGTCCTTTTAGCATAGATAAATATTGCGTGTACAAGGGAAGCATACTGTGAATTGCATGTGTATAACCTGGTATACTGGAAAAAAGCTGTCCTCCTCTGGCTCGGACCACTGATGGGATTTTTCACATTAAATGGCCCTCACTTTCCTGAGTCTGTAACTTCATACTACTGTGCTCTTGCTGTTATACTACCTTTTTGAACTCCTCCAGAACAGTGCTTTGGAACCACATGCCCAAATTTTATTTGGGGTTGGAGAAACGTCATTTCCCAGCAGCCAGTGTTTTTGCAATTGATTCCACAAATTGCACGTGTTGTCGTCGTAATGAAATCTCAAGGAACTTGGGAAAGACCACACTAGTGAAGCTGGAAATGACACTTGCTTTTCTTGGGAATGTTTTTCCTCTTTCATTTTCACAATCAGACTTTCTGATTTCCTAGCATATAGGGAGAACAGCGGGAGGCAGGGACAGATGAAAGCCAAGTTTGATTTGCCTAGGTGAAAAGTTAAGGTCCTAACCAAGAGCATCTCACAAATGCAGGTATCTCTGCGATATGCTCCTCAGCGCAGCCACTTGAGGCCAGGCTTACTGGCTTTAAAGACCAGCGCCACACAGCATCCAGAACCTGCCCAGGTCCAAAACCAGACAAAACATGCTCATGCAGCACTCAGCCCATACAGCACTGTTGATATCAGAAACGCTGGGGCACCGGGATGCAGCCCCCCCTCCGGAGAGACTGGATTTAGTGAGACTTACTAGCTGCAGGGCAGAATTATACAGAAGCATCTGCATTGCTTCAGGAGCCAGCCTGGTTTATACACAAGCTGGATAATCCACCTGTGATGGTGGAGACTTTATTGTAACACCTCCGCCTCAGAAAAAGCTCTTTGAGGAGATACCTTGCATTGTGAACAGGAGAATTAACATACTTTGCTGCAATTTCCATCTCTGCTGAGGGTGCTGCAGTGGCGCTTGCATGCAAATGGAGTTGCTGTTTGTTCGCTGGAGCTTTCGCTTTCACTAAACAACCTCTGCTTTTTGCCGCTTGCCCAGAGAAAGTGCCTCATTAGGCAATTGTGGCATCTTCCATGCTCATTACTATGGAAATGGCCGTAAGGTTACAGTCCCACTTGAGTGGATAATCAGGAAGAACTGTACCTGGGGGAAATGAGCCTATGTGTGTGTACTGACTGCCGCCTTCCCCTCCTGCTGTGAAACTCCACAGGGAGAAGAATTAAAGCAAACAGGAGCTAATGGTAGCAGGATTAAGGCTCGAGGTTTCTTTGGAAATAATAGTTCAGTATGGCTAGAGGAGAAATGATGAGAGGCAGAGCCTGAGCAGGGAAGATAGTCCCAATATGGCTTGAGAGATAGAAGGAAGTAGAGGAGGAAAAGCCTTACTTTCCAAAACGAAGTGATTCATGTCAAACGATTCTTGTCAAATTGATTCTTGTCAAACAGATCCCATGAAAGTGGAGAACGAAGCCTAGGAATCCAGTGGCTATCTCCAGCGGGAACAGCCTTTTTGAGATGGAGGAAGAGAGTTCAGTAAGGAAGCAAGCAAGGTTTTCAGTGGGCAGAAAAACATTGCTAAGTACAATAGTCTGGTATATTCACCAGGAAAAGGGAAAAGTACTCATTCTGTGGGCAGGCAATTTATGAAAGGTTTCAGCGCCAGTTTTCAGTGCAATGCCAATTAATTAAAGGGTTGGTGGTATCTGCTTTCAAAATGTTAGAAAAGCCACTTCTAATTCTGATTTTTTTTTTCTAAATGCTCCTGGAGAACGTATTTGGAGAAGTGTATGAAAAGGTCAATATGAGCCTAACACTACAGATAGCATTCCACACACTGTTTCAAAATTACTGGGTTTTATTTGGTGATAAGGAAGGCAGGCAATGGGAAGGAAAGTATGGGGAATACTTTTTGCCGTTCTTATAGTCCTTCTTTTTCTTTACTTTTTTCTTGTCTTTATGGAATGACCTTTCCCAGTTGTCAGTGTAAGAAAGAGAGGCCTATCATCATCATATTCCTGAAACACTTTGCTACAGCCCAAGGACTCAGAAGGGTCACACGGTAAGACTTTATACCAGCACACAGTGGAAGAATTGCCACGTACCTCGGATGGTTTCAGCAAGAACCCCTGCAGCAGCATCATAAGTTTCTAAGAACTCCTAATGATTAATTTTTCTTTTGCTTCATCTCAGTGATCCCTTCTTGATTTTTGCTTTCCCTCACTATTGTAAGGCAGCAGTCTGGCTCCTCTGGTGATGTGCTTCAGGGGTATCTGACACCTGTGTGCTGGTAACCCGTTGCAATTCTCCTTTGTCTCAACAGAAAGCCAGGGGAATTGCTGTTCGGGTAACCTTTGAGACAGAAGGCTTCTGTTGCTATTCAGATAGCTCAGTGACAAAATGCAGCACTGCGATGTGGATGTCAGGCCTTCATTATGGGAAGAGCCTGTATGTGAGAGGGCATGGCTGCCCGAGACTCCGTGGGCCTTCCAACGCTCCGTTTCTCTGTTAAAATTAAGTAGTGCTAAATAGAAAGTGAAATTTTGTGCTGTGGATATTTATTCTACTGGGAGCATACCAAAGGCCACCTTAATTCCTGCAACATTAGAATTTACTACAGGCTGTTACAATATAGCTGTTAACACAACACCCTTCAGTCCCTATTCTCGTGGCCTGGCCACTGCAGAAGAAACAGCTCCGTGCTGTTAGTCTGTCAAACCCTCCCTCCTTGGGTAAGTTACGGTGACGGTTGTGTGAGGCACAAAGACTCTACCCTCCTAGAACGTGACATATGGACCTGAAAACATACAGGGGAGTAGTCAGTTCTAATGACAACTGATGATAAACTTCTGTTGATTTCCATGGGAGAGCAGTTAGGATTGTGGAAAGAAATTATCTGCTCACATTTCAGAGAGGAAATAAAAACTGGAGCCTTTTTTTTTTTTGCCATTGAACAGTTATTTTTCTTTTTTTTTAATAAAGTCATTATAAATATGTACAAAGAGTCTCGGCATATGAAATTGCTTTTACAAAAGAGAGACGCCACATCCAACCATAAACAGGAGCCTTCGTGAACTCATATCAGCAGTGAGCATATGCTTTGCTCTTGCTTTGGTGAGGGTGGAAACTTGCACAGTGACTCTGCAGGAGTTTACATCCAAATAGTACTGCATCAGTAACGTGCAACGAATTGTCTATTCACTGCATTGCATCTGTTTTATTCTGTTAGCGATGCATCTGGGAGCAGACTGGAAAATTTGTAAATGTTCTAAGGACTAAAGATGATGGGGAAATTTTTTTCTTGTGATAAAATGTGGTCTTCAAATTGACGGGAAAGGTTATGCTGTGAATACCCATGGAAACTAAATCCCGTTGTAGCTGGTTTTGTTCTCTACTTAGGTGGCATCTGTAACTAATAATGGATGTAACTAATAATGGCAGTTCGACACCCAGATGCTTTCAGTGAATATCTGTCAAGCTCCAAAGTCACTTTCTGTAAATATTAAAAAACTTGTGAAATTCAAGTACGCAAGTGTTCATGCGGAGTGAACACGGAAGTGTGATCAGAGTTACATGAAAATTCACTCTTGCATTCAAGTAAATATTGTCAGAAAAAAAAAATCACCTGTTTTGTTTTTTGTAGGTTTAAATTTCTCTTGCAGATGGGGAATGGAAATTCTGCAGCTTTGACTGGAACAGTCAGCTTTTTCCCACAGCTGCTGAGGGCAGAGCTGTTGTTTGGAAGACCTGAGCTCGGGAGCGCGCCTGGGGTCTATGCTGATGGAGATTCTTCTTGTGCAGATGGCGTGTGATTCAAGCCAGTAGGGCTGGCAGAGGGAAGAAGCACAGAAGTGTCGTATGCTGGGCACAGGAACATACTACCTGTACTGTGAGCAAAGACAGCCTTTGGAATGAAAAGGGCTTGCACGTTCACACCAGGACAGAATTAGAAGATGAAGGCAGGAGCCACATGCAAGGATTCCTCTCCTTGATTCAGACTACACTAGTATTTTCCTAAGGAAGATCAAGTCCTATGTTATTTAGGCTTCCCTGCACTTTAGGATTTTGAATTAACATAGCCAGCGACTCCTAACCTTTTGTACTGACGTGAAGCTTAGCCCAGCATACAGCAAGCAGTGCCTTGCAAAGTGTTTTACAAGAGTGAGGCTGATTTTGAAGCTTGGATTCAAAATCAAATTTGCTGTAAGCAAATTTGCTCTAAGAAAAGTTGTGAAGATAATGTTCACCTGTTGTGGAGGTAGAATATAGCCAGGAGGTTTTGACGTGCACACAAAAAAAGTGGGTCCAGGATTTAATTTGGAGCCACAGGTAGTTTGTTATATGCAACTCAGACTTCTGTCAAGATCACAGACAGNTCCCACAGCTGCTGAGGGCAGAGCTGTTGTTTGGAAGACCTGAGCTCGGGAGCGCGCCTGGGGTCTATGCTGATGGAGATTCTTCTTGTGCAGATGGCGTGTGATTCAAGCCAGTAGGGCTGGCAGAGGGAAGAAGCACAGAAGTGTCGTATGCTGGGCACAGGAACATACTACCTGTACTGTGAGCAAAGACAGCCTTTGGAATGAAAAGGGCTTGCACGTTCACACCAGGACAGAATTAGAAGACGAAGGCAGGAGCCACATGCAAGGATTCCTCTCCTCAATTCAGACTACACTAGTATTTTCCTAAGGAAGATCAAGTCCCATGTTATTTAGGCTTCCCTGCGCTTTAGGATTTTGAATTAACATAGCCAGCGTCTCCTAACCTTTTGTACTGACGTGAAGCTTAGCCCAGCATACAGCAAGCAGTGCCTTGCAAAGTGTTTTACAAGAGTGAGGCTGATTTTGAAGCTTGGATTCAAAATCAAATTTGCTGTAAGCAAATTTGCTCTAAGAAAAGTTGTGAAGATAATGTTCACCTGTTGTGGAGGTAGAATATAGCCAGGAGGTTTTGACGTGCACACAAAAAAAGTGGGTCCAGGATTTAATTTGGAGCCACAGGTAGTTTGTTATATGCAACTCAGACTTCTGTCAAGATCACAGACAGATGTCTTAATTTGTAGGAAAATTAAAATTAAATATTAAGGTAGATGTACTGTTCTGTCCTCATCGTGAACCATTTTCTACGCGGTAGTGCAATTTTTAGAAGGGAAAGATCTCCTTCAGTTTTTCTTCCCCGTTCTCCATTACCCCCCGCCAAAGTGAGATTCTCCTCTGCCGGCTTAGCCTACGAGGACTACGGCAATAGTATTTAACCGAATTGTTTCATCGTACAAGGCAGGAGGGAAAAGTGCCTGATTCCAAGGTGCATGTAGACATAGCAACTGCACTGGTTCAACCAAATCAGTTTCTAATCGGTTCCTGCTTCTGCTTTTGCAGTGGAGGTAAGACCCTTGTAATTTTAGCATGATATAGAAAAAAAGCAAATTCACAAATCACATTAAACTGATTTAACAAGTGTTTCTGATTTGAGTAAACTGCTTTAGTAATGGGCTTAGCTAAATTAGGGTAATTTCTGCATGCGTACATGCTCTAAAACAGAAGCACGATGGGTTTCTCATTCCTCATCACTGACAACTCATTAATTTTGGTGATTTGCTATATGTTTTTATTGGGTGATGCCTCTCCTGGGCACATGAAAGTGTATCGCACAGGAGGCACTCCTGTTCCTGTACAACACAGGAGGTCGAACTGGTCCCATTCCATATTTTTTTATCTACTGAAGATAATTCTGAGAGAGAAGAGGAAGAAATCTGGAATTAATGGGCTAAATTCCATCCTGGGTGTAACCCAGCTGTCTGTAACCGGACAGCGGTGCTATCCTAGAATTAATTTGGCCAAAGGACTTATTTTTAACAGGTAGGGGGAAAGAAGCTGATTAGCAGTCCACACTAGACTGCTTTTTTAACTTGAAATACAAAGTTTCAATATGTGATGGGAGCTATCTTGGTGGAGTGCTGCTTTAAAAATTAATAAAGACTTTCCTCACAGCCACATTATGCGGCGTTCTATATAGACTATGATCTCATAACCTCCTCCTCTGGCTTGCACACGCACTGTCTGCTGAAACCTAAGATGAGGTCTTTTTTTTTTTTTTTT